>OY856412.1:637676414-638276414 GCA_963693085.1 Alisma plantago-aquatica | reverse complement strand
AAATTAAATGTATGTGAACCAATCATAGGCCGTCACCTAGACAACGTGCCCTAACCCCAGGCTTGCCAACTAGGCTGGGCTAACTAGTCGGCTCGTTCCACATAGGTTAAGTGAGCATGCATGGAAACACACTCAGTAAAACAAGAAAAGGGTAAAAGACCATATGGGTCTTACCTGTTCTGATGAGGAGCAGGGGTATGTTGGTCTTTTTGCATCCAGTTAATATCAAACTGAGGTTAATCTTCTTGTGCGAGCAGCCCGAGTGATAGATGAGGGTAACAGGGCCATCGTCGTGCTCCCACAAACTCGGTGGTGCCTTCAGTTCCTCTAACATTGGTTGAAACTGAGGAGATGGTAAGGTAGCAACTCCAGTGAGAAGATGGGAAGAGGTAGAGATGAAGGACGAGGCTAGCAGAGAAATCGAGACTAGGGAAATGATTCCATATTTAGGCCAAATCTTTGGAGCTGATGTACGATCTTACAGAGGGACTATGGCCCTCTATCTATATCCACCTATGTCGGTGGGGTTGTCGCATGGAGGATGGATTGGGTGAATCCTCTAGAATCCTCCAAACTAATTAAACCTTGGGGTAGGTAGGTACTTCTTATTCTCATGAAGCCATTGGATAAGTTTCCTGGTTTTCTCATTGATAAAATAATGAGGAAATAAACTTGGAAAATTACCAATGTGAGTTTCTCTTCCTGTATCCAACTGAAGTAGTTGACAACCAAGTAACCATTGGATCTGTTATCTAACAGTCCTCAAGCCATGTGAAAATCTGGTTTATTCAATGGATATATATATATATATATATAGAGAGAGAGAGAGAGAGTCAGGCTAGTGTACATTCGAGTGTACCAGAGGCACCGTACACCTCAGTCATTTTTGAAGATGCAATAAATTTTTGAAATATATAAACTGTTGATCTTCTTAATTATCTTAAGAACATACTATATAATAAATTTTAGCTCATTTGGACACTTATAGGTTGTTCATCTAAAGGAGGCAAAAATCATGTATTTCAAATTAGTTTTGTGTGTGTGTCCTTAGATGAGTGACTTACACTCATCCAAATAAGTTCAAATTTTGTATGTTGCCTATTATTATTGTAACCATGAAGATCAATGGATTAGATTTTGTAAAAACATGGTCTAGATAGGCAAACACCATTGGGGTGTACAGCGTGATCTGTACACTCGAGTATATATATATATATATATATATATATATATATATATATATATATATATATATATATATATATATATATATTCATGACATTTAATGTATACTAACAAAATTCGTAGGAACCACGAACTGTATAATAAAGGACATTTTGTAAAAGAAATCATACTATTAGAACAAGGCACACCATATTTCCAATATGTTATTTCTATTGAATAATTTCATTTTAACTAAGAAGATACAAGTAAAAACTATGTTATAACAGATACATTGAGGGGGGTGGGATAATCACACCCTACCCCTAAAAAGAGGGATTGATGAACCTGCTCATATTGAGATTGATAACGACAAAGATGCGAGGTAAATGCATTTCTCCCAATGAATAATTGGTACATATGGGCATCTATGTTCATTCAAGCATATAATCAAAGACACAAAGTCAAAAAGGGGCTTCTATTGTATCCAGATCCACAAGTGGACTAGGTGATAAAGTGAAGGTGATCCCATTCCCCACTTACCAAAGTGGCAGAATGGCGGTAAAGGGGAGAGCGGGGTGACCCCATAGCTACAAATATTCTATAGAATAATGGAATGGGTGATGAGGTGCCATAAAGGAACCAACCAAACCCACTACAGAATAACCTCGTGGATATCAAAACACCATCATGGAATATAATAAACGGTAAAAAAATAGAAAATAAGGAGTCATGGTTGCATATCCAGTTCAAGCCTAATATAGGATTAATAAATTTGTATAATGGGGAAAGAGAAAAAGAAATAAATGAGATAGACCTTGATCTGAGATCAATGACTCAGAAGCATTCATATTAGGTAATCCTTAAAAAATCATATCAAATGATTGGTATGTCAAACTTGGCATATAAGATAGTAAGATAAATGTAATAAAGCATATTACAATATTTGACTATTAATTTGACTTAAATATTCACTGTGTCATAGTTTTAACTATGGTGAATTCAAATAAATAAAAAAATAGTAAGGTTAAAGTTAAATATAGGAGAAAGCCAATTATGAGCTCAAGTAATTTACAATCATTTGGTGTCTATGTGTTTTACCTACATGTAGACGCTAATATTGGTAATTTTGTTAGCATTCTTCATATTTTAGTAGGTAAAGTAATGCCTCTGATGGCTAACGTATCATCCTATGATCCGACAGATAGATTATTGCAAGTCATATTTGGCATTCAGGTATCCATTGCCAAAAAAATTTCCTAAAACTGTCCATAGGAGGAAGGGGTTGAGTTATTGATGTGAGATGCATACAGAAAAAGGTTCGTTCTAGTTATGGTCCAAAAAAAGTTATATATACTTTACAAAAAATAAAAAATCAAAGTGGGTAATAAAGTAGTTAGAAGACATGATAAGAAAGGTATTGTTTCTAAAGTTTTTCCCAGACAAGATATGCCATATTTGTAAGATGGAACACTGGTTGATATGGTTTTCAACCCATTAAGAGTACCCTGAATTTGCTAACTAAGTGAGAGAATGGATCTAATGAAACTCCAATCCCCTTCAGCTCATACATACACAGAATCATTATATCCTTCCATTCCTCAGTGCTACGAGCCTGTACTCCCAAGACCAGATTCATTCACTCTTCTTCCTCCCTTACTTCTTTTCACCCTCTGTTTATGGTTGGAAGTTTGAATTCATTTAATATGAGAGAAAATAGAGTCTTTCTCTTGATTTGACTATCAGTCCATAGTAGCAAAGAGTTTCTTAAGCAAGGAAATTCAATTCTAGGTCAGTCAAGTCATCCAGTAAGGAAGTCATTACGTAATAGATAGTATATAAATTAGGAAAAGGAGATAATGTAACTAAAATTGTGAATGTTTGTCTAGTAATTTTACATATAGAATGGAATAAACTGATGGAAAATTAAATAAATGTTTGTTGTCTTATGTAAAAACATAGTTTATGATAGATACCAATTGTATTACAATTTGTATGTATTCTGAAGATTCGGATAACAATTTATTTTATGTGATAGAGTATTCATTTTTATTCTACAAGGTAAAGTAGAAATAGTTTTCAAAAGAATATGATAATTATCAAAATGTAATGAGGGTCTCTTATTTTCTATAATTTAATACTCCAACTAATAATATTTCTATTTTAATATTGAACTATATTTATTTTCCTATGAAGATAGTATATCCCTAACTAATACATGAAATGATTTAAGTGATATAAATTGGCATTTGGTATTTTGATATAAACTAGGGTTCTAGGAAGAAAATATTGGGGAATAGTAATTTTGACTATTAGGTTTAAAGTTGAAGATAATATAACAAAAACTAAGAAATTAATCTGTAAATGACTTGAAAATAATGATTTATAATGTGAATAAAAAAGAGGATAAAATATGGTGTGAAAATTTAAAATGAAATTTATAATAATTTGAAATGGACGAAATTGATGACTTATACTACAATAATCTCTTTGAAATTAAAGGTGTGCGAGACCATGTTTAATTGTAATGATAACTTAGTAACTCTATCTAATCAATAATGTACATTGTCCCATCATTGGATACCAATATGATAAGTTCAGGATCTGTATGATGATATTTAAAATAATCAAGACATTAATGATATTGCTCATAAATAGAACAGATTTCATATATCTTTTTAATAATAATGTCTCTTACTAATTTGTGATGATGATATGATGCGAAGATTTGCCATTTTAGCAACATGTATGTATTAAATGCAAGTTAATGATTTCCATTCTTGTGATATTGTTTGATGACATAAGGAGTTTTGCAAGTATGATCTAGAATATTGTTATGTTTTCAACATTTTCACTTGTTATATTGTGAGTTGATCTATATGTAAAGTAGAAACCTACTTTTGATGTCACATTATGGGGAAGTCTCAGACTGTGTACATCAAATTATGTATAATATAGTAAACAATATTGGCAGAATTATGATGGAAAAGGTTGTATCTTGATCATTCCAAGAAGTACCACACTTAATAAAAAAATGAAGAATTAAGATAATAAGTTAATAAATAAATTAGGTTTTATATATAACTTGATCTCTATGTGGGTGAACTAATCATGCCTATGATTCTAGGTCATCATGATTACAATAAGTTTTGTTAGAAGTCATGTTATAAATTTTATTGATATGAAATGACATGGTTAGAATATAGTACTTGCTTTGAATTCTTTTCACTTTAAGGTTTCTTCCATGATGTTTTATGATTCTTTAGGATTAATTATAAGTTCATATAATGTCTTAATCCTTTGTACTTATTGTAACAGACAATTCCTATGTCATATGAGTGGATTATAGATATGTTATCTAGGTGATTCTGGTGCTGACGAGGAGACTCCAGAAGAGGAGGATGAGTGTGCATACTTATGTTGTCTATATGTATTATGTTCATGTGTGCTTTGGTTTTAGACATTCTATGTGTACACCCATTATCCTAATAACTAAGATTTATTCTTCTTCATGCATTGTAATAAATAAGGCGCAAGTCCTAACTTATACTCTCATATTATGTGGTGTGTTAAAAACTAACTATGCTATTGATTCAACTTATAGGATTGGTTTTAATTATCTACATGTGATTATTCTTTGTGGGTCTGTCTTAGTGCACATTTATCAAAAAAAAATATAGATTTGTTTTAAGTGTCACATTAGTTGGTATTGTAGAAAGTACTAGAATTGATACCCACTTTGCATTGTAGACTAACAACAATACCTAAATATAGAGTTTTCTAATTCAGTTGACACCTACTACCCAACAAAAAAAGGGTGAGCATCCTATGTTTGAAAACACACCTAAAGAGAATTAGTTTTAGATAGAGCTACCTAAGATGGAAATTTTGAGTATGGGTTGGATCAACATAGCCATTAACATAATGTTGAATCTCGGAGAGAACTGGCACAAGTTTATGACTATTCTTTTTAGGTGGTCTAAGAATTGTGAGGTTTAGCTAAAGGCTTATTCACAGTGTGGACCTATGGGATTTGATATAGAAACCAATAATTGTGTCACTCTTTCTTAATGTAAATCCTCCTTACTTTTGAGGGGATAACATTTCAGACCTTCTGACAAAGTTGAACCATTCATTCTAGCTATCGAGTGGAGCTTCAAGCGACGGGATGCTCAAATCTCTTAAAGGTCAACTATGGTACATAAAAAATAAAAAAATTGAGCAATGGTAAGGTTCAAAATCTTTGTGAATTTGTGAACCACAATATGCATCTAATCACCTAGACATATTTTTACTACACTTTAAGGTTCAATGTAGTCAATGGATTTGATGAAAAGTCATATGAGTTCACCAACCAAAATTAAGGCACAATGAACTTCATTTAGTGTGTAAATAACTTTCAATGCTTGTATATATATATTTTGAAGTACAGAGAGCCAAGGATGGAAAGGATGGTTGTAGTTTGACTATGAACTATTTGAGATGCTCACACCAACAAAGTCTAAGGCTTCCTTGTTCTTGGAACAATCATAGTGGAGGCACTCTAAGAGGAGTTTCAAGAACGTGGGTATCATACATTATCAGTTAAACAAGAATGTTAATCACACACCCCATAAAAAAATAAAGTTAGGCATCTATGTCAATATCTATTGGTTATGTCAAGAAGAACTCCGAAAACTACATTTTCCTCACATACTCATGCCGCAACTACCGCATCTAGGACACATGATAGTTTGTTTCCCATGACACAGGACAATTTGGAAAGCTTCTACACATGACAATGAGCGACCTAATGGGAGATCCAAAGAGAAAATAAATGGTTGTGTCATATCCATCAAAACAAATATCATGATGATAGTATAAATGTTACTATTTTACTATTTGATTGACCTACTCATGCATTGTCTAATAAGTATCTTATATTACTATTATGTCAAAAAAACTATTACAAGAAGAAGACTAACCTTATAATTCTAGACAATAGACCATGAAACACTTCAGAGTATCATAGAATTACACATAATGGAACATGTTATCATTGGTATACTTTAAATGAAGTTTCCTATAGCCCTAGTAATTCTCATATGGATGGGTTTGCGATCAATAAGACTAAGTATGGTGTAGATCTTATTTGGAAAGAAATTAATAAAAAATGTGATCTTAAGCATATCTAGAAAAACCAAAAGGAAAATTTTAGGAAAGGAAAGATAATATAAATGGTAGTTATAGTCAAGGCTTCAATCTAAAAACTTCTCATATAAGATATACATAGTGGAGTATTTCCTTGATATATTTCATGACTCACTTCCTAGACTCCCCACCACATAGAAAACTTGAATACGATGTAAATACAATGTAGGTGGATCTCTCTCTCTAAGGAATTGAATAGAAAGGAAGATTTTGGATTTGTGGATCTAGAAAATAAAATCCAATATCTCAATGGGTTTTGTATGTCCAAGCTCTTCAACATGGGGATCACATGTGATATTATTTAATAACACTGATGGTACTATGCTTATATGTATTAATAATCACATGATTACTGGTGTCACCATAAATATTTTCTATCTACTAATTTATATTGATTATCAATTCAAACAACTCAAGTCAACTCAAGTATTCTCAATGATTGACTAAATTGTTCTTACCTTCATCTCAAAGTCAAAAATCCTTGTATCCATATGACTACATTATCAACATTTTGTGGCAATTATAATTTTTTTCTGAGGGTACTCAAAGTAAAAAAAATAACGCACCTACTTATATCATGGATCTAATGGTCTCAATCATTCAGCCTTGTTTAGACTCATTATTGATTTTCTTTGTCAATAATGTGTTATTTTGTTCCAAGGATCAACACAAAAATCAATCTTAACATGGAGACTCTCTCAAGAATCAACCTTCATGTTAAATTATACTAATCAAATTATGGATCAAGGAAGTTATCTTCCTTTTACTCACTATTTTTGTTGGATATATTTTTTTGGTTGTTTCCATGGTCTAAGCCATGAAATAGTTGCAAGTGCTAAGGAACCTACCTAAGATTAGGATCTTCTCATGACTTTCTAGATACTATATACACTTAGCAAGGAGTTTTCAAATATTTCTCTACATCTCACACAATACATAATGAATGAGGTCTAATTTGAATCAACTCCATAGATTGGGAAACCCCTTAAAAGTTCCAAAGGAGAGGCTCACATCAACATAAACTTTTAATTCTAAATATTTCCTTATGAATTTGGTAGTAGAAATCAGGAAAGAAACTAGTCCGTGTGTGACCTATATTTTGTCATAGTTGTATTTGCATTGAATATTTGGAGGCACTACTTTTATGGGTCCAAGTTTGCAGTGTATTTTGACTAAAAGAGTCTCAAGTACTTGTTGATACATACACCTATAAATGTCGAAGAGAATCAGATTATCTACTCAAAGGACTACGAAGTCATGATTTCCTAATGGTTATATATGCACTAAGTAGGAAGAAGGAAGGTGTTTGTGCTAGTATGAAAACTTTTAGTGAAAGGAATATTTGATCATGGAACAATGAAGGCCTATGATTTTCAGTGATGAAGTCGCTTTCCCTACATAAATGGCTCAAACTTATTATAAGGAGAACATTTAAGAAGGTTAAAAGGTTCACATGGATAGTAAAAGCTATTGGAAAAGGTCATCATGATTGATTACCCAAAAATGATGGTGCTAGTAGATTTTGGATGTGACTATGAGCATTTAAAATTTTGACTCATTGTGGTAGAAAATCTTTCATAACTCTTATGTGCTAGATACATGTGCGTCAAGAAGTGTTGTAGAATGAAAAAGGACTTACAGTGGAGTCGAATGAGAAGGAATCACTTAAGAGAGTGAGTAGTTGTTTGAAATTTTATATAATCAAAGATGGAACCAATATGAAGAGTACTAGTCCATAATATACACATTCTTATTAGAAATGGGAAAATTCCAAAAATATTAATGTGTTGATTTACCAAATACTCTCAAGAGACACTAATAAATATATGTTTGAGTAGATAAATATGCAAATATGTGCACTTTATTTTCCAAAAGACTGCTACTAGTGTCCCAACTATGGAGGATGTTTTCATTAATGAGATAGTATATATGTATGGCACCAAGTTGCTTATAAATGCATTTGTTTTTATATGGACAACAATATTGTTGCACCTTGACCAAATAAAAAGAGATAGATATATACCGATAAAATCTATCCATTGGGTAGTCATAAATTGTTCAACAATCACGTGGAAAACATAAGAAAGATGTTTAGAGTCACCACCATGTTTTTTTACAGAAAATGAGGAGAAACATGACAAAAAATTGAGGCCATGGTGTAAACCAAGTTGTCATCCGAGTTGGATAGATAGATAAAAATACGATTAAAATAAAGCCAGAGATCATATTTGGGAATCTTATTATGAGTGGGCAAGGATTAGCACCCCCATATCTCCTGGTAAACTGATACCACATTGCTTTTGGGGATTTACAAGGAAACGAGCAATCCAAGATGGTGAAAACAAAAATAAAAGAAATGGATTTTATCAGTTGGTGGGATATGAGGGTTGGAGATATTTTTGTTCTTCTCATCATAGTCTTGAATGTCCAAATTTTTATGTATATTGGGGTCCTAATCACCTCAGGACCTCCCATGGAGGAGATACCTCGTGGGTTATTAGGACCAATGGGTAGGATTTAGAAGGTGAATAGCACATGTAGGTTAATAAAAAAGATTTGACTTTTTCAGAGGAATTCAATTGATGTACAGTAGAGAAGTTATAACAATGCATCAAAGATATATAGTAGTTATACTAGATTACAATTTGTACATATGCTTACACGGTGAGGTATTAGGGGAAGGATGTGACAACCTGACTTTTCTCAATCCTATCTTGTACCCTTCTCCTTCATCATTTGACCTCTTTCTCAATTCAATGTGAATTTCATGGTTTGATGGTTGGGAGAATCCATATTAGTCACATCAATGTTCAACTTTTCTAAATGTGACATCAATTTGTACTTTTGAACTAAATACCATTTAGTTCATATCACCATATTTGTTATATTTTTTTGAAGATCATTACCATAACCTTTTCTCTTAGTAACATGTGTCATGTTGTACGTGATTTAATTACGAATCCAATGAAACAAAAATCACCCGGATCCGAGCTATGAATCCAAAGTTATGGTATTTGGAAGATGACATGATCTTTTTGCCTCTATATGCCTTAAGATGTTGGGCCGGCCCTACATGGGCCCAACTAAACCGTGGCCCAAATGCTTACCTTGAAACCCCCTTCTTTCCCTTCCCGTTTGGGGAAGAAAAACAATGCATAGAGACTTTCCCTCGCCAAATCGGGAAAGAAGATACGTTACAATGGATTTAATGACCCCAAACCCTAACGCCCGCTCCTTTTATAGCACTAGCCGCCACAAGGTCGATTCCATGGGACAGCAAGGCCGCCGGAGCACCCACAACCCCTATGTTGGGATGTTGTAAAGGGAGTGATCGCCGAAAGTGGTGGGGAGCATCGTCCCCTGTCTATGCCCTGTTCATGCACACAGAAAGGGGCGGGGGTCGCGTTCGAGGTTGCCCTATGGGAGAACGGCCCTCCTGCCTGGGCTCATACAAGGGGCAGTGCTGATGCAGGGGTCTCTTACCCTGCCATGATCCGCGGTGGAGGGGCGCTAGGTTCAAGGAAGGGACCCCTATTTTGGCCTCTATTCATTGTGCTGAAATAGGGGAAGTCTGCGATCTTGGACGCCGGATCGAAAAGTGAGGACCGATAGGTCCATGAGGCAGAAGATGGGTGAGCCCCGAAGATCATCCATGGCCACCGATCGCGAGCTAGGCAAACTGCGGCAGCAGCAAGCCGTGCACACGGATTTACACATCGCCAACTAATGGCAGTTGGTGTCTGCAAGCAGCGCAATACAGTAGGCAAGACCCGCAGGAATAAGCAGCCGCCAGGTCTGAGATGGACGATCAAGATCGTGAGGGAAATATATGGTAACGACTCCCATATTATCTCCTATACTTTTAATGTGAAACTTTAAAAAAAGCATATCTCTCTCATCTTAAGGCCAAAATGGGTAAAGTTATATATCAAACTGATCCTCTAGAAAAGACCTACAAAATGAGCTTATTTCCAAACCCTGAATCTTCTTCTAGTTTCCTTATATTGCTAAAGATGTAACCTTTGAATACTTTGAATATGCTGAACACATGATTATGATTAATGATTGGATCTCGATGATCAATCTACCCCCGATCCTTAAATCATTATCTTTTATGCACCCTTGAACTAAATGAGGTTCATACTCCCCCTAATGCTTATACATGACTCCTTTTGTACATATTTCACCACATTGGACTATAATGATGTACATTTCCCTTTTGATTCTAATCGTTCTACTTAATGATGGAACAATGCCTAATCAACTTCAAATCAGTAATATATGTCTCTCTTTGACTCTAATATCAATCCATAATATACCCTTGATATGGTTGATTCTTTTGACCCATAATTGCATGTATGATTGAGTATTGCTACCCCATGTTGGATTATGGCGCCTAGACACTAGTAGACATCCCCTTACTTTGAATGTGTCTATTATTGATAATCTAAACCATCCCTTATGTTGGGCTCTTATTCATTGCTTACCTTTGAACTTGATTACTCTATTATGAGTCTTTGACCCTTTAATATAATTAAGGAACTTGAACCTTGAAATGGTCATATGTAATTCGTGGAACCTTAGAATGATATGAAACTAGAACCACACCATCATGATGACCTCTAGATCAGTACAATATCATTTAATGAACCAATAGGCAACTTGGAACCCACCTTGGACAAAACCCTAAAATGCATCTAATTAGGGTTAATGATGAGAATCTAATGCATATATGTAATCTTGTTCTTAATTAGGTTTGGCATGTGGCTAGATGGTAATGGATGTGTTAACTTAAGAATCTCTGAATCAGGTATGGGCCTTATCTAGTTATATGACTACCGCTTTCTTGCTTGAAAAGACATATATTGTATGCTTGTTTGTCTATTTTCGCAAATATTGCCATGTAGTATTGCTATGTCTTACTCGATGTTTGCCTCATCAGTTTTATAACTTGAACACATATATAGATAGAACTCCATTATAATATTGTTAATAAAGGGTTAACTCTTGGTTACATCCTTGAGGTCCCTCTCGTATAAAAAGGGTTAGCTAAGCTTGAGCACCCTCACGGACCCTTCCGACGGGAAGATGGTCAAAGGCATTAAACATGCTTGATATTGTTGGTATAATGGAGTGAAATGACATAAAATATGGTTTCGGTTTTTTTAAACAATTAACATGTTTATTCTTGTTCGTTTAGTCTTGAAATCTTTTCAAAATTATGCAAAACTTATACATATATGTATCTTTCTGCCCCATACTCAACACCTTGTGTGTTGACCCATTTCTCGTATTTTTTTTTAGGTTTAGAGATGGCTAGAAGGTTGATGGGCTTGGTGAGCTATGCTAGGTGTACTTATTGTAAGATCCAGATATAGTATACATGCGCAGACTTGTACAAAGTGACTCTTGAATGTGTAATTCAAATCCTGTAATATAATGATGTTGCTTAATATATCTTGTTGATTCTTGAGATTATGTTGGTGCTTGTATCTTGTTATCTATTCATGTGTGCTAAGCTTTACGCTTCTGCATGTTGCCTTTGGTATACGTTTGGTTCATGGGACTGGGATTCCGGTTCCGTGACATATGGTATCAGAGCATGAAAAATAACTACACCAAACATTGCTCACATGAAACACAAACTAAACTCACCCTACATCTCAACCCTAGAAACTTAATGAAATATCCTTTTGGACTAGGTTGAATTAACCTCTAGGTTAGAACCTAGATGTTCTAGAACTAGATGTAGACTTGTATAAATTATTTCTCTTGACATGATTCGCGACATGTGCTTAGGATGTCTACACAAGTGTGCTCCATGTTCTTGCTAGTTGTCTTGGTGTCATGATACTAGACTGCCTCATGAGTGTGGTAACACATTTTGGTTTTGGTTTTATTAGAATGGAGTATGGTGGTTTTCATCGCCTGTTTAAACATTGGAGAAAACATATTTCAAGTATAATTATATGTACATATGAAAAATGTTACCACACACAGAAAGGTAGTGATTTTCCATGCAACCTAGGAGAAAGAGAGGTAACATCAAGTCTAGATGAGAGAGTTTAGATGATAGTGATAGTCTCTATAGTTGTCTAGAGCCATGATATAGGTTAGGCAAGTGAGTAACGTAGAAACCTAAGTTGATGATAATTATGATGATGTCGATGTTGATAAGACCCAAGTTGTTTGAGGAAGGTTGAGTATGTTTAACGATATGGAATGAGTTGGGCCATACAACCCTAGCTAAACCTAGAACCTTGTATGATACATATGGCTTGGTTGATGTGCTAAACATAGTTAGTGGGTTGGCATGCTTGCTTGTACCTAGTTTTGTACATGCTGAGATATGATGTGACATATAGTTTGAGACCAACACGGGCCTCAATCTCTTTACAAAGGAGGACCTCTAGCATGGGACATATGAATAGGGTGACCTTTTGATATGAGTCGACCCACCTTGAGAGAAGGTTAGAGACCTAAACTCTAAAACATTTGAAATGTTGAAAAATAGGAATGATGAAATACTTGATGACGAGTCCCTAGCAAGAATTCTTCTAAGTATATGAGTTGAGTGACCTAGTGTGTGGTTTCCTTGAAAATGTTGAACCCTATATTTTCCTATTGAAATACCGAACCCTAGAGAAAGAGGCAATTGAAAGTTTGATGCTTGATATATAGGTGAGGGAGATGTCCCAAGACCCTTAGATGATGTATACAATGTGTGATATCCATGATGAGCCCCATACTTGGGTTAGTAGTTGTATATAGAGGAATCTAGAGGTAATCCTTGTTTTTCGAAAGATGGGTAGAAATTTTTGTGACACATAGAAAGTTGTGGTTAACATGTCTTGTTGGAAACATATGTCGTAGCTTGAGTGGCTTGAGCTTGCAGAGCTATTTCTAGATATAAGTGAGAGAATTCAAAAATCTTGACATTGATGATAATTTTGTTCCCGGAATGATGTTTGATACATGAAGTATCTCACTTATGTTTAAAAACTTGAATATGCACGATAAGCCACTCTCATCTGTTAGACCTAATATGAAATTATACTATACATTAATATGTAGCTTTCAAATCATGAAATTAAATATGATGATTTCATGAGATCTTAGCTTGAATAATGAGGGGTAACATATCTAATCTCACACCCAAATGAAAAAAAAGAAAAAAAACTAATCTAGAGATACTAAGGGATGGGTAAACCCTAATGCCATGATGATGTCACATTATGATGGAACACTAAGTAATATGTATACAATCAAGATGAGTACACCCTGAATATGGTAACCTAGCACGCATCCCATTGTGGGGTATGTCGTGACAACCATGGTATGATACCTAGGCATGATGAGTGTGAACCTTGACTTTCGACTATGATCTTGGACTATTTTCGAGGAAGAAATTTCTTTGAAGGAGGGAAGGATGTGACAACCTGACTTTTCTCAATCCTATCTTGTACCCTTCTCCTTCATCATTTGACCTCTTACTCAATTCAATGTGAATTTCATGGTTTGATGGTTGGGAGAATCCATATTAGTCACATCAATGTTCAACTTTTCTGAATGTGACATCAATTTGTACTTTTGAACTAAATACCATTTAATTCATATAACCATATTTGTTAGATTTTTTTGAAGATCATGACCATAACCTTTTGGCTTAGTAACATGTGTCATGTTGTACGTGATTTAATTATGAATCCAACGAAAAAAAAATCACCCGGATCCGAGCTATGAATCCAAAGTTATGGTATTTGGAAGATGACATGATATTTTTGCCTCTATATGCCTTAAGATGTTGGGTCGGCCCTACATGGGCCCAGCTCAACCGTGGCCCAACTGCTTACCCTGAAACCATCTTCTTTCCCTTCTCATTTGGGGAAGAAATGCAACACACAGAGACTGTGATAACCTAGATTTTGAGTTTTAATAACTAATACAATAATTGAGAGACAAGCATTCTATGTAAGATGTTAAATACCAAATTGATGAAATTGGTAATACAATCATGGATTCCTTCACCCAAATTAGGTGATTTGAGATATGATAGAGGACTATGATGCCTAATTGAATTCAATTGTGAATGAATACCCTTACTGATTGATTAAGTACTCATGAGACCAATCATTGATTTAGTGATCCGTTCAGTAGAGAAATCAATTCTCTTGAGGAATTATATACATTTGAACCAATGTTGAAGTTCTGAAGTCAACTTTTATTAAATGGCATATCATTTTCACATAAGGTAATACCCTAAGTGTCACATGAAGGTGAACTTTAGGTTTTAATGTGATTAGTCAATAAGCATGCCTAACCTTCGAATTTCCTTCCCAAACTTATTCCACAGCTACATAATGACATTATAAATCTACACCTAAAATTTCATTGTAATTGGATTAACCAATTGGGAATTATGGACAATTGAAAATAATACACCTAATATCACCCTAGACCTAAGTTGCTAATTTGGTGTGACATTTGAATGTCACGTTGTCTTGATAACAAGGATGGGAGCAGACACTTATGCGGACTCCCACCCCAGCCATTTGATCTGACTGATCATGGATCAAAGGGAATCGACGACTAGGACTCTGTCTTCAACCTCCCGCAAAGAGCGGGGAGAAGAAAAGGAACCTGACCCTCATCCAGGCGTCACCTCACCCCTCGTCACAAAATATCATCCGAGCAGACTGATTCCCCTCGCCAAATCGAGGTCAAAGAGCTTTCACCTGACTCCCCTCGCCCTCGGAGTAGGGAGAACGACCTCCCCATCCTTCGCTCCTCTCACAGGCGGTGGCGCCCCTTTAGGGATTTTTCCTCTATAGCGCCTCACTTCTATTTAAGGCCACCATCAGCTTCGCCAACCCTTCTTTCCCCTTTTCCGAGCATCAATTACAAGAAAGACCACCCCAAGCACCACCACCATCTCCACTTCCTCTCCGCAACTACATCACCTCGGCGACACCGCATAGGTCTCGCCCCACTGAATACACCCTTCCATCACCACCACCTCGATGCAGGGGTGCTTCCCGGCCAGCTCCCGCCCTCTCCAACGCCCTGAGCCTCTAAACCTTCGGCGCGCCGGCAACCTCCGCTATCCACTCGACAAATTAGTGACCCAGAGGGAACCAGACCTCCAAATATGGTCGTCTCTCTGTGGTTGGCCTCAACAAAGGTGAGGACACCTTCACCCGAGCCAACAGAACAGCTCTCAGCCGACAAGGACTCGTCGGAGCTGCTCCAGGCACCTGCGTCGCGTGCAAGCAAAGGATAAGAAGGGGGAGAATGGGCCGTCAATCCATCGCCTAGGTGGACCAATCGTCAAACACCAAATAAGCAACCTGATCCATCCCGTGCAAAGTCTGGGATCAATGAGATCCGTCGATCCAGTAGGATCCGACCGTTGATCAAGGTAAAATCCTCTTCTTTTTATTTTATTTTGTCCAAGAACTGATTTATCTTTAGAAAACATAGAAAATGATAGGAATATCAGTTTATAGTGAATCTATATATCATTTTCATCAGAAAAATGCGTACTATTCAAATAAAATATAACCAGGATCTGAATCTGCACCCTTTAAGAAAAGTATGGCCTACAAGCCCTAATAACCTCTTATAGTATATTCTTTGTGTAATAAAAGTCAACCCTGATTTAAATCTGACTAGTGGACATCCTAAACTTGATTTGAAGTCCTGATCACCATATTGCTTGAAACCCTAATCCAATAGAGATAATTGACTCTATAACTATGAAACAACTTAAATCCTAGTTTCTCTTTCTACATATGTATACCATATACAACTTTATATCAAACCCTACCTATTGATGATACTAAATGACCTTGTATGACCCCGACACCCTAGAATCCATTTCTGATCTGTTGAATCATACTCATCCTAAAGAGATACCATTAATGATCTAAATCTATAATAGAAACCCTAAATGAGGATACTCCCTTTTTGGATAAAATGGATGTCTTCAATTAAATGAAACCACAATATGAAGATCCAATTTTGAAACTTCATAAGTAAGATAAAATTCATATATTATCCCTGATCTAAAACATGAGACGACGAAAGACATCATAATTCAAGAACCAACCTTAATCATGGGTCGAATGGACCAATAGTAACAAGTATACCCTTGGTTACATTTCAGGGTGATCTACTCTCTTTCTCATAATCTAGGGCTTGAGGAATTCAGATATGAAATCAAGGTACGTGGTTATAATTATATAACTAGATTTGTTGGATGTTAAATATATGTACTTGCTTGTTTGTACTTGAAATACATTATTGGATGTACATCTATATGTATTGTCATTTCCGCCTTGAACAATATGAATACTAAGGAAAGAAAATGGAATGTAGTTACTGATGGTTCATTAATCTCCCTATTAGAGAGGGAAAGTATTAATGTTGACTAGCACCTCCCTAATGGTACAAGGTACGCGGGGAGATCCCTAATGGTACAACGTACGCAGGGATAGGGCCCAATATTTATGTTTGTGCTAAGTCCACCATAGTAATACATGTCCATTGAAATATGATTAATTACTTGGGATTACCTGATTTTCTACCTTTAAATAATGTTTCCTTTATCTTTCTTCAATTTTGAGTATTTTATATGCCATCATAGTATAGCTTTTAATTCCACGTACCAACTTTTGTTGATGTTTTGGTTTCTCGTATTTTCTAGGTCCAGAGCTAGAATGGGATAAAAATAATAGGATGTGAGTAAGTTGTACAGGTTGTACCTATTGCCTAAGATCCTGTTAGCATACATGTTCAGACTTGTAGAATTTTCATTCAATATGTAAACGTAAATCATTTGTAATAATTCATATTGTAAAATTATACATGTTGAATGTTGAGTATGTTATGGTTGTATGTTCATGTATGCGCAAATTGCTTCCGCATCGCTCTTCGATATGATTGGATGATGTTTTTGGATTCTGACATCTCATTCCCAATAGGGTTTGGAGAAGGTGAAAATCTGGGGATGTCACAGTTGGTATTAGAGCATGAACAATAGCTACACCTGACAATTGCTCACCATGAAACAAAAAAAATCTCACTTTTCACTTTAAAACCTAGAAACTTAGTAAGATGTGATATAGGAATAAGGTTTGACCTAGCCTGTAGGTTAGAACCCAGATGTTTGAGAACTAGGTTTAGACAAGTGTGTGAGACCCTTTCCATATAGAGCTCATATGTATGGGGTAGCTACACTAGTCTACATCTTGTTCTCACCATTTCACTAGGTGGCATAGCGCTAGACTATCTTCTGTGTGTAGGACACTCGATTTTGCTGATTTGGTTTTGTTTTCCAATCGGCTCAAGCCTCGATAGTTTTCTCTGACGTCTGCTTTCTCGGAGAAAAAAAAACTATATAATATTTTATTACCTATATGTAACTATGAAAATGTGTCCCTCACACTGTAGAGTAGTTAGTGTTCATGCAACCTAAGTGAAAGGGAGTGACATCAGTCTAGAAGAGAGAGTAGTCTAGATTAGATGTCTAGAGCTGTAACATCCCAGGATTTGAGGCCTCGGATAAAAAGATCTTATAAGGAATGATTGGACTACCCATATCACCAAGGTTCACCTCCTTTTCTGGGAGCCCATTACTAAAGAACTCCATAGTTAAGCGTGCTCAGCTTGGAGCAGTACTAGGATGGGTGACCAGTCGGGAAGTTGATCCTGGCTTGCGCGTCAGTGTGGACAAATTGCGTAGTTAAGGCTAGTGGTGGTCTGTGGGGCCACTCGTCATTCCTGAAACTCTACTAGAGCCTTAGGCAGTGGGCCCGGACATTACAAATGGTATCAGAGCCAATTCCCCTCCAGTAGGTGGGGCCCACATGGGCATGGCATGCCAGTCTTGAGCCATGCGGTCCAAGCAAGTTGGAAAGGGCTATCCGTAGAGACGAGATGGAGCCGCCCTTGCGCTGGTAGCCGTGGACGGGAGCTGGGTGTCAATGGGCCATTTTGGGTCTGCACTGAAATGGGGTCAAATTATGAGGCCATATAGTTGAGCCTTGACGAGGACGTCAAGAGTCTAAGTGGGGTAGATTATAACATCCCAAGATTTGAGGCCTCGGATAAAAAGATCTTATAAGGAATGATTGGACTACCCATATCACCAAGGTGCACCTCCTTTTTCGGGAGCCCATCACTAAAGAACTCCATAGTTAAGCGTGCTCAGCTTGGAGCAGTACTAGGATGGGTGACCAGTCAGGAAGTTGATCCTAGCTTGCGTGTCAGTGTGGACAAATTGCGCAGTTAAGGCTAGTGGTGGTATGTGGGGCCAGTCGTCATTCCTGAAACTCTACTAGAGCCTTAGGCAGTGGGCCCGGGCGTTACAAATGGTATCAGAGCCAATTCCCCTCGAGTAGGTGGGGCCCACATGGGCATGGCATGCCAGTCTTGAGTCGTGCGGTCCAAGCAAGTTGGAAAGGGCTATCCGTAGAGACGAGATGGAGCCGCCCTTGCACTGGTAGCCATGGACGGGAGCTGGGTGTCAATGGGCCATTGTGGGTCTGCACTAAAATGGGGTCAAATTATGAGGCCATATAGTTGAGCCTTGATGAGGACGTCAAGAGTCTAAGTGGGGGAGATTGTAACATCCCAGGATTTGAGGCCTCGGATAAAAAGATCTTATAAGGAATGATTGGACTACCCATATCACTAAGGTGCACCTCCTTTTCCGGGAGCCCATCACTAAAGAACTCCATAGTTAAGCGTGCTCAGCTTGGAGCAGTACTAGGATGGGTGACCAGTCGGGAAGTTGATCCTGGCTTGCGCGTCAGTGTGGACAAATTGCGCAGTTAAGGCTAGTGGTGGTATGTGGGGCCAGTCGTCATTCCTGAAACTCTACTAGAGCCTTAGGCAGTGGGCCCGGGCGTAACTATGAAAATGTGTCCCTCACACTGTAGAGTAGTTAGTGTTCATGCAACCTAAGTGAAAGGGAGTGACATCAGTCTAGAAGAGAGAGTAGTCTAGATTAGATGTCTAGAGCCTTATCAAGATATGTGATACATAGAGTGGATGATAGAATGATAGTTGAAATAAGCATGTGAAAACTTATCTGAGTTTGATCTCTGATGGTATAAGTTTCCTTATAAAGGTTTAACTTGTATACTTGTTGAATCTAATTTTGTAGAATTTATGCAAAATCTTGGTGATGAAAGTACATTCCCTTTTTCTACTTAAGATAAGATAAGTTAAGATAGAGATGAGTGTGCATGAGCCTCAAGCTCATATACAAGGAGGACGTCTAGTGGTAGGATGAGATATGTGGTGAACTCTAGAGAGAGTAAGACCCACAAGGAGAAGGTCATAGGACCTAGCCTCCAATATATGAGATATGTGTTAAAAAAATGTCCTACACTAGATTACTCTTGAGTGTTGAGTTGAGTCCTTATGCATGATTCAAATCTATATGTGAGATTTGGGTAAAAGAAAAGGATGGGTAGATGGCCCATCTGATAAAGTCAATCCTTTGACTGAGTTAGGTCCTTGATGGAGTGACAAATTTTGAGAATCTCATCATTAGTTGTAAGTGAGGTAATATATGAACTCTAGTTATGAGAGTATGATGCTTTGTGCAAAAGATACTCAAAATATATGTTCTCCCTTCTTCTTCTCTTTCTTAATATATGATGATAGAAACCTCACTTGAACTATATAAATGATTTATATATGAGGAGTCACTCATATAAGCTTGACCTATTCTATATTCCCCTTCCTATATCATAGATGTAGCACCCAAGATTGAAATCATGATAAGTTTGAATTTAAAATATTCTCTCCCCCTTCATATGAAACATGAAAGATATGATGTTGAGATCATGGGATAAACTTAGTATATTCTCTTTTTTTTCCCTTCGCATAATACATGCAAGACATAAAAAGTTGAACTCATGAACTTGATATAAAGATATTTTTGGATCATAGGATATATGATCAGAAATATAGTTCATAACTTTGATCCTTCTCAATGTATGCTTCTATGTTGAGTATGAATATCACACCATAGGGTGAAACCCTAATGGTCAAGCATGTTACGTAGGCCCTTCTTAAGAAAAAAAAATCCTAATATCATGGATGAAGATAAATCTCCTCTAAGGCTGAAGTCATTGTAAGATGTCGATCATAAAACATATTAATGATGTTAGATTTGGACGATCTGAATATCATGGCATATAAACGAATTCCTCCTGAACATTAAAAGTATGAACTTTAAAGGCATGAACAAAACATGTACCCTTAGAGGTGATGTAATCCTAAGATATCATAATGTCATATTATGGCTAAGACTTTAAGTGATGCTTCCACATATATATAAGGTGGGGTGGACAAACCCAAGAATCTCTAGACCCTAAGTTGACAACTTAGAGTGCATGCGACTATGGTGCTTAGAACCTAAGAAATAATGATGTATATGAAGCTCAACCCCAAAATAGCCTCTTAAGGATGAGATTAGTTGAATTTCGAGGACGAAATTCCAAATAAGGTGGGGTGAATGTGATAACCTAGATTTTGAGTTTTAATAACTAATACAATAATTGAGAGACAAGCATTCTATGTAAGATGTCAAATACCAAATTGAGGAAATCGGTAATACAATCATGGATTCCTTCACCCAAATTAGGTGATTTGAGATACGATAGAGGACTGTGATGCCTATTTGAATTCAATTGTGAATGAATACCCTTACTGATTGATTAAGTCCTCATGAGACCAATCATTGATTTAGTGATCTGTTGAGTAGAGAAATAAATTCTCTTGAGGAATTATATACATTTGAACCAATGTTGAAGTTCTGAAGTCAACATTGATTGAATGGCATATCATTTTCGCATAAGGTAATACCCAAAGTGTCACATGAAGGTGAACTTTAGGTTTTAACGTGATTAGTCAATAAGCATGCCTAACCATCGAATTTCCTTCACAAACTTATGCCACAGCTACATAATGACATTATAAAGCTACACCTAAAATTTCATTGTAATTGGATTAACCAATTGGGAATTATGGACAATTGAAAATAATACATCTAATATCACCCTAGACCTAAGTTGCTAAATTGGTGTGAAATTTGAATGTCACGTTGTCTTGATAACAAGGCTGGGAGCAGACACTTATGAGGACTCCCACCCCAGCCGTCCGATCTGACTGATCGTGGATCAAAGGGAATCGACAACTAGGACTCTGTCTTCAACCTCCCGCAAAGAGCAGGGAGAAGAAAAGGAACCTGCCCCTCGTCCAGGCGTCACCTCACCCCTCATCACAAAATATCATCCGAGCAGACTGATTCCCCTCGCCAAATCGAGGTCAAAGAGCCTGCACCTGACTCCCCTTGCCCTCGGAGCAGGGAGAATGACCTCCCCATCCTTCTCTCCTCTCACAGGCGGTGGCGCCCCTTTAGGGATTTTTCCTCTATAGCGCCTCACTTCTATTTAAGGCCACCATCATCTTCGCCAACCCTTCTTTCCCCTTTTCTGAGCATCAATTACAAGAAAGACCACCCCAAGCACCGCCACCATCTCCACTTCCTCTCTGCAACTACATCACCTCGGCGGCACCGCATAGGTCTCGCCCCACTGAATACACCCTTCCATCACCACCACCTCGATGCAGGGGTGCTTCCCGGCCAGCTCCCGCCCTCTTCAACGCCCTAAGCCTATAAACCTTCGGCGCGCCGGCAACCTCCGATATCCACTCGACAGATCAGTGACCCAGAGGGAACCGCACCTCCAAATACGGCTGCCTCTCTGTGGTTGGCCTCAACAAAGGTGAGGACACCTTCACCCGAGCCAACAGAACAACTCTCAGCCGACAAGGACTCGCCGGAGCTGCTCCAGGCACCTGCGTCGCGTGCAATCAAAGGAGAAGAAGGGGGAGAACGGGTCGTCAATCCATCGCCTAGGTGGACCAATCGTCGAACACCAAATAAGCAACCTGATCCATCCCGTGCAAAGACTGGGATCAATGAGAGCCGTCGATCCAGTAGGATCCGGCCGTTGATCAAGGTAAAACCCTCTTCTTTTTATTTTTTTTTGTCTAAGAACTGATTTATCTTTAGAAAATCATAGAAAATGATAGGAATATCAGTTTATAGTGAACCTATATATCATTTTCATCAGAAAAATGCATACTATTCAAATAAAATATAACCAGGACATGAATCTGCACTCTTTTAGAAAAGTATGGCCTACAAGCCCTAATAACCTCTTATAGTATATTCTTTGTGTAATAAAAGTCAACCCTGATTTAAATCTGACTAGTGGACATCCTAAACTTGATTTGAAGTCCTGATCACCATATTGCTTGAAACCCTAATCTAATAGAGATAATTGACTCTATAACTATGAAACAACTTAAATCCTAGTTTCTCTTTCTACATATGTATACCATATACAACTTTATATCAAACCCTAACTATTGATGATACTAAATGACCTTGTACGACCCCGACACCCTAGGATCCAATTTTGATCTGTTGAATCATACTCATCCTAAAGAGATACCATTAATGATCTAAATATATAATAGAAACCCTAAATGAGGATACTCCCTTTTTGGATAAAATGGATGTCTTCAATTAAATGAAACCACAATATGAAGATCCTATTTTGAAACTTCATAAGTAAGATAAAAGTCATATATTATACCTGATCTAAAACATGAGACGATGAAAGACATCATAATTCAAGAACCAACCTTAATCATGGGTCGAATGGACCAATAGTAACAAGTATACCCTTGGTTACATTTCAGGGTGATCTACTCTCTTTCTCATAATCTAGGGCTTGAGGAATTCAGATCTGAAATCAAGGTACGTGGTTATAATTATATGACTAGATTTGCTGGATGTTAAATATATGTACTTGCTTGTTTGTACTTGAAATACATTGTTGGATGTACATCTATATGTATTGTCATTTCCGCCTTGAACAATATGAATACTAAGGAAAGAAAATGGAATGTAGTTATTGATGGTTCATTAATCTCCCTATTAGAGAGGGAAAGTATTAATGTTGACTAGCACCTCCCTAATGGTACAAGGTACGTGGGGAGATCCCTAATGGTACAAGGTATGTAGGGATAGGGCCCAATATTTATGTTTGTGCTAAGTCTGCCATAGTAATACATGTCCATTGAAATATGATTAATAACTTGGGATTACCTGATTTTCTACCTTTAAATAATGTTTCCTTTCTCTTTCTTCAATTTTGAGTATTTTATATGCCAACATAGTATAGCTTTTAATTCCACGTACCAACTTTTGTTGATGTTTTTGTTTCTCATATTTTCTAGGTCCAGAGCTAGAATGGGATAAAAAGAATAGGATGTGAGCAAGTTGTTCAGGTTGTACCTATTGCCTAAGATCCTGTTAGCATACATGTTCAGACTTGTAGAATTTTCATTCAATAAAACGTAAATCATTTGTAATAATTCATATTGTAAAATTATACATGTTGAATGTTGAGTATGTTATGGTTGTATGTTCATGTATGCGCAAATTGCTTCCGCATCGCTCTCCGATATGATTGGATGATGTTTTCGGATTCTGACATCTCATTCCCAAAAGGGTTTGGAGAAGGTGAAAATCTGGGGACGTCACAGAGACTTTCCCTCGCCAAATCGGGAAAGAAGATATGTTACAATGGATTTAATGACCCCAAACCCTAACTCCCTGCTCCTTTTATAGCACTAGCAGCCACAAGGTCGATTCCATGGGATAGCAAGGCCGCTGGAGCACCCGCAACCCCTATGTTGGGATGTTGTAAAGGGAGTGATCGTCGGAAGTGGTAGGGGGCGTCGTCCCCTGTCTATGCCCTGTTCCTACACAAAGAAAAAGGGGGGGTCGCGTGCGAGTTTGCCCGATGGGAGAACGTCCCTCCTGCCTGGGCTCGTACAAGGGGCAGTGCTGATGCAGGGGTCTCTTACCCTGCCATGATCCGCTGTGGAGGTGTGCTAGGTTGCAAGGCAGGGACCCCTATTTCGACCTCTGTTCATGGTGCTGAAATAGGGGGAGTCTACAATCTTGGCCACCGAACCGACAAGTGAGGACCGATAGGTCCACAAGGCAGAAGATGGGTGAGCCCTGAAGATCATCCATGGACGCCGATCATGAGCTAGGTGAACTGCGGCAGCATCAAGTCGTGCACATAGATTTGCACATCGCCAACTAATGGCAGCTGGTGTCTGCAAGCAGCGCAATACAGTAGGCAAGACCCGTAGGAATAAGCAGCCGCCAGGTCTGAGATGGACGATCAAGATCGTGAGGGAAATATATGGTAACGCCTCCCATATTATCTCCTATACTTTTAATGTGAAACTTTAAAAAAAATCATATCTCTCTCATCTTAAGGCCAAAATGGGTAAAGTTATATATCAAACTGATCCTCTCGAAAAGACCTACAAAATGAGCTTATTTCCAGACCCTGAATATTCTTCTAGTTTCCTTATATTTCTAAAGATGTAACCTTTGTTCTTCTAGTTTCCTTATATTTCTAAAGATGTAACCTTTGACTACTTTGAATATGTTGAACACATGATTATGATTAATGATTGGATCTCGATGCTCAATCTACCCCCGATCCTTAAATCAGTATCTTTTATGCACCCTTGAACTAAATGAAGTTCATACTCCCCCTAATTCTTATACATTACTCCTTTTGTACATATTTCACCACATTGGATTATAATGATTTACATTGCCCTTTTGATGATAATCTTGCTACTTAATGATGGAACAATGCCTAATCAACTTCAAATCAGTAATATATGTCTCTCTTTGACTCTAATATCAATCCATAATATGCCCTTGATATGGTTGATTCTTTTGACCCATAATTGCATGTATGATTGAGTATTACTACCCCAAGTTGGATTATGGTTCCTAGACACTAGTAGACATCCCCTTACTTTGAATGTGTCTATTATTGCTAATCTAAACCATCCCTTATACTGGGCTCTTATTCATTGATTACCTATGACCTTGATTACTCTATTATGAGTCTTTGACCCTTTAATATACTTAAGGAACTTGAACCTTGAAATGGTCATATGTAATCCGTGGAACCTTAGAATGATATGAAACTAGAACCACACCATCATGATGACCTCTAGATTAGTACGATATCGTATAATGAACCAATAGGAAACTTGGAACCCACCTTGGCCAAAACCCTAAAATGCATCTAATTAGGGTTAATGATGAGAATCTAATGCATATATGTAATCTTGTTCTTAATCAAGTTTGGCATGTGGCTAGATGGTAATGGATGTGTTAAGTTAAGAATCTATGAATTAGGTATGGGCCTTATCTAGTTATATGACTACTGCTTTCTTGCTTTAAAATACATATGTTGTATGCTTGTTTGTCTGTTTTCGTACATATTGCCATGTAGTATTGCTATGTCTTACTCGATGTGTGCCTCGTCAATTTTATAACTTGAACACATATATAGATAGAACTCCATTATAATATTGTTGATAAAGGGTTAACTTTTGGTTACGTCCTTGAGGTCCCTCTCATATAAAAAGGGTTAGCTAAGCTTGACACCCTCACGGACCCTTCCAACGGGAAGATGGTCAAAGGCCTTAAATATGCTTGATATGGTTGGTATAATGGAGTGAAATGACATAAAATATGGTTTCGATTTTTTTAAACAATTAACATGTTTATTCTTGTTCATTTAGTCTTGAAATCTTTTCAAAAATATGCAAAACTTATACATATATGTATCTTTCTGCCCCATACTCAACACCTTGTGTGTTGACCCATTTCTCATATTTTGTTTTTAGGTTTAGAGATGGCTAGAAGGTTGATGGGCTTGGTGAGCTATGCTAGGTGTACTTATTGTAAGATCCAGATATAGTATACATGTGCAGACTTGTACAAAGTGACTTTTGAATATGTAATTCAAATCGTGTAATATAATGATGTTTCTTAATATATCTTGTTGATTGCCGAGATTATGTTGGTGCTTGTATCTTGTTATCTGTTCATGTGTGCTAAGCTTTACGCTTCTGCATGTTGCCTTTGGTATACATTTGGTTCATGGGACTGGGATTTCGGTTCCGTGACGGATGGTATCAGAGCATGAACAATAACTAAACCAAACATTGGCCACATGAAACACAAACTAAACTCACCCTACATCTCAACCCTAGAAACTTAATGAAATATCCTTGTGGACTAGGTTGATTTAACCTCTTGGTTAGAACCTAGATGTTCTAGAACAAGGTGTAGACTTGTGTAAATTATTTCCCTTGACATGATTTGTGACATGTGCTTAGGATGTCTACACAAGTGTGCACCATGTTCTTGCTAGTTCTCTAGGTGTCATGATACTAGACTGCCTCATGAGTGTGGTAACTTGTTTTGGTTTTGGTTTTATTCGAATGGAGTATGGTGGTTTTCATCGCCTGTTTAAACATTGGAGAAAACATATTTCAAGTATAATTATATGTACACATGAAAAATATTACCACACACAGAAAGGTAGTGAGTTTCCATGCAACATAGGAGAAAGAGAGGTAACATCAAGTCTTGATGAGAGAGTTTAGATGATAGTGATAGTCTCTATAGTTGTCTAGAGCCATGATATAGGTTAGGCAAGTGAGTAACCTAGAAACCTAAGTTGATGATAATTATGATGATGTCGATGTTGATAAAACCCAAGTTATTTGAGGAAGGTCGAGTATGTTTAACGATATGGAATGAGTTGGGCCATGCAACCCTAGCTAAACCTAGCACCTTGTATGATACATATGTCTTGGTTGATGTGCTAAACATAGTTAGTGGGTTGGCATGCTTGCTTGTACCTAGTTTTGTACATGCTGAGATATGATATGTGACATATAGTTTGAGACCAACACGGGCCTCAATCTCTTTATAAAGGAGGACCTCTAGCATGGGACATATGAATAGGGTGACCTTTTGATATGAGTCGACCCACCTCGGGAGAAGGTTAGAGACCTAAACTCTAAAATATTTGAAATGTTGAAAAATAGGAATGATGAAATACTTGATGATGAGTCCCTAGCTAGAATACTTCGAAGTATATGAGTTGAGTGACCTAGTGTGTGGTTTCCTTGAAAATGTTGAACCCTAGATTTTCCTATTGAAAGACCTAACCCTAGAGAAAGAGGCAATTGAAAGTTTGATGCTTGATATATAGGTGAGGGAGATGTCCCAAGACCCTTAGATGATGTATACGATGTGTGATATCCATGATGAGCCTCATACTCGGGTTAGTAGTTGTATATAGAGGAATCTAGAGGTAATCCTTGTTTTTCAAAAGATAGGTAGAAATATTTGTTACACGTAGAAGGTTGTGGTTAACATGTCTTGTTGGAAACATATGTCGTAGCTTGAGTGGCTTGAGCTTGTGGAGCTATTTATAGATATAAGTGAGAGAATTCAAAAAGCTTGACATTGATGATAATGTTGTTCCTGGAATGATGCTTGATACATGAAGTATCTCAATTATGTTTAAAAACTTGAATATGCACAATAAGACACTCTCATCAGTTAGACCTAATACGAAATTATACTATAAATTAATATGTAGCTTTCAAATCATGAAATTAAATATGATGATGTCATGAGATCTTAGCTTGAATAATGAGGGGTAACATATCTAATCTCACACCCAAATGAAAAAAAGAAAACAAAAACTAATGCAGAGATACTAAGGGATGGGTAAACCCTAATGCCATGATGATGTCACATTATGATGGAACACTAAGTAATATGTATACAATAAAGATGAGTACACCCTCAATACGGTAACCTGGAACGCATCCCATTGTGGGGAACATCGTGACAACCATGGTATGATACCTAGGTATGATGAGTGTGAACTTTGACTTTCCACTATGATCTTGGAGTAATTTCGAGGACGAAATTTCTTTGAAGGAGGGAAGGATGTGACAACCTGACTTTTCTCAATCCTATCTTGTAGCCTTATCCATCATCATTTGACCTCTTACTCAATTCAATGTGAATTTCATGGTTTGATGGTTGGGAGAATCCATATTAATCACATCAATGCTCAACTTTTCTGAATGTGACATCAATTTGTACTTTTGAACTAAATACCATTTAGTTCATATCACCATATTTGTTAGATTTTTTGAAGATCATGACCATAACCTTTTGGCTTAGTAACATGTGTCATGTTGTGTGTGATTTAATTTTGAATCCAACGAAACACAAATCACCCGGATCCGAGCTATGAATCCAAAGTTATGGTATTTGGAAGATGACATGATCTTTTTGCCTCTATATGCCTTAAGATGTTGGGCCAGCCCTACATGGGCCCAACTAAACCGTGGCCCAACTGCTTACCTTGAAACCCCATTCTTTCCCTTCCTGTTTGGGGAAGAAACACAATGCACAGAGACTTTCCCTCACCAAATCAGGAAAGAAGATACATTACAATGGATTTAATGACCCCAAACCCTAACTCCCTGCTCCTTCTATACCACTAACCGCCACAAGGTCGATTCCATGGGACAGCAGGGCCGCCGGAGCACCCACAACCCATATGTTGGGCTGTTGTAAAGGGAGTGATTGTTGGAAGTGGTGGGGGGTGTCATCCCCTATCTATGCCTTGTTCCTGCACACAGAAAAGGAGGAGTCGCGTGCGAGGTTGCCCGATGGGAGAATGGCCCTCCTGCCTGGGCTAGTACAAGGGGCAGTGCTGATGCAGGGGTCTCTTACCCTTCCACGATCCGCGGTGGAGGTGCGCTAGGTTGCAAGGCAAGGACCCCTATTTCGGCCTCTGTTCATGGTGCTGAAATAGGGGAAGTCTGCGATCTTGGCCGCTGGACCGACAAGTGAGGACCGATAGGTCCACGAGGCAGAAGATGGGTGTGCCCCGAAGATCATCCATGGCTGCCGATCGTGAGCTAGGCAAACTGCGGCAGTAGCAAGCCGTGCGCATGGATTTGCACATCGCTAACTAATGGCAGCTAGTGTCTGCAAGCAACACAATACAGTAGGCAAGACCCGCAAGAATAAGCAGCCGCCAGGTCTGAGATGGACGATCAAGATCGTGAGGGTAATATATGGTAACACCTCCCTTATTATCTCCTATACTTTTAATGTGAAACTTTAAAAAAATCATATATCTCTCATCTTAAGGCCAAAATGGGTAAAGTTATATATCAAACTGATCCTCTTGAAAAGACCTACAAAATGAGTTTATTTCCAGACCCTGAATCTTCTTCTAGTTTCCTTATATTGCTAAAGATGTAACCTTTGACTACTTTGAATATGCTGAACACATGATTATGATTAATGATTGGATCTCGATGCTCAATCTACCCCCGATCCTTAAATCAGTATCTTTTATGCACCCTTGAACTAAATGAAGGTCATACTCCCGCTAATGCTTATACATGACTCCTTTTGTACATATTTGACCACATTGGACTATAATGATGTACATTGCCCTTTTGATGCTAATCTTGCTACTTAATGATGGAACATTGCCTAATCAACTTCAAATCAGTAATATATGTCTCTCTTTGACTCTAATATCAATCCATAATATGCCCTTGATATGGTTGATTCTTTTGACCCATAATTGCATGTATGATTGAGTATTGCTACCCCATGTTGGATTATGGCGCCTAGACACTAGTAGACATCCCCTTACTTTGAATGTGTATATTATTGCTAATCTAAACCATCCCTTATGTTGGGCTCTTATTCATTAATTACCTTTGACCTTGATTACTCTATTATGAGTCTTTGACCATTTAATATACTTAAGGAACTTGAACCTTGAAATGGACATATGTAATCTGTGGAACCTTAGAATGATATGAAACTGGAACCACACCATCATGATGACCTCTAGATTAGTACAATATCATATAATGAGCCAATAGGAAACTTGGAACCCACCTTGGCCAAAACCCTAAAATGCATCTAATTAGGGTTAATGATGAGAATCTAATGCATATATGTAATCTTGTTCTTAATCAGGTTTGGCATGTGGCTTGATGGTAATGGATGTGTTAAGTTAAGAATCTATAAATCAGGTATGGTCCTTATCTAGTTATATGACTACCGCTTTCTTGCTTGAAAAGACATATATTGTATGCTTGTTTGTCTATTTTTGCAAATATTGCCATGTAGTATTGCTATGTCTTACTTGATGTTTGCCTCGTCAGTTTTATAACTTGAACACATATATAGATAGAACTCCATTATAATATTGTTGATAAAGGGTTAACTTTTGGTTACGTCCTTGAGGTCCCTCTCGTATAAAAAGGGTTAGCTAAGCTTGAGAACCCTCACGGACCCTTCCGACGTGAAGATGGTCAAAGGACTTAAATATGCTTGATATGGTTGGTATAATGGAGTGAAATGACATAAAATATGGTTTCACTTTTTTTAAAAAATTAACATGTTTATTCTTGTTCGTTTAGTCTTGTAATCTTTTCAAAATTATGCAAAACTTATACATATATGTATCCCATTTCTAATATTTTGTTTTTAGGTTCAGAGATGGCTAGAAGGTTGATGGGCTTGGTGAGCTATGCTAGGTGTACTTATTGTAAGATCCAGATATAGTATACATGTGCAGACTTATACAAAGTGACTTTTGAATATGTAATTCAAATCGTGTAATATAATGATGTTTCTTAATATATCTTGTTGATTGTTGAGATTATGTTGGTGCTTGTATCTTGTTATCTGTTCATGTGTGCTAAGCTTTACGCTTCCGCATGTTGCCTTTGGTATACGTTTGGTTCATGGGATTGGGATTCCGGTTCCGTGACAAAGGGTCCTCTAATCACAAGAAACAAAACAAAATATAAGGGCAATTCAATCCTATGGCCTTAGGAGGTTCGAAAGGGACTTCGAACATGGATGATATGGGGGTAGGTATTTATAGGTGGATATTAGAGTTCAGGATTCTAGATAGACCTTTTGTAATAGGTGCAGGATCACCCTAATATTCCATTTCTATGGGGCATGTGGATTGTGGCAATCTGCCACATGGCACATGGAGTATGACTCTGATTCACCGAGTGTTTAGGTCGGTTGAAAACTAGTTTCTTGATTATCTAGTAATTTTAGAATGCTATGAAGAAAATCAATGAAAGTTGTGGAGAAAGATAATCCAGTATTATCCCTTGGATTTATCATGAAATACAATTTAACTTATATTGGGGAAAAGGGATATTTTTATTCTAGATAATTCAAGTAGGAAATTAATGAAAAAGAGCTTGTAAAGAGCATAATTGAGGAACAAATTACGCTTTGAGTCTGAAAAGAAGGATTTATCATAGATAGCCTTGAGCTAGATAAAGTGAGTGCAAATGGGTGGATTAAATGCATGGAGAAATAAAATGTGCAAAAAATGATAAATGTGGATGTGGAATGGATTCCACCATTAGCTAGAGAATTTGCATTAATCTTGAATTTTTACTGAGTGAGCAAAAATGGGGTGTCAATAGTTTGCCCCTCTCACGACAAGGTTTGATACAAGAGTGAGAACCACATGCTTGAGCCAATGTTGACCGCCATTTTTGGTCACGGAATGCCAAAAGGTTGGACTCATTCTGGATGTTCTGTCAAACCTTGTGGATGGTGGGTGGTATGTATTCTACTTTTTGCCAACTCCTATCTGATTTTATTCTTAAGATTTTATCATTGCAACTTCATAGAAACATTTCAAGAACTTTCTATTTTACAATAACTAAATCCAATATTTAACTTGTTTATATTTGGTTTTTCAATATAAATGCATCATTCAACCCTTCTTATTCAGAGTAACACCTCAAAAGGACCAGTTTTAAAACTAACCAATGGCTAGAAATGGTAGCCTATGAGACTAAAGATCATGTTTACTTGGAAACGATGGTAATATCTAAAGGAAATGAGAAGGATAACACACATTCTTCTTTATATTGATAAGTGAAACAATTGCATGAAATAACCATTGTTTCCTCTTTAAGTCATTATTTGAGCACAGTGGTATAAGGAGAACAACTCGATGCACTGAATTGTAAATCAATTTGAATGACTATCTGAAACCTCTTCTACACATCATATTCCATATATTTTTCCTTCCATCCACCAAAAAAAATAAGAAGTCATAATATTGTGCCAAACCATAAGTTCAGGGTGGCACAACCCCCTTTCTTTTTCTATCCTCTTCTTCCATACCCCTCTCTATTTATTCGGGGCTTACCAGCAAAATCAAAGAAAAGATTCCAATGTACTCAAGAAAAATGTTGTGATAAATGTACTTTCCCAAATAAAATGCAATCTCAAGTCAAATATAGAAAAGTTATGATTGTTCCTTCCATACCTCCACTGACTTATTTTTTTGGGCTTAACGAATGACTCAAAATTTTATCATTACCTTGACTTACACTAGTTTGAGATCAAGTGCATACTTGTTGTTCTGTGAGTCTCTATAAACTCTCATGAAATTGGTTGATATGCTTTATGTTGGGACAGTAGTGCGGAAGTGTTGTTGACAAATGAAATTTGGAATGAAGATATAGAAAGAGGTGTGTGTGATCTCAAGAATTTGGGGTGGCTTCAACATATTAGGTGGTAATGAAAATAACATGATGGGAGCATGAGGCAATCACATAGGCTAAAAGGATTAATATGGTGAATGTTTTGAATGTTGTATTACTATAGGATGAGCAACACTTAAGTTTGGGGTAGTTTGATGAATGCATATTCATAATAGTTTTAGTTTCTTTTTAGTCTAGTTTTGCATCCAAATCTCTTAGTTTCATTAGAAATAGCTTTGTTTCGACCTACTTAGGTATTCATGCTAATTTGTAGGAATTTGATACTTACCCCTCATGCAAGTTCTTATCACTAAGAATGGATTTTGAACACTTCCAGAAGGTAGATTAATCAACAATTTTTGTGTCCAATTTCATGATTGACTTGTGATTGACGTGCCCATCGACCTTCAAGATTGATGACCAAAATTGAGCTCCAAACCAATAGACCTCTTTTGGTTGACCTTCCAACTCGATAGTCACGATGAAGCTCCATGATTGACTTGCAACATTCACATCCACAACCACCACATCTATCAACCAATAGCATGCATCTATTCCCGATTGACAGCTCATGTCGACTGATCCTGGTCAACAACTACCGATCAAAAACCACCGGTTGACCACCACCTCTAGAACATCAATCATGAACCAACACTAGCTATCATTGATTCATAGACAGAACATCAATCAAAACTTAATGGATTGGGACCATAGAGACTAACCCTAATGCTTCTGGATGAGTCTATAAATTTGTTGTCACCGCCACCATGGAGTGGGGACATATCTTGGTGAATTTGACATGTTCCTTTGGTCCTCTCTCCCTTGACCTCTGCAGCAAGAAAGGAAGATTGGCCAAGTGAATAAGCATCCATCCAGGCTACTCTTGCATCCTCTATCGACCACCATATATCTTCATCTATATCATACCCATCGACCCCCCTTGTTCCCACCAAAAATAAGCAACCACTCCTTCCATCATTGACAATGCTCCGATCCACCATCCACAATTGTTGTCCTATCACCTATCTGATCCCCGTAAGTTAGGGTCTATACCCAAGTAAGAGAAGGAAGAAGACTGTCATCGCACACCATGTTATATCATTGCCTTCCCGGTTTCATGAAAATGATTGCACCTTTTTATTTCTTATGTTGTGTTGATCTTTCTATTTGGAACGAGTAGTACTTTCATTGGGGTGTAGGGGCTGGCCCCACTACCCACTTCTTGCAACTTCATTCTTATTCCAAGTTTTGTATGAACTCAGCTAATTCATTATCAATTCTTTAAACACATTTTCTATGGATTGGTCACCCGCTTTATGTGATTTATTATAATCTTACGACGTGATAACTTCAACATTTAAGATTTGAATATCGTTTGGTTTTGGTTGATTCTTTGATAAGAATTTCTAATGGGATGTCTCTGGAGTAGTAGATGTATGACCTATAAGCATCGAGACATTGATCTTATGGTGTTGTCTGTTCTTGCAAGTTTCTAACGCCAAAAGGGGAAACTTGCATAGCTCCAATTTTCTCCTTGTACAAGTTTGAATAAATGTGTAGATTTGGGTAGTGGCAATGAAATTTCATTCCAACCTAGTATTTACCATCATTAATCTAGAACTAACTTTATTTTGAGCTTGCACTTTCTAGCAATTATCCTAACTCAACCCAATCAAATCATAATTTTAAATATTAGTCTCATTTCAATTGGATACAAACTAGAAGGTTCTTAAACAAGTACTCCTTTGGGATTCGATCCTCAACTATATTGTAATAAGACTGGACCGCTTGTGAGTGGTATGATTGCACATTTGTTTTAGTAAAAACTCTAGGGATTCTATTCCTAGTGAATTTTTTAGTGTGACAACTTTCACATCAAAAGCGTAGTGATGTCTTTTCATTATAAGGATTAATTAACAAGGATATGATTAGGCATAAATGATTTCTTCAGAGTAAGGATAGCCTTCAACTCAGGTAGTTACCTATATCTAACAAATGATTCATTCCCCTAGAGTTTTGAAGATCCCTAGGAGGTTTATTAGGAAAAAATTGATTCTCTCCATTATTTCAATTCTTCAACCAATGCATATATAATTCTCTCACTAACTCATGCCTTAGTGAGAAAAAGTAATTGAGATCAAGAGTCATTGAATCATGAAAAATAGTGGTTGTTGCTCTGTTTGTAAGAAGATCTTCAATAAAATGAATCATCATCCCTCTTCCTACACATCTCTAGTTTTCAATATTTTTTAGTGTGGGCAAAATAAGAGTTAGGACCATACCTCTTTAAAGGGGATTTTTTCCTATCTTGGATAGAGCTTGGATCATTAACATTGGTGATTTAGACAAGGATGATACTCGATGGTACAGTCATAATCATTGATTAACTCCATCCATCGACGCGGTCGCATGTTTAACTCATACTGCGAAAAGATGTACTTCAGATTCTTATGATCCGCAAAAATCTGACACACTTCCCCTTAAAGATAGTGTCTCCAAATCTTTAATGCATGAACCAATGCTGCCAACTCCAAGTCATGAGACAGATAGTTCTCCTCGTGTTTCTTAAGTTGTCCCGAAGCGAAGGAAACCACATGATCTTCATGCATCAGCACACAACCTAAACCTTTCTTGGAAGCATCGCAGAAAACAATATATCCCTTCCCAGGCTCTGGCAGCACTAGCACTGGAGCACTAGTCAGCTTCTCCTTCAAACTTTGGAAAGCTTGCTGACAACGGTCATCCTAGACAAAAGGTACATTCTTTCTAGACAACTTCATCATTAGCAACGCAATCACACTGAACTCCTTGATAAACCTCCGGTAGTATCCTGCTAAACCCAGGAAATTACGAACTTCTGTCGGCGTCTTCAGCCGTTCCCATTCCGCAACGGACTCCACCTTCTTCGGGTCCACTTTAACTCCTTCTGTAGATATCACGTGACCCAAGAAAGTTACTTATTCCAACCAGAACTCACACTTACTGAACTTGGCATACAACTGATGTTGGCAAAGAAGAGTCAACGCTAGTCGAAGATGTCGCTCGTGCTCTTTCCTGTCCCGACTATAGATCAAGATGTCATCTATAAAGACTACAACAAACTGATCTAGAAACTGACAGAACACTCTGTTCATCAAATCCATGAAAGCAGCAGGCGCATTGGTTAGCCCAAATGGCATAACCACAAACTAGAAGTGACCATACCTCGTTCTGAAAGCTGACTTCGGTATGTCATCCGCCTTAATCCTCAACTGATGATATCCGGAGCATAGATCAATCTTCGAAAACACTGTAGCACCACGCAATTGATCGAACAGATCATCTGTTCTAGGTAACGGGTACTTGTTCTTGATCGTGACCTTGTTCAACTACCGGTAGTCTATACACAACCGCTTTGATCCGTCCTTCTTCTTAATGAACAACACTAGAGCACCCCAAGGCGACGTACTCAGTCGAATGAAACCTTTCTCCAACAACTCTTGCAACTGCTTCTTAAGTTCTGCCATCTCTACTGGTGTAACATTCCTGACCTGGGTTATGAGCTAACCCTAGATGTTTTGCTTAATTATGTAATTAAGATACCTGTGATTATCTTTTGGTATGTAATTAAAACTCCTGAGAAACATATATTTCCATTTATGTCCTTTTTAAACAATGTTGTAGTATTGTTTTGTAATACAAGGACCTATGTGCAAATTACCCAATTTAAGGGGTTAACTTGCAAATTTGCACATGTTAAGATGTTCATTTAGTGTTAAGACATCATAAGATTGAATATGATGAAGTATGATGGATTCTCCAAGCTTGGGCACTGAGATGCAGCTTGTGGAGCAATCCTTGTGCTTAAAACCCTAATTTTGGTGTAAAGTGTAATTTACCCAAAATGTGGGGTGCAACTTGTAAAATATACCCTTTATAATATCTTTTATGACTCTTTACATCATTTAGAGTAATAATGATGAAGGGGGCGCTTCATTTGATTAATCAAATAAGAAGGAACACCTTTGCAATTGAATAATCAAGTTATAAGTATAATAACCCTTTTATATGTGTGCCTTAGTAGTAAGTTGACCTTCTTTTGCCTTTAGTTCTTGGTTTTAGAAGGAGTTTTGTTTAAAGATATAAGGGGAAGGGACGTGCCTAAAGGATAGAAGGACATAGTTGAGAAAAAGAGAAACTAGTTGTCCTTATTTTGGTAATAACCCCAAAGTACATATACTCTTTTCCTTTGCAACCAAAGGAAACGTTTCCCTTCTTCCTTCACTTATCCCCTTGCTAAACTGACTGAAGACAGAGCTCTGGAGTAGAGGTGATCGTCCAACTTGTTCTAAGGTAAGAAGAGACCATCATCTTGCTCGAAAGCATGGAGGAAATTGGGTTACAAGGTTGGTTTTATGGTTTTCTTACTTAGCTCTCTTTTTCTAGCCGACTATTCCCAATCTTTCCTTGGAGAAACACCTTTGGCCAACCTGTGGAGCTCAAGACGCCATTAAAGGCTTGGAAGCTTGGAAGCTTGGAGCTCTAGGAACAACTTTAAGGTGGGTTTTATAACTAAACATTTTGCTTTCTTATGCATATCTTTGTTCTTGCAATTAGTAGCTAGTTCTTCTTCTTCCCCACTCTTCCTTGCACTTTTGCAAGCAAAACCACGAAGTAACCGACCTGATCTAAGGTTCAAGATGATGGGCATGATTTCCTAGGTAACTTTACCAAACGACCTTGGACCATTTGGTCTAAATGGTTTGCAAGACCATTTGAAACCAAACGGTTTCACAACCGTTTGATTTCATGCGGTTTGCAAGGTCGTTTAGATTCAAACGGTCTCCAAGACCGTTTGGAAAGTTTGACCAAGTGAAGACCATTCAGAGTTCTGTTGAACACATATTGAATTAATCGTCTACAAATAATCATAATATAATTGCAAACAAATCACAAGTTGAAGGCACTTCAACCCTCTAAACCTAATCGGGTTCAATTGCTGATTTCAAGGATCAATCTTGTTGAACTTTGGGTTGAGTGGCCCAAACGGTTTCAAAACCATTTGGAAATCTCTCAAACGGTATCAAGACCATTTGATGACCACCCAAGACCGTTTGGAGGTCTAGGGTTAAGGTAATTTGATCAATTGAGGGTCCAATCACAATAGGTTGTTGAATTAATCAAAAGTGTTGATTTGAGACTTAATTAGGGTTCAACCCTTAACAAATTGACTTAGATTTTGATGAGACTTTGATCAAATAGTCTCAAGACCGTTTGGAGGATTTCCAAACAATCCCAAGACCGTTTGGGCCAAGTCATGGTCCAATTGGATGTCAATTGATGGGTTCAAATTCAATAAGACTCATGTTGATGGATGTTGATGGTTGATCGATTATAAACCCTAATTCAATTGGTTCCAACCCCAATTGGCTAGCAATTGAGGGTCAATTGAGTGTCCAATTGGTTAAGGATAACCCTAATTGGCTCAATTGATAAGTGGTTAACATATATGAGGTCAATTGAGGGGTTCAACCTTGAAAACCCTAATCGATTACAAGTGTTGATGCACTTTTTGGGTCCATTTGGTTTTGAGATGTTTGAACCAAACCGTCTCAAGACCGTTTGAATCCAAACGGTCTCAAGACCATTTTGGACCAAACGGTCTCAAGACCGTTTGAATCCAAACGGTCTCAAGACTGTTTGGGCTCAATCGATCTCAAGGTCGTTTAGATTCAATCGATCTCAAGTTCAATCGATCTCAAGTTCAATCGATCTCAAGGTCGTTTAATTTCAAACGGTTTCAAAGTCAACTCATCCAAACGGTCAACATGTTGAAACGGTTTCAAGACCGTTTGAATTCAAATGGTCTTGAGTATGACCTAGTTCATGCGGTCTTGAAGTCAACCCAACCAAATGGTCAACCCTTCCAAACGGTCTCAGGACCGTTTGGAGGTTGAAGTGTGTAATCGTTTGAGGACTTTAGGGTCATGATTACTTAATGCTTTTAAGGTATAAATGGTTCAATGGTTGTTTAACCTAAACCCTAATGATACCTAGAGACATTAAGGGGTTAAGTAATTGGTAACTTGACCCATGTTATGGTTAATGATGAACATTATTAAGGCACTCATGTAGGGTTCAAGTAGACAACACATCTTGATCAAGTAAACCCTAATGTCCATAGTGGTGATGACTTGACCTATGTTAATCAAAGTTGACTTGACTTAACCTAATCTAGAGTGATGTAAACATCATCTAGTAGTAAGAGGAGAGAGAAGGCTCCTAATATGAATGAGAATCAAGTAACCTACCTCCAATAAGTAAAAATGTACATTATTAGGGTATGATCCATCAAGGTGAGATCATGGAAACCCTAATTATGATGATTAATGAATCTTAATCTAATTTGAGGACATTAATGATGATAATTCTCATACATGATGATGCTATGGGATTAATTCACTATGAAGTGAATAGTAAACCCTAATTCTAGGGTAATAACATGTAATGTGAATAGTAAACCCTAATTGAGGGTGATGTGTTGGAATGTACAATAAACCCTAATTCCAGGATATGCTTTTAAGCATGAATCTTCATGATTAAAGTATAAGATGAAGAATCATTATTCCAAATCATAATGAAAGGGATTGGATAACCCTAATCGATGTAAATAAGGGAACCTAGCCTTAGTGAGGGCATGAAGGTACAACCCTTGAAATAAAAGATTAATTCTGCTTTATAAATTGACTGGTCTGGAAATGAATTGTTTATTGTTATCAATTGAATTAACCATGCAGGTTCTTATGAGAGAATGATCATAGCCAGGTAAAGGTTATGATATCATATTCATTGAAAGTATGTTATTAACTTTATGAATAGTGACATACTATGTTGCCTAGTTTAAGTGGCATCATATGAAATTGATAGGCTGTAAGAGCCATGAGTAACATCAAGGTCATGCGGATTAGATGACATATGATGACATGATTAAGAATTGATATCCATATGATAACTGATGAGAGTTAAACTTGATACATTTAGTATTCTTCTTTTATAGTAGTGCTTTAACAGTTAAATGCTTCGAAACATGCTTGATGCTAAAAAAATGCTGAAATGTACCTAACTAATCAATTATAATCATATCATGTAGAGCCATGATCATAGATCCATCATTGTCAGAAGTTAAATGATGGTGAAACAGGTATTCCTAAGGGAACTCCTGGACCACATACTTTTGAGTATGTGAAGGAATATGGATGTGAATATCCTTACATCCTAGTGTAGGAATTGATGTAGATGCATCTTAATCTATCAATCCTTCACTATGTGTTTATGTCGGGGTGATGTACCACAAATCTCCCGAGGGAATCTTTAAATACCGCATTGATGAGAGATAAACAAGAGATCTTTCAAGGGCGAAGAGTGTACAGAATGCCACTGTGACTCTAATAGTGAAGTGCCAGAATACCCTGGTAAGCTATCTTAGCAGAGACACTAGATGTCCTGCATATTGATCCTCAGACTGACTGAGGAAGATGAGGTCATAAGAATCCAACTCTTTTGATGACCTATGTATGATACCGATGCGACTTAGTAGTGATCGGTTGGAGTATGAGCGGTATACCTCATCTCCGTAGGGCATAATAATGTTTGTAAAACATAATCAATCGCGTAGCATATCTGCTTAGGTTGTACTACGAGAAACAATGATTGATGTTACATTGTTTAAATTAGTATACATGTTCTTCATAATCTTTAATGAAGTGATTGCTTAAGTAATTGTTGTTTACTTATTATCAAACTTGTTGTTGATGCTTTAAGTTATCTTGCTTATGTTATTCCTTAATTGCTATAACAAAGCTTCTGGCGGAGAGTTATAACTCTCTCTGGGACAATTATTCAAATTGTCTCACTCCCGTAGGTTTCTACTTTTTAGGAGGATGTCGAGGACGGAGAAACCAATCTGAGGGTGAGCAGTATCAGCAGTAGCAACACCAGGGGCAACAGTGAATCTCAGGTGGAGATACTGACTTCCAAGTCTTGTAGATAGTTGTCTTATGTCGTCTCTGTACTCTCAGGTCCTAGGAGTTAGTAGGTCTGAGATTTTGGCTTTAAGCCTCAAGATTTTGTATCTGGATGTATATAATCACTCGAGAGGTGATTTCACAATGATGTAAACTACTTATCTTGTTTCTTATAAAGGAGTTTCATACTTTAAAGATATTTTCTTAAAAGGTTTTAATTTCCAGTGATTTTCCCTAATTCCGCTGCTAGTTAATCGCTTCCGCTTAGTTTATCTCATGTTTTATAAGTCGAGTAGCCACAATTAGTGGTATCAGAGCTCTAGGTTTGCTGAGTCTACAGAGACATAGGACTTAGGATGTCGAGTCTATTCTTAGTGTTTTCCAGTATATCTAATAGTGTCTTCTGCTCCTCAGGAGAAGAAGATAAGTAAGGATGTCTGGACCACATGAGGAGTACGTGGCAGAAAGTAGTGTTGCTGCACCCCAAGAAGGTGCAAGGAACCCAGAAATAGAACAACCTGTACCAGAGCCACCTCAGTTTAACCCAGCTGACATGGAGAACCCAGCTGTTCTGACTATGTTCGGGCAGTTTATGACTGCTATGACACACATCACAGATAGGATGCACATGCCTGCACCTAGGGCACCTGCCCAACCTGAAGGACAAGGTTAGACATGCAGTCTATCTTCTCAAGGGGAGTGCTAGTCACAGGTGGACCATGGAAGAGCAGAAGAGGCCAGGTGTGGAGGCTACGTGGGAAGTCTTCCGAAGGGAATTTATCAATAGATATTTCCCAAAGACATTCCTGGACGAGAAAATCTCTCAGTTCGAGAGGTTGAGGCAAGGTATGATGAACATTAGCGAGTATGAAGCTAAGTTCATGGAGCTATTGCGGTTCTGTCTGCACATGGCTGCTACAGATGAAGAGAGGATAATGTTGGGTTTTAGAGGAGGCAGAGAAGCAGCGGAAACAAAAAAATTTCTCCCCAAACCCAGAACAAAAGGAATCGCGTCAACGTCTATATAATAGGAAAGATGGTTTGTGAATCATACCTTGTACCGAGGCTTGTTCGACGACAGTACCTCGCGCCTTGCGCGGTCTTCACCTCTAGTCTTGGACGGTGTCTATGCAACTCCTGGTCGCACTGGGACTGAAGACTCCTCCTATCGGACTGTTAGATGACAGTTGTCCTCCTGAGCGGCAGTGACCTCCCGCCTCTGAAGTAGTCCACACGGACCACCTGGAACTCCACACTCCTTGTACCACAAGGAAGTGGAAGGAGTCTCACCCTCCTATTGACATACTAGTCACCAACACACTCTCCTGCTGCCAATTGCAACTGCACTTGTCTTTCCCTTGCTGCACCTCCCTTTGCGGGAAGCACTTGCTCGGGCTCTCTCTCGGTTACCAAAACCAGAGAGAATGAAAACTTTGCAGAGCAACCAACTTGCACTGAGTTGTACTCTGAGAAGCCCCCAATAGCCCTATATATATAGGCGGGTCATGGGACAGGGTTCACTGTCCCCGGCAATATGGGACTAAAAGAAGGAGTAGAAGGGTTCGAGATTTTCCACAAAAGCAACCAACTCGCAACCTGAACCGGACAGGTTGGGGACCTGAACCGGTCAGTTGACACCTCAACCGATCGGTTGGGACCCTTGAACTGGTCGGTTCACTCCTGAACCGGTCAGTTGGGGTTCCAGGTTGGTTCCTGATTGACTTTCCTTCTATTGTTTCTAATTGGTATCGAATACCAATCCTATTTCCAATCAAATTGGATAATTCAAACGAAAGGAAAATTCTCACCAATCCTACTTTCCCAAGTTGCTCGGTTGCACCAGTTGAACCGATCGGTTCAACACTTGAACCGCTCATTTCACTCTGTGCATGAGCCGATCGGTTCAACAATTGAGCCGACCGGTTCAGCAACCTCAGCCGACCGATTCAGGAGTGAACCGATCGGTTGGGAGTGCAGGTTGTGCAGAATCAGTCAATTGCGATTTCAATCAATCTGATACTCCAATCCATGCGTCCAACACCTTGAACATTATGATATTGAGCTATCGATTAATTGAGTATTTAATTGAACTACTAAACTCCTTTAGTAATCAATCTAAACATTTCTTGTGGACAAAACTCCTCTTCCAGGTTAAATCCTATGTGTGTGACCCTGCAGGTCCATTTCACGTTGGTAGTGAAAGTCCATAACACGTATGACTTCACAAGCAAAGAGTGGTGCCTAGTCACACATCAATGCTACCCAAGTGAAATAGAAAGTTGGAGAACAACTTTCAATCCTACAATCTGTGAATGGTGTTACAGTGAATGTATAATTCCTTTGTCACTGATATCCAGAATGAACTTGAGGCATGGAACAGTCATCCTGTCAATGTTCATTCATTTCCTTGATCTCAGAGTAGACTGAGTGAGATGTGTGTGACATCAATATCACATATTAATTCACACGTGCATGTGCATGCCTTTTCTCAATCCTACTCATCAAGTGGCCAAGGATATCAAACTCCCTTAGGAGGGACAAATCCCATATCTATCACTCACCCCTCAAAAGCCCCATGTGTCAAAGCCACCCAATCATCACCTTTATAACAACCCATGTTTCAGGACTGCGTTTGATGATGTCAAAGTGTACCCAATGACATGTGTTGAGTGTAGTGATTTTAGGTCTAAGAATCACACTCACCACCATCACTGTGAAAGCTGACTGTGACTACCAAGTCATGGTTCCATGTGTCACTCTCACGGTGGGTCTGTCCGGTACCTTGTTCTCTAACAAGTACATATGTGCTTGGTTTGATATCACCATATCATGACTAATGAGATTATGTCATCAACCAACACACAATATGGTCTTCAGTGTTATTGATGTCTATGGTTATTTCCACAATAAACAACTGACTAGGGACTAAACAAGAATGAATACTCTTAACATCCGTATGATCTCATCTATCATGTTATACCATCATCTCAGAAATAGTTCAAACATATAGATCGGAAATTGCCTTTATTATTATTGAAATTGTTCACAAAGTATCCCATTACAATCATCATATGACTTGCTCTATGGGCATACATACCAATAGACTCCCACTTGCACTTAGAGCCAGTCACCAAGGAATCGCAGTCCTTGTGACCTAGCATGACCATCATGCTTCTGCTAAGAAAGGGCCTTAGTCAGTGGATCAACTATGTTGTCTTCAGTTGGTACTTTGCAAATCTTCACATCTCCTCGTTGTACGATCTCTCATATGAGATGGAAGCGCCACAGTGTGTGCTTGGACCGCTGATGTGATCTGGGCTCCTTAGCTTGTGTAATAGCTCCATTATTGTCACAATAAAGCTCAATTGCATCACAGCTACTGGGAACTACACCAAGTTCAGAAATGAACTTCTTGATCCACACAGCCTCCTTTGTTGCATGCGAAGCAGCAATATACTCGGCCTCTGTAGTAGAATCGGCAACTGTTTCTTGCTTGGAACTCTTCCAGCTCACAGCTCCATTATTAAGGCAAAACACAAATCCTGACTGCGATCTGTAATCATCTTTATCGATTTGGAAGCTTGCGTCGGTGTAACCCTTTACAACCAGCTCTTCCTCGCCGTCGTGCACAAGAAACTGATCCTTAGTCCTTCGCAAGTACTTGAGGATGTTCTTCACGGCTGTCCAGTGAGCATCCCCAGGATCTGACTGGTACCTGCTCGTCATGCTGAGAGCATACGAGACATCTGGGTGTGTGCACAACATAGTGTACATGATGGATCCGATGGTTGATGCATATGGGATCCCATTCATCTGCTCCCTCTCTCCACAAGATTGGGGGCATTGAGCTCTAGAGACGGTGACTCCATGTTGCATGGGGATGTTGCCTCTCTTTGAGTTCTCCATGCTGAACTGCTTTAGCACTTTGTCAATGTACGTGCTCTGACTTAGTCCGAGAAGCCTTCTAGATCTATCTCTATAGATCTTAATTCCTATAATGTAGGATGCTTCTCCTAAGTCCTTCATTGAGAAAGTTTTCCCAAGCCAAGTCTTTACCTTCTCTAAGGCTAAGACATCATTCCCCATCAAAAGTATGTCATCCACATACAATATGAGGAATGTGGTCGATCTCCCACTAACCTTCTTGTACACACAAGGTTCATCTTCATTTTGAATAAGCCAAACACTTTGACTTCCTCATCAAATCGAAGATTCCAACTCCGAGATGCTTGCTTCAATCCATAGATTGACCTTTGTAGTTTATAGACTTTATTGGCATTCTTTGGATCTACAAAACCTTCAGGCTGTGTCATGTACACATCTTCATTTATATTCCCGTTAAGGAATGCCGTTTTAAAATCCATCTTCCAAATCTCATAGTCATAATAAGATGCAATAGCAAGCATGATCCTGATGGACTTAATCAGGGCAACTGGAGAAAAGGTTTCGTCATAGTCAACACCTTGAACTTGTCGAAATCCCTTCGCAACCAATCTGCCTTTATAAGTTTGCACATTGTCATCCATGTCGGTCTTTTTCTTAAAGACCCACTTGCACCCTATGGGTTTTACCCCTTTGAGTGGTTCCACCAAAGTCCATACTTTGTTGGAGTACATGGATTCCATCTCGGATCTCATGGCTTCAAGCCATTTCTCAGAATATGGTCCCTCCATAGCCTCTACGTAGGTAGTTGGATCATCATCTATGATCAACTCTCCACCTTCCTGAGTCACAAGGTATCCAAACCTCTCAGGTTCAAGGCGGGTCCTACTAGATCTACGAGGTCCTTGTGTTACTGAGGAGATTGAGATTCCACAACACCTTGTGAATCTGCATTTTCCTCTGGTACATCTATCAGTTCTATGTTTTCTTGTTGGGATTGAACCTCTTCAAGCTCTATATTCCTCCCACTACTTCCTTTGGAAATAAATTCCCTTTCTAGCAATACAGCATCCCTGGCAACAAACACTTTGTTGTCAGTAGGGTGGTATAAGTAATATCCCCTCGTTTCCTTGGGATATCCAACAAAATAACATTTATCAGATTTGGGTCCAAGCTTGTCAGGAAACATTTTCTTGACGTAAGCCTCACAACCCCAAATCTTCATAAAAGACAAAAATGGGACGCTTCCCATACCATATCTCATATGGCGTCTTTTGAACCGATTTAGATGGCACACAGTTAAGTGTAAACACGGAGGTTTCAAGAGCATAACCCCAGAAAGAAGTTGGAAGATCAGCAAAACTCATCATTGATCGCACCATATCCAACAATGTGTGATTCCTTCTTTCAGACACACCATTATGTTGTGGTGTTCCAGGCGGAGTCCACTGTGATACAATACCACGGGCTCGTAGAAGGTCCTCAAACTCTTGGCTCAAGTATTCTCCACCTCGATCGGAACGAAGTGCCTTAATACTTTTACCAACCTGGTTCTATACTTCATTCATGAAATCCTTGAACCTTTCAAGGGTTTCTGACTTATGTTTCATCAGGTACACATAGCCATACCTACTGAAGTCATCAGTGAAGGTAATGAAGTACTGATACCCACCTCTGGCATTAGTTCTAAAAGGCCCACATACATCTATATGTATGAGTCCTAATAGATCACTAGCTCTCTCACCTTTACCTGAAAAGGGAGTCTTGGTCATCTTGTCCAACAAACAAGATTCACATGTCTCTATTGATTCATAATCAAAAGAGTCTAGATAACCATCTTTATGGAGTCTAAAAATGCGCTTCTCATTTATGTGCCCTAGACGACAATGCCAGAGATATGTTTTGTTTGAGTCATTGAGTTTTTGCTTTTTGGTGTTTACGTTGTATACATTTGTCTCCAAGTCTATCAAGTATAGACCATAAGACATTGGGGCACTGCCATAAAAGATCCCATATTTAGAAATGGAACAATTTCCATTCTTAATAAGAAATTCAAATCCATCCTTGTCCAAACAAGAGACGGAAATGATATTCCTATTTATGGCAGGTACATAATAGCAGTTCTTCAACTCTATTATTAGCCCACTTGGTAGAGTTAACTCATAGGTTCCTACGGCACTGGTGGCAACTCTTGCCCCATTAGAAACACGTAGTTCAACCTCGCCTTTCCCTAAAGGCCTACTTCTCTTAAGATCCTTCACATTTGAACAAATGTGAGATCCGCATCCGGTATCAAGTACCCATGACGAAGAAGTAGTAAAGCTAATCTCTATCACGTATACACCAGAAGTAGAGATCTCTATCTCCAACTTCTTCTTCCATCGTTCCTTCCATCCTCTCCATGTAGAAGAAATTGGTTTGGTGAGAGAACACTTATCTTCCTTCCCTACTTTCTTCTTCACCAATGCATCAAGCATACATAGAGTGGATTCTAAGGCTCCTGGTATATCTGGATTGTGCAGAATACTTCTCACAGTCCTCAACCAGTTATGGAATTTATTCTCAATTAATTTGCCCATTTTAAAAGATGATTCTTTTGCCATTCTACAAGACAAAATTTGCATTTGTCAAAACCCTTTTGATTTGATTTGAAAAAAAAATTGACGATAGTTAATTAGGCCTTTAATTAATTACCGCTCCCACTATTTTGGATCAAATTGATAGCCCTCACCATCAATTCGGAAGATTGCAGCGTACAATCTTCTAGTGGGTCAAGATCCTGAAATCCTCTTAGCCATGGACCAGCTAGGGCTGTCACCCACAACTCAGATCTCTCAGGTAGGCAACTCTTGCCAATTTCATCATATGCAACTCTTGAAAGATGTCATATGCAACTCTTTGCAATGATCATCTCCATTCCTTAAGGTACTAGATCCCATCTAGATCACCTTGTTAAGTCTGACCCAAAGCCAACACGATGAACATGCACCCTGCTAGGGCAGACCCACACATTCATCCTTCACGCTTCCACGAGATAGACAGTGTACCACACTAGGGCGTGCCCACACTTGGTTGATCAAGTTTTTCACGTGTGTCACATTTGGAAGGCATCTAAAACTTAATATTTAATGAGGGATTTGGTTTTTATATACATATACATATCCTATCACCACAATATATAGTATGTATCATATACATGTATCCCACAGAAAACATGCAAAATGATAAAAAGCAATGATTATGGCCATCCTATTGTGATTCCTCTAGCCAAGAGGAATCACGGTCATCTAGGTCTACATCACATGCAACATGTACAAGATGAAATTTGTGCCTGCCTTTATGGGTTTGATAAGCTCATCTCCATGACCGATCGACTTGCCATCAGGTTGGTTGTTCGGGTGCCACCAGCCGATCGACTGGCGCCTCCAGCTGATCGGTTCACCGGTCGTCGTGCATCTCCTCAGGTCGCCATCCGCTCATCTGGCTCCTCGAATCGACTGTCTGGATCACCAACTGATCGGTTCACTCCTTGAACCGATCATCTTCAGGTCGTCCGCCGTTCTTTGACATAATAGGAAATAAAGTCTATCCTATTTACAATTGAATTGTGAAACCCCGAGTTACATTCGAGGGGAGCAAAGGTAGGAAAAGAATTCTCGAATTATTTCGAGTTACATCAGGAATAGGAGAAAGGGAATCAGTGCGCAGACCGAGATGCAAGCAACCACAGAAACAACCACACACAGATATAGGGGTTTATAGGCCATAACCATGCTACACATCCACCACAAAACACGTTTAAGGGTGACACGTATCGAGTGCATTAATATTACATATCATATATGTATATTTGGGATTTGTGGATTGGACATGTATAAAGCCGATATTATTCACATTGCATGCAATAAATAAAGGCGATAAACCAAAATCAATCATATCGATAATCCTAAAATATAGAACAATTGACGTGGCTCTGATACCACTGTTGGGTTTTAGAGGAGGAAGAGAAGCAGCGGAAACTAAAATTTTCTCCCCAAACCCAGAACAAAAGGAATCGCGTCAACGTCTAAATAATAGGAAATATGGTTTGTGAATCATACCTTGTCCCGAGGCTTGCTCGGCGACAATACCTCACGCCTTGCGCGGTCTTCACCTCTGGTCTTGGACGGTGTCTGTGTAGCTCTTGGTCGCACCGGGACTGAAGACTCCTCCTCCTACCTGACTGTCAGATGACAGTTGTCCTCCTGAGCGGCAGTGACCTCCCGCCTCTGAAGTAGTCCACACGGACCACCTGGAACTCCACACTCCTTGTCCCACAAGGGAGTGGAAGGAGTCGCACCCTCCTGTTGATGTACTAGTCGCCAACACACTCTCCTGCTGCCAATTGCAACTGCAGTTGTCTTTCCCTTGTTGCACCTCCCTTTGCGGGAAGCACTTGCTCGGGCTCTCTCTCGGTTACTAAACCAGAGACAACGACAACTTTACAGAGCAACCAACTTGCACTGAGTTGTACTATGAGAAGCCCCCAATACCCCTATATATATAGGCGGGTCATGGGGTAGGGTTCTCTGTCCCCGACAATATGGGACTAAAAGCAGGAGTAGAAGGGTTCAAGATTTTCCACAAAAGCAACCAATTCACAACCTGAACCGATCGGTTCACAAGTGAACCGGTTGTTTGGGGACCTAAACCGGTCAGTTAACACCTCAACCGACCAGTTGGGACCCTTGAACTGGTCGGTTCACTCCTAAACCGGTCGGTTGGGGTTCCAGGTCAGTTCCCGATTGACTTTCCTTCTTTTGTTTCTAATTGGTATCGAATACCAATCCTATTTCCAATCAAATTGGATAATTGAAACGAAAGAAAAATTCTCACCAATCCTACTTTCCCAAGTTGCTCGGTTGCACCAGTTGAACCGATCGGTGCAACACTTGAACCGCTCATTTCACTTTGTGTATGAGCCGATCGGTTCAACAATTGAGCCGACCGGTTCAGGAGTGAACCGATCGGTTGGGAGTGCAGGTTGTGCAGAATCAGTCAATTGCGATTTCAATCAATCCTATACTCCCATCAATGCGTCCAACACCTTGAACATTATGATATTGAGCTATCGATTAATTGAGTATTTAATTGAACTACTAAACTCCTTTAGTAATCAATCTAAACATTGTTTGTGGACAAAACTCCTCTTCTAGGTTAAATCCTATGTGTGTGACCCTGCAGGTCCATTTCACGTTGGCAGTGAAAGTCCATAACACTTATGACTTCACAAGCAAAGAGCGGTTCCTAGTCACACATCAGTGCTACCTAAGTGAAATAGAAAGTTGGAGAACAACTTTCAATCCTACAATCCGTGAATGGTGTTACAGTGAATGTGTAATTCCTTTGTCACTGATATCCAAAATGAACTCGAGGCATGGAACAGTCATCCTGTCAATGTTCATTCATTTCCTTGATCTCAGAGTAGACCGAGTGAGATGTGTGTGACATCAATATCACATATTAATTCACGTGTACATGTGCATGCCTTTTCTCAATCATACTCATCAAGTGGCCAAGGATATCAAACTCCCTTAGGAGGGACAAATCCCATATCTATCACTCACCCCTCAAAAGCCCCATGTGTCAAAGCCACCCAATCATCACCTTTATAACAACCCATGTTTCAGGTTGCGTTTGATGATGTCAAAGTGTACCCAACAACATGTGTTGAGTGTAGTGAGTTCAGGTCTAAAAATCACACTCACCACCATCACTATGAAAGCTAACTGTGACTACCAAGTCATGGTTCTATGTGTCACTCTCACGGTGGGTCTGTCCGGTACCTTGTTCTCTAACAAGTACCTATGTGCTTGGTTTGATATCACCATATCATGACTAATGAGATTCTGTCATCAACCAATACACAATCTAGTCTTCAGTGTTATTGATGTCTATGGTTATTTCCACAATAACAACCGACTAGGGACTAAACAAGAATGAATACTTTTAACATCTGTATGATCTCATCATTTAGGTCCTCAACCCAGAAGCATACGTCATTGAGTAAAACAATCTTTAGACATCTATCATGTTATACCATCATCTCAGAAACAGTTCAAACATATAGATTGGAAATTGCCTTTATTATTATTCAAATTATTTACAAAGTATCCCATTACAATCATCATATGACTTTCTCTATGGGCATACATACCAACAGATAAGGCGGTTCGAGAAAGGATTGAACGCTGAGTTGACTACTCCCGTGTCTGCCCTAGAGAACCGGGAAAGGTTTGCTACCTTCGTTGAGTCAGTCTGAAGAATAGAGAGGTCCGTAGCTGAGAAAAGGCAAACCTATAAGAGATATCCTCAGTTCCAGGGATCTTCATCTAGAGACTTTAAGAAGCCTAGGTTTTCTGCGCCTACACCATCACCACCTAGACCTAGTGCTCAGACACAGTGGACACCGAGTAGAGGTAGAGGACGAAGCCTACCGCTACAAGGGGCTCGCAGTTCAGCATCGATGGCAGTCATAGAACCACCAAGACCACAACAACTGGAAAGAAGTTGCTACATATGTGGGAAGGTGGGACATCTAATGAAAGACTGCAGAGCTAGACCAGTAAGTGTAACACAACCACAGAGGCAGAGTCAGCAAGGATCCCAGAGGAGGCAGTTTCAAGGAGCAGCTAGAGGACGTGGACAAGCGTCCCAAGCTGGACCGTCAGCACCTAATCAACCTCAGGCGACAGCAAGGTTCTATGCAATGAACCCACCTGATGCAGTGATCAACCCACGGGTTGTGGCAGGTCAGATGGAGTTGTTATATTCTGATATGTCTACATCCTGTGTTGTATCTGTTTTGATTGACCCGAGTGCTACGCACTCCTTTATCACTTGAAGAGTGATTCATAACTACAATATGACAGTCAGTCATAGGGCAGATAGCCTGTTGCTAGAGACTCTGTTGAGAGGGTCTGCTGTGTTGTAGGAGGTATGCTCTCCCTGCATCCTCTTCTTTTCCGATCATTGCATTCAAGTGGATCTAATACCACTTGAGATGCAAGGATTTAATATAATCCTTGGGATGGATACCTTGGAAAGGTATAGGTTTGTTTTGGATTGTGAATCCAAGCAAGCTATGTTTGCTGATGATAGCGACACATGGATCTTTCAAGGAGAGAGAAAGATTCTACCCACCTGTCTTGCGTCAGCTATGGTTGCTGAGAAGCTGATGAGGCAAGGATGTCATGCATTCTTAGCCCATGTGGGAGATACTACCATAGAGAGTCCTAACCCTATTGAAGTTCCTATAGTCAGGGAATTTGAAGATGTATTTCCTAAAGAACTTCCAGGTGTTCCACCGCCTCGGGAAATTGATTTTAAAATCAATTTGATCCCAAATACACAACCTATAGCACAAACACCGTATAGGATGGTGCCTGCTGAGATGGAAGAACTCAAGAAACAACTGCAGGAGTTGCTTGAGAAGGGTTTCATCCGACCGAGTACATCACCCTGGGGTGCTCCGGTCCTCTTCGTTAAAAAGAAAGACGGTTCAATGCGGTTGTGCATTGACTACAGACAATTAAACAAAGTAACAATAAAGAATAAGTACCCTCTGCCGAGGATTGATGATCTCTTTGATCAGTTGCGTGGTGCAACCATCTTCTCAAAGATAGACTTGAGATCAGGATATCATCAACTCTATATTAAGGATAGTGACATATTAAAGTCTGCCTTTAGGACAAGGTATGGTCACTATGAGTTCACATTTATGTCATTTGGACTAACTAATGCACCAGCTGCATTTATGGAACTCATGAATAGAATCTTCCGACCCTTCCTCGATCAGTGTGTTGTTGTCTTCATAGATGACATTCTGATCTATAGTAGGGATGCTCAGCAGCATGGACAACATCTTCGTCAAGCTCTAACCTTGCTAAGAGAACACAAGCTATACGCTAAGTTTAGCAAGTGTGAGTTCTAGTTGCCGGAAGTGTATTTCCTTAGACATGTGGTATCTTCTTCGGGTATTCGTGTTGACCCTAAAAATATAGAGTCTATCCTACAATGGGAACAACCGAAGACACTGACAGAGATCTGTAGTTTCTTAGGGTTGGCTGGCTATTATCGAAGGTTCATTAAGAACTTCAGTTCTTTAGCCTTACCCTTGACTAAGTTGACCCGGAAGGAAGTTCCTTTTGTTTGGAGTGATAAGTGTCAGCAATCTTTTCAGCTGCTGAAGGAGAGGTTGACAAGTGCACCTGTGCTTGTATTACCTGAGCAAGGCAAAGGATACATAGTTTTCTGTGATGCCTCCAAGAATGGACTTGGATGTGTGTTGATGCAGGATAAGCAAGTGATTTCTTTTGCTTCCCGACAACTTAAGAAACATGAGGAGAATTATCCGACACACGATCTGGAGTTAGCTATTGTGGTTCATGCCTTAAAGATCTGGAGACACTATCTCTACGGAGAGACATTCCATATTTTCACTGATCATAAGAACCTTAAGTATATTGATGAATACATATTCATCTCTTATTTTTGCTTCATTTAGAATAATTAATTAGGACTTTTTCTTAATTTTAGCTCATTCAAAAATAAATAGCACTTTCATCTTCTTGATATACTTTTCCTGAATTCTTATGATATTTTTCTTAATTTTCAGGAATTATCTAAGTAAATCGAGAAAATAAAAGATGAAGATATGAGGCTTTCAAATATTCTACAGTGCCTGAGATACTTGTAACCAAAATAGCCATATCTTTTGCGTCTAAAGGAGAAATTTCAAGATAAAGCATGGAATGAAAAGATAATTTTATTGGCTACAAAAAAGATATATTTTGCGGTAATTTTGGTGTTCATTTGGCTGCACAATTAACCCGTGAAAGTAGCATTATGTTTTCCCGCAGAGTCTGATTTCAGTATATATCTTTCACCAAAATTGGTATAACTCCCACATCCCAAGGCGGAATTTATTGTGCAGGTATGCCTTGGAAAGATAATTCAATTATCTACAGGAAAAATATATTTTCAGGCCGCTTCTGAATTTTTAACTGGCCCAAAAATGAGTTTGAAATCGCTGCTGCGGGAATCTGCATTGAAGAGAGTTACATGGTCAAGACAATTAAAATCTATCAAATTCCTATTGACCAAGTCTTGAAAATTCAAAAGGATAGCTCCCTCTCTTTTTTCCCCCTGTTTTTTTTGGATAGCCTACCCCTCCTTCTCCTATAAAAGGAAGGGCACTTCCTCCTCCCAAGGCATCTTAGATTTCTTATATTTTGGAATTCAGTAGCAATTAATCTTGTAATCATTCTCATATTATGCAATAAAGTAGGTTTGGTTCAAGCATAACTCTTTCATTCTTGCTCTTGTCTTTTCTCTCCGCCTTAGTTTTAATCTCCTTCCTTCCGTTCTTTATATCTAGAGCAAGGAACAAAGAACTAAGCCATTTCATCGTCTCTAGCATAAGGATTAATCTCCTGATTTCTGGGCTAGACTATGGATTCATTTCTTTCTTCCTCTGTCTCCCATTTCTCCATGTGTGAGTAGTCTTTAATCGGGGCAAGGGGAATAACCCCTTAGCCATGGTTTTAATGACTTCTTCTTAAATGATTAGGTGGTAATAGATTTTAATTGAATGATTGATCTTCGGATCGCATGTTAATCCGGATGGATATGACCATGGAAATCCAGATTTAGAACAATAAAATTGATTACATAGACGTTTTGCTATGACCGTGGATTTTCATCTATTATGATGATAAACTAGGAAGCACGAGCACCAAGACCAATGGGCTCATGTGGAGTTTCTCTTTTGTGAGTTTTTAATTCGCAAGCCTTCATCAAATCGTCATTTAAGATCTAGTTGTTATCACCTAGGCTAAGGTGGTGAAAACCCCTACGAGCCTCGATTTCATTCTATTGATTTAATCACCACATCCTTGTTTTCCTTAATTCATAGTTTTTCATTCATATAGTTTGCTTGTGTTAATAATCTTCTACTTTTTCCCTTGTGCATGTTTATTCTTGTTAAGTGCAATTCTCCTTGTATTAGTGTAATCACTCAAACCACCAACTAGACTTTACTTTCTACTTTAATAAAAATAAAAATACCAAAAACAAATAATAAAGTTCTTCAATCCTTGGGTTCTAAGAACAATCTCTAAATAGTTGTCTTGTGGGATCGACCCTTCTATACTACCCTTAAAATCGGAAGTAAAAAAGGTTTAAACCCTAGGATTAACCATCTTAGTGATTGATATTACAAAACGACAATTATCATATATATTCTCTCAGCATGAACTTAACATGAGGCAACATCGTTGGATGGAGTTAATCAAGGACTATGATTGTACAATTGATTACCATCCAGGGAAGGCCAATGTGGTTGCAGATGCTCTGAGTAGGAAATCAGCAACACCAGCCGTAGATAGGGAACAACTAAACTCTTTAGTATGCTCTAGGAGAGATATGCTTATCTCCTTAAGGCAAGACAATGTACAGTTGAAGTGTCATTGTTAGTCGGGTTGTTGGCTGAGATGCATATAAAACCTACCCTAAGAGAGCAGATTAATGAGGCACATCAAGTTGATGTTGCAGTTCAATAGATCAGATGGGAGTATGGTAATGAGAAATAAGATGGTTTCCATGACTCAGATGATCAAGTAGCCTGTTATCATGGGAGGATGATAGTACCAGATGTGAATAACTTGAGGAAGTTAGTCCTAGAAGAAGCTCATTCTTCGATGTATGCTATGCATCCAGGAAGCACCAAGATGTATCGGAACTTAAAAGATATGTATTGGTGGCCTAGGATGAAGAAGGATTTTGTAGAGTTTGTTATGAGGTCACCTGTGTGTCAGCAGGTTAAAGTTGAACACCAGAAACATGTAGGAACAATGCAACCTTTACCCATACCACAGTGGAAGTGGGATCATGTAACTATGGACTATACAAACCTTGGAAGACTTGCTGAGAGCATGTGTTCTTCAGTTTACAGGGAGTTGGGATCTACACTTAAGCTTGATAGAGTTTGCCTATAACAATAGCTATCAACATAGCATAGACATGGATCCTTATGAAGCTTTGTATGGCAGACGTTGTAGATCACCCTTATGCTGGTATGAGACTGGTGAACATCAGTTGTTAGGTCCTGATCTTGTGCAGCAAACCACAGAGAAAATCAAAGTAATACAACAACAGATTAAGGTTGCACAGGATAGGCAGAAATCTTATGCTGACAGACGTCGTAGACCCTTGGAATTCCAGGTTGGAGACAGAGTGTATCTCAAGGTCTCACCTTGGAAAGGAGTTCTAAGATTTGGAAGGAAAGGGAAGTTAGCTCCTAGATTTATGGGGCCTTATCCAATCATTGAACGAGTTGGAAAGGTAGCCTATAGACTAGAGTTACACCAGAGTTACAGAGGTTACATCATGTGTTTCAGATTTCTATGCTGAGGAAATGTCACCCTGATACCGAGTCAGTTCTACAACCTATGGAGGTAGAATTGAATGATGATATAACTTATGAGGAAGGACCAATGTCAATCCTTGATAACAGAATTAAAAAGCTAACAAAGAAAGATATAAGTCTTGTGAAAGTCCTTTGGAATCACCGTGGTGTTGAAGAAGCCACTTGGGAACTAGAGGAAGAGATGATAAGGAAATACCCTACTCTTTTCTCTTAATATGTTTTGTTGATTTTGGGGACGAAATCCTTGTAAGGGGTGGATAATTTGTAACATCCCTGACCTGGGTTATGAGCTAACCCTAGGTGTTTTGCTTAATTATGTAATTAAGATACTTGAGATTATCTTTTGTTATGTAATTAAAACTCTTGATAAACATATATTTCCATTTCTGTCCTTTTTAAACAATGTTGTAGTATTGTTTTGTAATACATGGACCTATGTGCAAATTATCCAATTTAAGGGGTTAACTTGCAAATTGTACATGTTAAGATGTTCCTTTAGTTTTAAGACATCATAAGATTGAATATGATGAAGTATGATAGATTCTCCAAGCTTGGGCACTGAGATGCAGCTTGTGGAGCAATCCTTGTGCTTAAAACCCTAATTTTGGTGTAAAGTGTAATTTACCCAAAATGTGGGGTGCAACTTGTAAAATATACCTTTTATAATATCTTTTATGACTCTTGACATCATTTAGAGTAATAATGATGAAGGGGGCTCTTCATTTGATTAATCAAATAAGAAGGAACACCTTTGTAATTGAATAATCAAGTTATAAGTATAATAACCCTTTTATATGTGTGCCTTAGTAGTAAGTTGACCTTCTTTTCCTTTAGTTCTTGGTTTTAGAAGGCGTTTTGTTTAAATATATAAGGGGAAGGGACGTGCCTAAAGGATAGAAGGACTTAATTGAGAAAAAGAGAAACGAGTTGTCCTTATTTTGGAAATAACCCCAAAGTACATATACTCTTTTCCTCTGCAACCAAGGAAATGTTTCCCTTCTTCCTTCACTTATCCCCTTGCTAAACCGACTGAAGACAGAGCTCTGGAGCAGAGGTGATCGTCCAACTTGTTGTAAGGTAAGAAGAGACCATCATCTTGCTCGAATTCATGGAGGAAATTGGGTTACAAGGTTGGTTTTATGGTTTTCTTACTTAGCTCTCTTTTTCTAGCCGACTATTCCCAATCTTTCCTTGGAGAAACACCTTTGGCTAACCTGTGGAGCTCAAGACGCCATTAAAGGCTTGGAAGATTGGAATCTTGGAGCTCTAGGAATGACTTTAAGGCGGGTTTTATAACTCTAAACCTTTTGCTTTCTTATGCATATCTTTGTTCTTGCAATTAGTAGCTAGTTCTTCTTCTTCCCCACTCTTCCTTGCACTTTTGCAAGCAAAACCACGAAGTAACCGACCTGATCTAAGGTTGAAGATGATGGGCGTGATTTCCTAGGTAACTTTACCAAACTACCTTGGACCATTTGGTCTAAATGGTTTGCAAGACCGTTTGAAACCAAACGGTTTCACAACCGTTTGATTTCATGTGGTTTGCAAGGTCGTTTAGATTCAAACGGTCTCCAGGACCGTTTGGAAAGTTTGACCAAGTGAAGACCATTTAGAGGTCTGTTGAACACATATTGAGTTAATCATATACAAAGAATCATAATCTAATTGCAAACAAATCACAAGTTGAAGGCACTTCAACCCTCTAAACCCTAATCGGGTTCAATTGCTGATTTCAAGGATCAATCTTGTTGAACTTTGGGTTGAGCGGCCCAAACGGTTTCAAAACCGTTTGAAAATCACTCAAATGGTATCAAGACCGTTTGGTGACCACCCAAGACCGTTTGGAGGTCTAGGGTTAAGGTAATTTGATCAATTGAGGGTCCAATCACAATAGGTTGTTGAATTAATCAAAAGTGTTGATTTGAGACTTAATTAGGGTTCAACCCTTAACAAATTGACTTAGATTTTGATGAGACTTTGATCAAACAGTCTCAAGACCGTTTGGAGGATGTCCAAACGATCCCAAGACCGTTTGGGCCAAGTCATGGTCCAATTGGATGTCAATTGATGGGTTCAACTTCAATAAGACTCATGTTGATGGATGTTGATGGTTGATCGATTATAAACCCTAATTCAATTGGTTCCAACCCTAATTGGCTATCAATTGAGGGTCAATTGAGTGTCCAATTGGTTAAGGATAACCCTAATTGGCTCAATTGATAAGTGGTTAACATATATGAGCTCAATTGAGGGGTTCAACCTTGAAAACCCTAATCGATTACAAGTGTTGATGCACTTTTTGGGTCCATTCGGTTTTGAGATGTTTGAACCAAACGGTCTCAAGACCGTTTGAATCCAAACGGTCTCAAGACCGTTTGGGCTCAATCGATCTCAAGGTTTTTTAGATTCAATCGATCTCAAGTTCAATTGGTCTCAAGTTCAATCCATCTCAAGGTCGTTTTATTACGGTTTCGAAGTCAACTCATCCAAACGGTCAACATGTTGAAATAGTTTCAAGACGTTTAAATTCAAACGGTATTGAGTGTGACCTAGTTCATGCGGTCTTGAAGTCAACCTAACCAAACGGTCAACCCTTCCACACGGTCTCAGGACCGTTTGGAGGTTGAAGTGTGTAATCGTTTGAGGACTATAGGGTCATGATTACTTAATGCTTTGAAGGTTTAAATGGTTCAATGGTTGTTTAACCTAAACCCTAATGATACCTAGAGACATTAAGGGGTTAAGTAATTGGTAACTTGACCCATGTTATGGTTAACGATGAACATTATCAAGGCACTCATGTAGGGTTCAAGTAGACAACACATCTTGATCAAGTAAACCCTAATGTCCATAGTGGTGATGACTTGACCTATGTTAATCAAAGTTGACTTGACTTAACCTAATCTAGAGTGATGTAAACATCTTCTAGTAGTAAGAGGAGAGAGAAGGCTCCTAATATGAATGAGAATCAAGTAACCTACCTCCAATAAGTAAAAATGTACATGATTAGGGTATGATCCATCAAGGTGAGATCATGGAAACCCTAATTATGATGATTAATGAATCTTAATCTAATTTGAGGACATTAATGATGATAATTCTCATACATGATGATGCTATGGGCTTGATTCACTATGAAGTGAATAGTAAACCCTAATTCTAGGGTAATAACATGTAATGTGAATAGTAAGCCCTAATTGAGGGTGATGTGTTGAAATGTACAATAAACCCTAATTCCATGTTATGCTTTTAAGCATGAATCTTCATGATTAAAGTATAAGATGAAGAATCATTATTCCAAATCATAATGAAAGGGATTGGATAACCCTAATTGATGTAAATAAGGGAACCTAGCCTTAGTGAGGGCATGAAGGTACAACCCTTGAAATAAAAGATTAATTCTGCTTTATAAATTGACTGGTCTGGAAATGAATTGTTTATTGTTATCAATTGAATTAACCATGCATGTTCTTATGAGAGAATGATCATAGCTAGGTAAAGGTTATGATATCATATTCATTGAAAGCATGTTATTAACTTTATGAATAGTGACATACTATGTTGCCTAGTTTAAGTGGCATCATATGAAATTGATAGGTTGTAAGAGCCATGAGTAACATCAAGGTCATGTTGATTAGATGACTTATGATGACATGATTAAGAATTGATATCCATATGATAACTGATGAGAGTTAAACTTGATACATTTAGTATTCTTCTTTTATAGTAGTGCTTTAACAGTTAAATGCTTCGAAACATGCTTGATGCTAAAAGAATGCTGAAATGTACCTAACTAATCAATTATAATCATATCATGTAGAGCCCTGATCATAGATCCATCATTGTCAGAAGTTAAATGATGGTGAAACAGGTATTCCTAAGGGAACTCCTGGATCACATACTTTTGAGTATGTGGGGGAATATGGATGTGAATATCCTTACATCCTAGTGTAGGAATTGATGTAGATGTATCTTAATCTATCAATCCTTCACTATGTGTTTTTGCCGGGGTGATGTACCACAAATCTCTCGAGGGAATCTTTAAATGCCACTGCGACTCTAATAGCGAAGTGCCAGAATACCCTGGTAAGCTATCTTAGCAGAGACACTAGATGTCCTGCATATTGATCCTCACACTGACTGAGGAAGATGAGGTCATAAGAATCCGGCTCTTTTGATGACCTATGTATGATACCGATGCGACTTAGTAGTGATCGGTTGGAGTATGAGCGGTATACCTCACCTCCGCAGGGCATAATAATGTTTGTAAAACATAATCAACCGCATAGCAAATCTGCTTAGGTTGTACTACGAGAAACAATGATTGATGTTACATTGTTTACATTAGTATACATGTTCTTCATAATCTTTAATGAAGTGATTGCTTAAGTAATTGTTGTTTACTTATTATCAAACCTGTTGTTGATGTTTTAAGTTATCTTGCTTATGTTATTCCTTAATTGCTATAACAAAGCTTCTGGCGGAGAGTTATAACTCTCACTGGGACAATTATTCAAATTGTCTCACTCCCGTAGGTTTCTACTTTTTAGGAGGACGTCGAGGACGGAGAAACCAATATGAGGGTGAGCAATATCAGTAGTAGCAACACCAGGGGAAGCAGTGAATCTCAGGTGGAGATACTGACTGCCAAGTCTTATAGAAAGTTGTCTTATGTCGTCTCAGTACTCTTAGGTCCTAGGAGTCAGTAGGTCTGAGATTTTGGCTTTAAGCCTCGAGATTTTGTATCTGGATGTATATAATCACTCGAGAGGTGATTTCACAATGATGTAAACTGCTTTTGTTTCTTATAAAGGAGTTTCATACTTTAAAGATCTTTTCTTAAAAGGTTTTAATTTCTAGTGATTTTCCCTAATTCCGCTGCTAGTTAATCGCTTCCGCTTAGTTTATCTCATGTTTTATAAGTCGAGTCGCCACAACTGGAGCCATCCTATACGGTGTTTGTGCAACTGGTTGCGTTCCTAGAACCAGATTGATCTCAAAATCAATCTCTCGGGGTGGGGGAACACCGGGGAACTCATCAGGAAACACATCCGCAAATGCTCAGGCAACCGTCACCTCCTCAAGGATAGGACCCTTTGCCTTGGTATTTACAACGGTATCCACAACGTGAGCTAAGAACGCCTCACATCCTTGTCATAACAACTTCTCTGCCACCATAGCGGATACTAGACACGTCGGAAGAATCTGCCTATCTCCTTGGATTATCCACTTCCCTCCATCATCATCAAACACAGACTGCTTGGAACCATAGTCCAAAACAACCTTATACTTCTCTAAGGTATCCATCCCAAGGATCACATCGAAACCATGCATATCAAGTGGTATAAGATCCACTTGTATACTGTGTCCCAAAAAAGATAAGACACAAGATGGACATTCTTCTCGAAGCATCGAGGAACCATCAAGAGGGGTTTCTAACAACAAGCTATCCTTGTTACAATTAAAAGGTAAACGACAGTTTTCAAGCATACTATAGGCGATAAAAGAGTGTGTAGCACTCGGGTCAACCAGAACAGATATAAAGAAAGAAGAAGACATATCAGAATGAAATAACTTCATCTGACCTGTCACCACTCGCGGGTTGACTATCGCCTCCGGCTGACTCATAGCATAGAATCGAGCCGTTGCTTGATGTCCACGCCCTCTGCTTCCTTGATAATATGATCCTACATGCGACACTTGACTGCGTCCTCGCCCTCTGCTACCACTGGGCTGATGTTTATCTAAACCTTGATGATTCTGCCTCGGCTGTTGTGCCACTTCAATATCTCTATTTGGGAAATTGAACATGAAATGCCCAATCTGACCAGAAAGATGGCATGACCTATCTTCAACCCGTGGCCTAGATGGCCCTGTCACTGCCACAGAATTTGTACTATGTGCCTTTGACAGTGAAGAAACATAACCTCTTCCCTTACTCGGAGACCACTGTGATGGTACAGTGGAACTTCTCATCACGGAAGGTGTTGAAAACCTTGGCTTCTTGAATCCACCAAACCTCTATCCCTGGAACTAAGCAGGCCTCTTCTTAGACATGGATTCTCTTTTCTCCCTTATTGATCGTTCAATCCTCTGGACAGATTCCACAAACGTAGCAAACCGCTCTCGATTCTCCAACACAGAAATAGGTATTGTCAACTCAGCACTCAGACCCTTCTCAAAACGTATGATTCGCTCGTCATCTGTTGCCGCCATGTAAGGACAAAACCTCAACAAGTCCATGAACTTGGCCTCGTACTCGGTGATGTTCATCGTTCCTTGGTGCAGGCACTCGAACTGACTGATCTTCTCATCCAGATACGTCTTCAGAAAGTATCTACTAACAAACTCGTGCCGAAAGACCTCCCAACTGATCACCTCACCAGGTCGCTTCTCCTCCTCGATGGTCCACCAGTGACCAGCACTACCCTTCAGAAGGTAGACAACGTGCTTTACTTTGTCTTCTACGAGGATGTTGGGGATCCAGAAAGCCTTCTCAAGACTTGTCAGCCACAGATCTGCATCCGCTGGATCAGCCATCCCAGCATAGTCCGAAGCTCTGACTCGGAAAAGCCGCTCAAAGGTCTTCCCAATACCCGATGTTTCACCATGGGGAGCCTGTGCTCTCAGCGGAGGAACTATCAATCTTTCTACCATGAGATTCATCGTAGCCATCATCTGCCCCATAAGCTGTTGATAGGCAGGGTGTTCAAGAATGGCTGGGTCAGGTTGGGGGACCTCAGGCACCCGATCTTCATGTGTCTGCCCTATAGCTCCATCAACTGATGCAGCATCGCTATTCTCAGCAGCATGTTCTTCATGGTTTCCAGACATCTTGGCTTTTCTTCCACTGAGGGCAGAAGATGATTGTAAGAAAATCTGGAAAACTCACAAGAACAGACACAACCTAGTCCTAAATCCCTGTAGACTCAGTGAACCTAGGGCTCTGATACCAAACTTGTGGCAACACATCCTGCTATCACACAGACAGCGAGGTGTTATGAGAAAACGTGTGGAAAACACCATAAACCACAAATTGCCAAAAACATGGGTTAATTAAAACCGATTGCAGAAAGCAGATACACTGAGAAACGATTACATTTAGGTCCTCCTCCTGCAAGGAAATATGTTATATAAACATATACAAGCCTTGATACGTGTCCACAACTTAGGAGATCAGCTGTCTTGTCACCACATGAGTTCATCACATGTTTATATTTACACGACGGCCCACATCCGGCCAGTAGCAGGATAGACAAAACATCAACAGCTATACATCGTGAAACAACGCTAAAATGCTCCCAAGGACCTAAGAGTACAGGGATGACTCTAAGACTCTACTACAAAATGACCAAAACAGCAGCATGTCCATCTCTTGCCATCTACTGCTCTTCTTGCTGCTCGGCCGCAACTCCGCGACCACCACCACGTCTAGCTCGAACATCTAAAAAGGTTGTAAACCAGCGGGGTGAGACACACAGTCCCAGCGAGAAACATAACTCCCCGCCAAAACTATAAAACCAAAGAAAGATTAAAGCAAAAGCAGCAGGTAACTGATAGAAGGTACAATAAGAGCAGTTTATAAAGTAAAGCTATTCATACCATCAAGCTTACCAGGCTATACAGAAAGCATATCACCAATTAACTCTTTATGGAAAATGATTGACAAGATAAGATTTATAAGATCTTACTACATAACATAAGGAACGTATACGCAACTGCATGTATAACAAGATTAACTACGCAAGCAAGGACTCAACCAATGTTTCGTGTTTTGATTTAAGCAATAAATACTATTCGGCTGGATTATGTATTATGATGCCCTGAGGAAGTGAGTCGTACCACTCAAATCCAACCTACGGTTGTGAAACCCAAGCCGGTGCCATACAAGATCAATGGAAGAGACGGACTCCACGACCTCTCTGCCTCGTGGTCAGTGCACAAATACAATACAAGCAGGACCGCAGTCTCATGCTTAAGTGGCCTCAGCCACAGGGTTAGCTCCCGCAGGCTACCCTCTGCCTAGCCCGCCTCGGTACAGGTCTTGGCGCTAGTGAAACTGAGACACGGGCATGTTCACCGTGCTCTGAGCCATGAACGCATTCATGCTCCCATATCATATATCCTGAGACATGGGCATGTTCACCATGCTCTATACATACCCTGAGTCTGCAACCGCAGTTGCACGTGAATCCTCACTATTTTAGGCTAGGAGAAACCTCGCATATTCAACAATATGCGCTCCGGGTTAACCCGCAGGGGAACCCGTTTCGCCATCACTAGCTCCTGACGATGATGGATCTATGGCCAGGGAAAACTACATGATATGTTCCATTGTGATTAGTTATTGTATTTTAAATGGTTTGCAAGATTCAACCAAGTTGTATAACATGCAACTATAACAAGAATAAACAACATGAAACTCAATATCATGCTCTTACTATCATCAACACCATCCTGATCCATCACAAGGATCCATCATTACATGTTACCACTTGGCCTCTTGCCAATCATCTAGATCCACCTCAAGGATCATCACTTTGCCATGGGATCTCAATCCCTCATCACATAGTGCCATTGCCTCTCAAGGCTTACATCATCATCATGGAATAACAATGCCATCACTTTAGCCAAACTCAGGTCCTCAGACCAAAACACATATATCACCTCATCATCAAGAGTAACCATCAAAGCAATATTACTCAACATATATACCTCATGGTCCTTTACCTGGCTATGCATCACCGGCATGGTTAGTACATAAAGATTGTATTATCAAACAGAGGTTACATCATGTGTTTCACATTTCTATGCTGAGGAAATGTCACCCTGATACCGAGTCAGTTCTACAACCTATGGAGGTAGAATTGAATGATGATATAACTTATGAGGAAGGACCAGTGTCAATCCTTGATAAAGGTTTTGCTCTATAAGGTCAATTTTCTTTGGTCAAAAAAACTGACCCTATAGAACAAATTCTATAGCGATGGCCACTTAGGCGTCGATTAAAAAGTGACGTTAAAGGCTTAAAAAAACCGACGCTATAGACCATTATTTTAGTAGTGTAGAGACATATGGAAAGGAAGAGGATAGGTAGAGGAGACGAGGAGGAGAAAAGGTCAGATAGGGGGATGATCGCCGTCCATTACGGTTGCTACTTTCTGATGCTAGGGTCTCATCATTGAAGACAAAGGAGTAACATAGAAGGGGTTACATTGTGGGAAGAAATGGGTTTAGCAAATACTTTAACTGTTTAGTCAAATACATACATTACAACCTAATTTTATTGAGGTTTGCATTGTCAATTTAATTGGGATTGCAAATAATATTTGAATGATTTTCACATCCAAGAGTAAGTTAATTAGGATTCACGGAATTCAATTTTAGCATTAGTTTCCTTTTTTGAAAATGTTAGGGTTCCCTTTATACTATTTTTATATGAAATGCTCACAAATGCAATTTATCCTCCTACTAAGTCAATTGTGACACCATAAGTCCTATCAAATTAACCTATTTCATAATATAATCCTAGGATTTTCTAAACTGTAAAGATAGAGTCACAAATATTAAACAATGTTCTTATAAGATTAACCCCACTTGTACAAGTAATTAGTTAATTTATTTTAAAACTTTATATGTAATAAAATTTCAATTTGATTAGTTTATTAGACTCTAAATAATCCTAATACACTCTAACTTAGGGAAAAGGAACACATTTTAAAGAAAAGCAAATATTACGTTATAGTTCTAGATTTGGGTATGTTACAACACTCCACCCCTTAAAGAGGATTTCATCCCAAAAATCCATTAAGATATAGCCCAACAACTAAGATATAATTTTTAACCAATTTTAAGTTTCTTATTAATTAGATAGAGTTAATTTAGTGAGTACTAGCATAACACACCACATCAAACTTATATACAACTCCCAATGTGATATTATATTACTCCATCCATCAAGTTTCTATTATCTTCTCATATCATATATTTGTCAAGGAAATTTACATTGAGATTGTGAATTATCTTATAAATTTCAATTTTTTATGGTTACCTACATTGTTAAGGATCCATCTCACTATTATGATGTTCGATACCCTTTCTATGACCAGTTACCATAAGTAGATTTACAACTAGATTCCTTCATACAACAACAACTAAGTCGATGGTCTAAAATTTATTAGGAACAAGAACCACAACATATTATGTCATTATTTCTCTCAACAACATTATCAATTTTTAGATATTAAGGTATAATATGTATACATGTATTCTTCTCTCTAAGTACTAGGGTTATCTCATAGGGCCATCACTTTTATTTAATGTCTAGTGACCAATCATTTTTTATAAATAGTTTAATATACAAGTTTTAAGGTATCACATTATGGTTTTTGTTTGGATTCCTAGTTACCATTCATGTTGATCACTATAGGGTGTTGTGTACAACTTATTGAATTAGTCATCAATGATTTTCGTATGCACTTTACATTGTACATGTTTTGATATGTGTGTAGTACATCTTCATTTTGTTTGTTATGAATTTAGGGAAGTATGTGCTATCATTTTTTTTAATTCCCGATGCACTAAGCCTAGTTTCTAGCATAGACTCATCCTTACCATAACATAACTAGAAAATTAGCGGTATTGACCATTTCTTTCCCTGATATTTGTTAATATATAACTCTATACATTATCTTAATTAAGTTCATCCTTTAGGGATTAGTGAAGATAATTTGTTTTTTATTACCAACATAACATTTATGATAAAAATGCTTACTTACTACCCTAGTTTAGTGGTACCTATAATGTTTGACATTGTTTCTAGTAATTACCCAAGAGTTTCCTATTCTAAAAACTGTTAATTTCAAATATTCATTAAATTAAGTTACATCCCTAAGACTATAAGGCTCGACCACTTAAAATGATTTCTCTATAACCTATCTAACCATATAGGGTCAACAAGGATAGAAAAACCAGATGACATCTATCTATATCTCTAAACTTCTTCTTCTTAAATGCTACTTCAACTTAGGTATAGGATCTGAAGGTAGAACATGAAAGTCAAAGGTTTCATCACTAAATTGTTTCTCTACCACTATGACTTCTTGGTGGTTTTGACTGGGTTCCAAAAATCATCTATAAAATATGAAAGCCTTTTTTGTACATATAATTTTATAACAAAACTATGTTTCACAAAGAAAACTTTACAATTAAAATTCAAGAATAGCACCAAAATCGATCGGATAACCAAGTCAACCACTTTTCTCACACTACACACATGCTATTATCCTAACATCACTGCAATACATCTAAAGGTTTGATACTTCAAGGGTCTAGAAGATCATACCAAAAACAACTATACTATATAGCATAGGAAGAAAGAATTTAGGGTTATGCCTAAATATGAGTGTTTGAGGCATCCTTCATCCTATATTTGTTGAATTGAGTTCTCATAAAGGAGGAAATAGGAGTTATATACTAGAAGAGTCAATTCCTATAATGTAATTTCCACCTTTAAAGAGAGGGAAGGGGAAACTAGGGTTACTTAAAAGTGGCAAATGGAAGTAACCAATTTACAATGGAATTGGAACCCTAATCTATATTCTACAACTTAGTATGAGGGATATCATCAGTCTATAAAGGTTAGCCAACTACCCAACCAACAAGTAGAAGATAACTTGAAACAATCAAGTCACTGACTGGTTAGGCTATGATACCATGTTGTAAGGAGTTGGACCCCATAGAGGGCCCCCAAAGATGGTACGCCATTATGAGACATAATATATTAAGAAGAAGGAAACATAACCATTTACAAAGTTACACATTGTTCCATATAAATAACTTTCTCACCCTAAGGGTGGTACATAAAAATGAATATACTATATCTACTTTCACAAGAGACACAATTGCAGAGGGAAACATGGCCACTCCAAGCTATCCTCAAACTAACTTCATGTGTTCATGTACTTCAAAGCACTTATACCTGGATAGTTTTGGGAATACCCTAAAAATAGATAAAAGGGTATGCATAAGTAAGAACTAGTATAGGTGTACAATATATAATATTTTTGGCATGTTAAGATAGTGAAGTGCAAAAGAGGGAGTTCCTGCAAGAGGGGAAATTTGAATTCAGTTAAGTTTAAGTGAATGAATTTCAAGATAATGAGGCACTTCAATTTTAGAGAACAATATTTGAGAAAAAGTCTTGATATTATTCACGATTTCACAACAATCAAATACACTTTCATGGATATATATTTCAACTTAATAGCTATGGTATGACCAACACAACACTATATCTTTGGCCTAATGGGTTGAAAGACTCACCCTAGGAGGAAAAATGCATCCCTATATATAAGTGGTGGAAAGATGCACCTCGGGCAGAAAGACAAGTCCTAATGGTTGTACACATGCAACCTACGATAGACATATAACTAAATTATTGAACATGCATAAATAGAGCGGAAAGATATGGCATAAGTTATCAATCATATTTTCAAGTCCAAATAGCAATGCAGGAGGGGTCATAGCCCAAGGCAACAAGATATTTATCACTTTCATAGAATAAGGAATTTCATCACAGAACAAATAAAAGGCCAAATTATAAGAAATGCCTCATTATAGGAATATTTTATTCAGAGTAATACCCAAAAATTGGGAAGAGTACATACTTGTTTTCACCACCAATGGTTAAATCAAGGGTATACTTGGTCTCCAGGGTCAGAATTTATCCTAGGAACACATTATATATATGAGTCAAACTGAAATGAACATGTGTGTCCAATCCTATTATATATTTACATATATTTCTTATCCTAGTCCCAAACACTTAATAACATATTAGGGTTTTAATATTAATTATATATATGATCCATTAAATATATATTTTAGTGCGTCTAAGTAGGTCTATGTTACATATGTGTATTCTTTGTTTTTAGTCGCATAATGTCATTTTTTATCATATAGTTCAAATTGGCTAGCTGATCAGGGGTATCCATTAAATGAAGTAATATGGATCAAATTGTCCTTGTTAGGTATATCTGGGGTTCAATACAACATACATATGTATGCATTAGTCATATACTCATTCTTCCATATCAACGTGTATATAATTAGAAGCATATTACATATGGTTATATGAACAAAGTTAGCCTCATATGTCATCCTGATTCACCTATCAACGTATGCCAGCCTTAGATGAATATAAATTCATCCCCGCATTAAGTTATCAAAGTACAATCTAGTATATGCTTTCTCATTTTTACCCTTAAATTGGTTTAAGGAAAACCTAGACAAAATAGTACCTAGTTCCATCAAGTAGACATATGAGTCTAGGGTATTTTGTTTATATACAAAAATATTATGGTGATGCATCAACTAGATTATATCATGTGCACGATTGATATCTGACATATTCTTTTCTTTATTTATAAGGTTTGTCTTGTAGTTCGAATGATTAAAAATACCGACTACTAATACTGGCCTGCTATTGTTTGTGGTATCATGATGAGCATTTGGGTAGTTGATCAAGAAGTATGTATTATTATCATCACCAAGTTTCACATCATAAATATTGATTATAACATTAATTCTAGTCAATACAGTTGTATTATCTAAAAAATTACAAATTCCAAGAATGTAAGTGTTAACACACATATATGTTCAATATGTACCTATGTATATAGATGTATCTACTATTCAGAGTTGATTGACCAGATGCTCTTAACAGTCATGATATTAATCTTAACACTTAACTCAAAAAACTTGATTCATCTATCCCATAGATCCTATGAGTGGATGCAGACATAAAATGCAGGAGGTAGGGACTCACCTACATGACAAACTTCATCGAGTAGTTCATCCATGTTCCTCTCTTTGACTAAATCATGTAATAATAATTGATTCTTCACTATCTTTTCTATATTCACACTTGAGCTACACCATTGTCTAGTGAGCTTTGGATGTGATTTCAATGTCTTCAGGTAGTTTCATTGAGGGAGTAACAAGTCTCATGGCCTACTATAGGGTTGAGTGGGTGTGTAAGAGTGACTGTAGGTCATCTCTCCAATGGCGGCGGGTAGGATTTCAGGGACTTAAGGAGGTTTGGTAGCAGTGAGAACCTCAAGGTGGACGGTTGAGTCTGTATGCTGTCATTTGGTTACTAGATCTCATGGAAGTAGTCCTTATACTCGAGAAGGTCTAGAAGGATGAGAATAAGAAGATGGAGGAGGAAGAAGGGGAGTTTTTTTTAGATCCAACAATTAGATCTAGCTCCCTAGGTGACAACGGTCTTGATATTGAAGGTAGTAGAAAATTCCTTGACTTGTAGTCGTGGACGATGTACGTGTTGGCTGTGTCGATGTTGATGACAACCTTCACCTCGCTGAGGCTACCAAATAAGAGAGAGGGACTTTGTGGTTGTATGCATCAGTGAAAGATGCTAGGGCTATGGGTGAGGGTGGTGTACCAGGTGGTGGAGGTCTAAGGGGCAGTAAAATAGGGTTCTGCAAACATTAATCATAGCAGATGACAATGTCTCACTGTTAGGCCATCTGCCACATGGTGATGAGAAGTGGTGGAAACTAGGGTGTAAGAGTGAGGAGGGAAGGGAAGAACATAGTAGAGATCTAGGGAATCAGAGAGGATAGGTAGAGGAGACGAGGAGGAGAAAAGGCAAGATAGGGAGATGATTGACGTCTGTTGTGGTTGTCGCTTCTCGACTCCAGCGTCATGTGGTTGAAGACAAAGGAGTAATGCAAAAGGTGTTCCAATGAGGGAAGAAATAGGTTTAGGAAATAATTTAAATGTTTATCAAACACATAAATTACAACCTAATTTAACTATAGTTTCAGCTATGAGTTTAATTGGGAATGCAAATAATATTTGTCTGACTTGCAAATCAAAGGGCAGGCTAATTAGGATTCATAGAATTCAATTTTAGCATTAGTTTCCTCTATTGAAAATGTTAGCCATCCCTTTTTATTGTTTTTATATCAAATGCTCACAATTCAGTTACTCCTCAGAATAAGTCAATTGTGACACCATAAGTCCTATCAAATTAACCTATTTTGTATTATAATCATAGGATTAATCTGGAGTGTTAAGATAAAGTCATGAACTATTAAATGGTGTTCTCATAAGATTAACCCCACTTATGAAATTTATTAGTTAATTTACTTTGAATTTTTATATAAAATAAAATTACAATTTCATTAGTTTATTGGACTCCAAAAAATCCTAATACAATCTAATTTAGGTAAAAGAGCACATTGTTAAGAAAAGAAAATATTACGTTATAATTCTAGATTTGGGTATGTTACATTCCACCTATATGAGAAGTACATGGTTTATTTCCAAAATGCTTTACAATGTTGTTTTCTCTTGCATAAACATCCTCCTTTGACATATGTGTAGGTGCACTGCATTTCTAAGTTGAGTCATTGAATGTTTTGCTTAACTTTCAATATGAGTGCACCATTGGCATAAACCTTCCATGACAAAGATATACAGTCTTACCACCATGTTTTAGTTGAATTGAATCAATATTTTCCTCCATACATGACATGCCTTGGTCCCATAAGCTGGAAAATCATTGATAGTGCAAAATAACATAGCACGTAAATAAAAAATCTCTCTGCGTAAAGCATCATAATTTGTCACCACCTTCTCCCTAGAGTTTCTTTAGGTCATGAATCAAAGGTTCAAGGTGAACATCAATATATGTTCCATGTTGTCTGGGGCCCGATATCAACAGGGAAAACATGACATATTTATTCTCAATACACAACCATGGAGGAATATTGTATATAACAATCATGACAAGCCAAGTGCTATTGTGGCTACTTAATGTACCATATGGATTCACCCCATTAGTACAAAGTCTAAGTCTTAAATTCCTGACATATTCTCCAAATTTAGGGTACAATAAATAATTTTTCCTCCATTAAGGGGAATTCAATGCATGTCGTAGCATACCATCAATGTTTTTCCTTACCTCTGCATGCCAACATAAATTTTAAGCATCTACGGTTTTCATAAACCATCTTTGAAAATGTGGTATTATAGGTAGATACCACAACACCTTGAAATGAGACTCAGTTTTGGTCTTACCCAATCTCACCCTATGTGTTGGTAAGTATGCCCAGAGAGCCAATCATATGATGATTGGATTGACATATATTCTGATTGATTTGATAAATATCAAAGACAAGCTTCCAATTTATTCTACCTCAATCTATTATGAGATAAATGATGGAGAAGAATGAATGTCTAAAGAATGACAATACTCTATGAAGTATGTCTTCAGGTCGAAGACCTGAACAATGAGATCATACGGATGCTAAGAGTATGTGTATTCTTGTTATGTCCGTAGTAGGATGTCATTGTGGAAGGTTGATAGACAACAATGACACAGAAAGACTAGAGTGTGTGTTGGTTGATGGCAGTGTCTCATTAGTCATGATATATGATATCAAACTAAGCACACAAATACATGTTGGAGAACTGTGTATTGGACAGATCCACCATGAGAGTGATACATGGAACCATGACATGGTAGCCATAATAATCTCTCATAGTGATGGTCGTGATTGTGATTCTTAGAACTAAAATCATTTCACTTATCAAATGTGATTGGGTACACTTTGAAATCATCAAATTCAGTCCTGAAACATGGGTTAGTTTAATGGTGATGATTGGGTGGCTTTGATGCATGATATAAACTGTTAGTGATAGATACATGATGTGTCCCTCCTAAGGGAGTATGATGTCCATTCCACTTGATAAGAGATACTGAGAAAGACATGCGCATGCACATGTGAATCAATATATGATATTCATGTCACACATATCTTAGACAGTCTTCTCTAGTTCAAGATACACGTATGAACATTGAAATGATGACAATTCCATGCCTTGAGTTCATTCAGGATATTAGAGACAAATGAATTATACATTCACTGGAACACCAATCACATATTATAGGATTGAAAGTTGTTCTCCAACTTTGCTTTTCACTTGGGTAGCATTGATGTGCTACTAAGTACCGCTCTTTGCTTGTGATGCCATAAGCTAGTATTAGACATTCAGTGCCAACATGAAATGGGACCTATAGGGTCACACACAAAGGATTAACCTGGAAGAGGAGTTTATCCATGAATAATGTTTGGATTTATTACTAAAGTGTTTATCTACTTAATCAAACATTCAATCAATAGACTTGACTCAGACCATCAATTTCAGGTGTTGAACCAAGTGATTAGAGTATCATATTGTTTGAGAACTGAATTGGCTGTGTTCTGCACAATCTATACCACCAACCAACTGATTCAGTGGGTGAACCGATTGGCTCATGGTCAGTGAGATGACCAGTTCACTCTGGTGAACCGATCGATTCACTTGTCCAAATGAGCAGTGTTGGGTTGTCCTAATTTGTGAGAAAAGTTTTCTGTTTCACTTGATCAATTTGATTGGGACAAGAATTAATCTTTGCATTAATTAGAAACAAATAAGGAAAGTGTATTGTACGTATTTTTGGGAAGTGAAACTACCGGTTCACAAAGTGAACTGACCGGTTCACACTCCCAACTAACTGGTTTACTAGTGAACCAATCGGCTCACCTTGCCAAACTACCGATTATGTTATGAAATGACCGATTTGCCTCCCGAAGTACAAATTGTTGATGGAAATTCTAGATCCTTCTACTCCTGTATAGATTGGGAACCCTGAACCTACCTTCTACTATAAATAGAGGGGTGCAGGGGGCTTCTCCATAGACACAACTCAGAATATTTGTTGCTCTGCAAAGTTGTTATCCTCTCATGTTGTGGTAACCAAGAGAGCACAAGCAAGTTCCACCCATCCAAGGAGGAATGACAAGGGAAAGACAACTATTGAAAAGAAACTGGTAGAGGGAGAGTGTATTAGTGACTAGTACGCCGATAGATGGGGACAACATCTAGTTCATCCTTCAGGACAACTACAGTTCCCAGTAGTCCATGTAGACTATCTATAGAGGCGGGAGACTTATGCCGCTCAGGAGGATGAAAGTCAACTACAATCTGGGTAAAGATTAGGAGTTGCACAGATGTCGTTGAAGACATGTGGTTAAAGACCACACTTGCGGTGAGGTATAGTCACTGATCGAGCTTCAAGACCAGGTATATCTCGCTAAAACCATCCTTCCCATTAGATAGATATTGATGTAATCTGCTGGTTATGGGTTTATGGTCAAGTAAATTTTTTGTTTCCGTTGCCTACTCTAACCATGAAAACCCAATAGTGGTATCAGAGCCATGTCAATACTCTATATTTTGGGATAATCGATATGATCTAATTTTGGTTTTATTGTATTTTATTTATTGCATACGATGCAAATATTTAAATGAGTCATGTGAATATCCGATAAAACCACATGATCCCAAACTAATATATACATATATGATATGGTATATATGCAATCGATATGTGTCACCCTAAAATGGTTTTGATGGTGGATGTGTAGCATGATTATGGCCTGTAAACCCTATGTCCATGTGTGTGGTGAGTTATGGTTATTTGCATCTCGGTCTTCATACCGAGACCTCTTTTTCTATTCTGAATGTAACTAGAGATAACTCGAGATTCTCTTCAACCTTTGCTCCCCCTGAAATGCAACTCAAGGTTTTACAAAGATTATGTAAATTAGGAGTAGATTTATTTCTTGATATGACGAAGACTGAAAATGACTGCTTGATGGGACAAGATGACCAACAAAGGAGCAGTTCGTAGAGCAACAAGAAGCCTAGATGATCGGACTAGACAACCAACTGGAGGGGCCAGACGACCGGCTGAAGGAGACCAACTGACTGGCCAAGAGGCGAGTTGACCAATTCAAAGGTTGAACCTGTTAACCTGGATTGGAAAGCACAAAATTTCATCAATAACAAGTTGCATGTGATGTAGACCTTATATGACTATAGTTACTTGTGGCTCTAAGGAAATGAAATAGGATGGCCATAATCATCTCTTTATCGTTATTGCATGTTTTCATTTGTGGGATATAGCATGTATATGATACATACTATATGTGTGGTGATTGGATACATATATGCATATTAAAACCCCTCAATATAATATTAAGTCTTAGATGCCTTCCATAAGCAACACACATGAAAACCTTGATCGACAAGAGTGGGCATCCCAAGGGTGGTGCATTGTCTATCTCGTGGAAGTGTGATGTTAGTTGTGTGGGCCTGCCAAGTGGGGTGCCCTCCTATTGTGTTGGCTTTTGGGTCAGGCTTAACTAAGTGGTCTTAATGGGATTAAGCACTTAGAGGCATGCAGATGACTATGACAAAGAGTTGTGCATATCATCTATCCAAGAATTGCATATGGTGCAATTGGTGAATGTTTCCTACCTTAATAATTGATTATGGACGCTGGCGTTGGTCGGGTAATAACTCAATTGTTTTAGATCTTGGCTCACGATAAGGTTGTACACTACAATCTTACAAATTAATATTTGAGGGTTATCGATTTGATCAAAATAGTTGGAGTGATAATTAATTAAAGACCTAATTAATATCGTCAATTTCAAATTAAATCAAATCAATAGAGTTTTGGACTAAAATTGCAATTTCCTTTTTGTAGAATAAATGGCTACCAACAACAATCACTTTTCGTTGCGATCGATCCTTGAGAAGGACAAGCTAAATGGGAAGAACATCTACGACTAGTTTAGGACGTTGAGAATTATTCTCACTCAAGAGAGAAAGCTCTATATCCTAGATACACCAGAGCCAGATGAACCCGCTCCCACCGCACCAAGGGCTGAAAGGGATGATTACAAGAAGCATACTGAGGATGCCATTGATCTAAAGTGCTTGATCTTGTGCCCAATGAACTATTAGTTGCAAAGACAACATGAGAACATGGATTTCATTGAGATGGTTCAACATTTGAAGAACATGTATCAAGACCAGGCACAACAAGAGAGATATGATGTCTTCAAGGCATTATTCAAGTGTGTCATGATAGAAGGAAATTCAATAGGCCCTCACACACTCAAGATGATTGGGTATGTGGAGAACCTAACTCAACTGGGATTCCCTCTGAGCCAAGAGTTGTCTACTTATGTGATATTGCAATTGTTGACAGAATCCTACAGTCAGGTTGTGATGAACTACAACATGAACAACTTTGACATGTTAGTGACAGAGTTGTTGGGCATGTTGAGGATAGCCCTGGCATAGATGAAGAAAGACAAACCCAAATATGTGATGATGATCAATAGAAAGAAGGGAAAGCCTAAAGAAAAGGGCAAGGGCAAAGCAAAGAAAGGTTCTAATGCTAGCCAACAATGCAAGTCATCTTCAACTCACAAAGATAAGGGAGGGGTGAACAAGGGAGGCCAATGTCACTATTGTCATGAGCCATGACATTGGAAGAGAAATTTCCCTCTCTACATAGATGAACTAAAGAAGAAGAAGGAGGGGATGGAAGTCTCCACCTCAGGTATCAGGAAATAAACTTAAAATACTTCTTTATCTTAGGTATATGATACCAAGATATAGATCTGAAATATATGATGTGCATGATCTAAAAAGAAGTGATGGCCTTTATCAAAGCACCAAGAAGGAACACTCATCAACATTGGAGCAAGTGCTGCTGCCATAGATAGTAATGCCTTTTAGTTTAATTCATCCCAAAGGGCATGTAATAGAGTTATGAACTACTATTTCATTTTGCCAATAAATAGAAACATTTTAATTCTACATCTTGTAATGACAAGGATGTCTATCAATAAAGATTCATATTTCAAATTCAAAGATATGATATTTTATGGAAATGCCTTATTTATCATGTGGTACTCGGAATGCATGACATAAAATAATAATACCTAAAATTTATTGATGACTCAAACAATAAATAGCATTATCATCTAAACAAATGAATGAGAAATTCAATTCTATGTTCCATGTTGTTGGATAAACTAGACTCTCTTAGTTAATGAACCATTAAGAGATATGAATGTCTTGTTTATTGGGCTTGATGACAAGTTAATCTTCACTAGATGTAGTGGGATAACTACTATTCTATTAGGTGTAATACATATTTGTGTATATACATACATGTTGGAATAAATGCTAATACTTTAAATATGGTATTTAATGAAATACCAGTATGAATATCTTGAAATGTTCAAGAATACCATAAATGAAGAACAAACTTGGTAAAAGTATTAATTCTTTGATATGATCAATAAACGAGATATTTAAACCAAATGTTTGAGGACCTTGAGTAACTATGATAGTGTATCATAGAAAACTCATGATAAAGGCATAGTGATGTCTAAATCAAAGAAGGAATTACTCATACTCTATATAGTAAGAGCATGATCATCAAACAAATAAATAATCTTCTAAAGAACATGCTTTACACTAAATAAATGTACAAAAGGAGATTAAGAATCACAAGTGTTGTGGAATCTCAAATTCCTTATGTAACAAATACACCTCATATGTCTAGTAGAAAACAACTTGATCTTGATGAATAATGTTGTACTACAAACTCAAAGGTGATTAATTGGTCATATGATGTGGAGCTAATAATCTATTTAAATGATGTTGAGGAATTAGATTTGAGTTATGGCTTGAAGCCATAAGATCCAAAATGACTTCTATGTAAACCAAATAAGGTATGACCTTGATGATATCACTTATAGGGATAAAACTCAAAAGTGCAATAGGGTCTTAAGAGTTAAGACTGACATGGATGACATGTGAAGAGCTGATTGGTTGAGATAAATTCAAGTGAGTTCAAGGTGTTGAACGTGATGATTTTGTTTAGCCAATTGTAGTGGCTATAGGCCTTAAAGGATCATGCTTGATATTGGAACTTAAAGACTATGAAATTTGGCATATGGATATTAAAACACATTCCTAGTAGGAATACCATAAGGTTGTGTATGTGACACAACCTTAAGGGATTTATAATTTTGTTAATGCAAATGCAGTCTATAAGTTACAAGAGATTAATCAATATGATTGATTAAATACAAGCACTTTAGAACTGGACTCTTTACTTTGATTATATAGTCAAAATATTTGACTGATATATCAAAATAAAGAAGGGATCTGTGATTAAAAAGATTTAGTGGGAGCATATTCATATTCCACATGATGATGAGGAATAAAATGAAACTGGTGTGGAAATACATTCTTTTGAGGAATAAAGAGAAATGTCCTATGTGATAGGAATAAAGACGTATAGAGATAGTTCTCGAAAGTCTCTTGACCTGATAAAGAGACAACATACATTGGTAGTCTATGTTGAAGGGTTCAATATGAAAAGATTCAGTGGGAGAAAACTTGTTCATATTACATGGAGTTTGTCTCTCAGATGTCCAGTGTTCCAAATTCTTGAGAAGAAGAGCAACACATAGATAGATGCCTTGTGCATTTGCAATTGGATCTATCATGTATGCAATCATCCCATTATCTTGTATGTATCGGACATGACAAGAAAATGTATATGCATCTATCTTCTTATCTGTATTGGAAATGACAATATGATATGCTCGTCTAGTTATCTCATATGTAATGGACATGACGAGTAGATGTCTATCTACTTCTAGGGAGAGTCAGTAGAATACCATAAGGAACTTATTCAAGTACTTGTGAAGTATTAAAGGACTAGTTCTATGGTAATAAGAGGAAGAGTTGAGTGTAAATGAGTTACACTGATGCAAGCTTATAAAATGACAAAAAATGATTGCAATATACAATATATAAAACTAAATATGAGTTGTTAAATGGAAATGTTCTAAATAAAATTAAAAATGATTTAATCCTAAAAGGGAATATCGAGTATCCTTGTGTTATGAATATCAGAGGATACTATATGGATCTACAAGTTCATATAGATGAACTTCTAGATATTCCAACCATTGATGACAAAGTAGAAATACTAAGTCAAACAATGGTGTTGATTGTTAGGCAAGGAATATTAGATAGTATATTACGACAAATCCATCTCATACAAAATGTTGTACATTGAGGAGATGTGAAACATGCAATATACCGACTAAAGCAAAGTGTTTCTAACTCACTGGAATAGCACTAGCGCAATATAAACATGTCAGACATGTTTAGAGATCACTAAGAATATGATTCGAAGGTGATTGGATCTAAGTGCAAGTGGGAGTCTGTTGGTATGTATGCCCAGAGATCCAATCATATGATGATCAGATTGGCATATATTCTGATTGATTTGATAAATATCAAAGTCAAGCTTCCAATTTATTCTAGCTCAATCGATTATAAGATAAATGATGGAGAAGAATGAATGTTATTGACAATACTCAATGACGTATGTCCCTAGTTGTATGTCATTCTGGATGGTTGATAGACAACAATGACACATAAAGACTAGAGTGTGTGTTGGTTGATGACAGTGTCTCATGAGTGATGATATATGATATCAAACCAAGCACTTAGATATATGTTGGAGAATAGTGTATCGGACACACCCACCATGAGAGTGATACATGGAACCATGACATGGTAGTCAGAATAATCTCTCATAGTGATGGTGGTGATTTTGATTATTAGACCTAAAATCACTATACTTTTTGAATGTGATTGGGTACACTTTGACATAATTAAATGTAGTCCTAAAACATAGGTTGTTATAATAGTGATAATTGGTTAGATTTGACACATGAGATAGACTATGAGTGATAGATATGGGATTTTTCCCTCCTAAGGGAGTATGAAGTCCATACCACTTGATAAGTGAGGCTGAAAAAGGAATGTGCATGCACTTGTGAATCAATATATGATATTGATGTCACACATATCTTAGACAGTCTTCCCTAGTTCAAGAAATAGGAACAAACATTGAAAGGTTGACAACTCCATCCCTTGAGTTCATTCAGGATATCAGAGACAAAGGAATTATACATTCACAAGAACACCAATCACAAACTATAGGGTTAAAAGTTGTTCTCCAACTTTTCTTTTCACTTGGGTAGCAATGATGTGCAACTAGGTACTGCTCTTTGCTTGTGAGGTCTTAAGCTAGTTATGAACATTCATTGCCAACATGAAATGGGACCTATAGGGTTACACACAAAGGATTAACTTGGAAGAGGATTTTATCCATGAATGATGTTTGGATTGCTTGCTAAAGTGTTTAGGTACTCAATAAAACATTCAATCAATATACTTGACTCAGAATCATCAAGTTTAAGTGTTGAACCAAGTGATTAGAGTGTCAGATTGGAGAATTGAATTGATTGTGTTCTGCACAATCTGGACCACCAACCGACCAGTTCACTAGGTGAACCGATCAGTTCACTTATCCAAATGAGCAATGTTGGGTTGTCCCAATTTGTGAGAAAATTTTTCCGTTTCACTTGTTCAATTCGATTGGGACAAGAATTAATCTTTGCATTAATTAGAAATGAATAAGGAAAGTCAATTGTAGGCATGTCTGGGAAGTGAAATGATCTGTTCACACTCCCAACTGACTAGTTCACTAGTGAACCGATCGGCTCACCTTGCCAAATGACCGTTTTAGTTATGAAACGACCGGTTTGCCTACCGAAGTGCAAATTGTTCATGGAAATTTCGGACACTTCTACTCTCGCATAGACTAGAAACCCTAACCCTGCCCTCTACTATAAATATAGCGGTACATGGGGCTTCTCCAGAGACACAAACCAGATGATCAATTTCTCTACAAAGTTGTTGTCCTCTCTGGTTTTGGTAATTGAGAGAGCCCAAACAAGTTCTACCCATCCAGGGAGGAACAACGAGGGAAAGACAATTGCAGTAAAGAAACTGGTGGTGGGAGAGTGCATCAATGACTAGTACACTGACAGAAGGGGACAACTCCTTTTAGTCCATCCTTCAAGATGACTAGAGTTCTCGATAGTCTATGTGGACTATCTATAGAGGTGGGAGACTTTTGCCGCTCAGGAGGATGACAGTCAACAACAGTCTAGGTCAAGACCAGGAGCTACACAGACGCCATCAAAGACAGGTGGTTGAAGACCGCACTTGCTGTGAGGTATAGTTGCTGAGCAGGCCTCAAGACCAGGTATATCTCGCTAAAACCATCCTTTGCAATACATAGATATTGATGCAATCTGTTGGTTATGAGTTTTTACTCAAGTAAAATTTTTGTTTCCACTACCTACTCTGACCATGAAAACCCAACAATTTGTACCTACACACCCCACATGTCTAATATTATTTCATATTGATATAGACCTTTTGGAATATATCACAATCATTCAGGCATTTCATATATCTTCTTACCCTCCATTCCCATTGGACATAATATCTATTTTGTTTCGTTTGTTAATATTGGGAGCTCCTTTTCTTCAGGGAGAATTTATTTCAAAAAAGACAACATAGCAGTGAAAATTTTGTCACTCCATCTATTGTTAGCCTTCAAAGTATACAACCTCAACATAGTTCTCAACTTCATAAACTTATTATATCTAAGTATAATGGTTTCTCAACATCATACACAATGTTTCTAAATAAGAGAGGTGGATCTGTAACATATACCCCACAACTATCTCACATCACATCAACCATGTATGTTGGAATTAGTTTGTCACATCACATCACACCACAACTTATTATTATGTATATCATCTGTCGGAAAAGGTTACCTAACTACCAAACCAAGGAACAAGTAGAAGATAACATGAAATAGTCAAGTCACTGACTACATAGGCTCTGATACCATGTTGTAAGGAGTGGGACCCCATTGAGGGCCCACTAAGATTGTATATCATTATGAGACATAAAATATTAAGAAACATAAAAGATAACCATATACAAAATTACAAATAGTTCCATATACATAACTTTCTCACCATACGTAAAAATGAATATACTATATCTACTTTCACAAGAGTCGCAGTTGAAGAGGGCAACATGGCCATTCTAAGCTATCCTTAAACTAACTTCATGTATACAACCTTCATGTGTCCATGTCCTTCAAAGAACCTATACCTGGGTAATTTTGGGAATACCTAGAAAATTGATAAAAGGATATGCATTAGTGAGAACTAGTATATGTGAACAATATAATATATTTTGGGCATTTTAAGATAGTGAAGTGCAAAAGAGGGAGTTACCGCAAGAGGGGCTACTTGAATTTAGGTAGGTTCAAGAGAATGAGGCATTTAAATTTTATATGGAGTTCTTAGTTGTATTCAGTAGTGTTAGGATGTTAGGGCTATGAGTGAGGGTGGTGTACCAGGTGGTGGAGGTCTGAGGGGTAGTGAAATAGGGTTCCACAACCATTAATCATTGTAGATGGAAATGTCTCACTGCCAAGTCATCGTTCACATGGTGATGAGAAGTAGTGGAGACTAGGGTGTAAGGGTGTGGAGGGAAGGGATGGATGGAGTAGAGATATAAGGAATTGGAGAGGATAGGTAGATGAGATGAGGAGGAGAAGAGGAAGGATAGGGAGATGATCGTTGTTTGTTGTGGTTGCCGCTTCCCGACACTAGGGTCACACGGTTAAAAACAAAGGAGTAACACAGAAGGTGTTACATTGAGGTAAGAAGTGGGTTTAGGAAATACTTGAAATGTTTAGTCAAATACATACATTACAACCTAATGTAAATAAGGTTTCCTCTACCAGTTTAATTGGGATTGCAAATAATATTTAACTGACTTGTAAATCAAAGGGTAGGCTAATAAGGATCCATAGAATTTAGTTTTAGAATTAGTTTCCTCTTTTAAACATTTTGGGCATCCCTTTTTACTATTTTTATACCAAATAGTCACTAATGCACTTACTGGGCACTATCGAGTATATGAGATCAATGAACAATACTTTGTTGTGCCATTTTAGAATTAGTTTCCTCTTTTCAAAATGTTAGGCATCCCTTTTTACTATTTTTATAACAAATTCTCACTAATGACATGCATCCCTTTTTACTATTTTTATAAGGATTCCCATAATTCAATTGTAGCATTAATTTCCTCTATTCAAAATGTTAGACATCCCTTTTTACTAAGTAAATTGTGACACCATAAGTCCTATCAAATTAACATATTTTGTATTACAATCATAGGACTAATCTGGAGTGTTAGATAGAGTCAACAACTATTAAATGGTGTTCTTATAAGATTAACACCACTTGTGACTATAATTAGTTAACTTATTGTAAAACTTTATATAAAATAAAATTCTAAATTCATTAGTTTATTGGACTCCAAAAAATCCTAATACATTTTAATTTAGGGAAAAAGAACACATTTTTAAGAAACGAAATATGTTATGATTCTAGATTTGGGTATGTTAAATTCACCTATAGGAGTAGTAGATAGTTTCTTACCCAAATGATTTACAATTTTCTGCACTGTTGCATAAACATCCTCCATTGACATAGGTTTAGGTGCACTCCATTCCTCAGTTGAGTCATTGAATATTTTGCACAACTTTCAATAAGGATGAACCTTTGGTAGATACCTTCCATGAACAAGATATGTGGTCTAACCACCATATTTTAGTAGGATTGAATCAATATTTTCCTCACATACAAGACATGCCTTGGTTCCTTTTATGTTGTATCCAAACAAGTTCCCATAAGCTGGAATATCATTCATAGTGAAAAACAACATAATATGTAGATCAAACATCTTTCCACACAAAGCATCATAAGTCATTGATTGACCTAAATCATACATCCAAAATGGAGCGGATCTAGAGTAGTCAGACTCTTAAATTTATAACCCAATTGTTAGGCCCCCACAACTATTATACGGGATCCGATGTAGTAGATTGGGGTCAAACCACAGGGAAAAGGAATGGTAAGTTCCAAGGACATAGAGTCTTGGATCAGTTACACCAATTGAGCAGGTATACTAAGATGGTGTTCCCTAAGGACTGTTGCACTTCAACTAATAAAAACAAGTAAAAGAAAAGACAAGAAAACAAAACAAGAGAATAAAAGCAAAAGTGATGTAGCAAAATATAAATGGGAACTTCTATTGGGTTTCACCTACTAAGATCTCTCTCCAACATGCAATACTCACACCCTTAGTATACACTTAACAAGATTACAAGCAATCTTCATAGAGGTCTATTCCTTCCTCTCTTGAGTTTAGTATTAATCAAGATTTAGGTTGTCTCTCTCTCGAGATGGAAAACAAACAACCACAATTATAACTTTACGATCATGAGCTTTAGCATTCCAACACTCTCATTCATTCATGCAACTCCATAACACCTACATAGAATTAGAACTACTCTTTCAAGGATCAAACAATCAAACATCATAATATGGTAGCTAATCATACAAGTGAAATGTTAAGAACAAGAGTATGGAAATAATCTTTTCTAAGAGCATATATATTCAAACATATGTAAGTATATACATGTTGGGAGAGACTTAGTGGCTACTCCCAATCCAAGCTACGAGTTTAGCCACTCATGGTGATGAGAAACATTATTGATTTACATAGTAAAGAAGACATAACATGTTGCTGAAGAAAAAAGGTAGAAGATGAATGTGAAGAGAGTGAGTGCAAGTAGGAGGCGAGGGGATACACTAACTATAACCACACAATGGCCACAAATGATGGATGAAGCTCCTTTCTAGTTTTTGTGCAGCGGAGATCGAAGCATGTTGTTTGTCCTCCCTTCATCAGAGTATGTCAAGCAAGTGGGTGAGGATAGAAGTTGTAGTAGACTCCCAAGACTTTCATCCTTTTCATCCACCAACCGATTGTAGAAACAGGGTTGGAGGACTTCTTCTTTTTCATCAACACTTCGTGGTTCTCTGTCAAAAACTTCCCTTGGTATGTTTGTAAGGGTCCACTATTTATATGACTCCGTGTAGTGTCCTAGGGGTGCACTTTTCCTTGAACCATAAGAATATACAATACCTACCTCAAGGAATGATAGTAATGGTTCTGAATGACCATTTGCTCAGAGAGGCCATTGATCACTGACCATCAGGTGATGTTGGCTTGTAGTGGTGCCTTCAGTCAGAGAATCTAAGAATCCATTGGTGAATGGTCCGGACGACCATCAGTGGACAACTAGGAGAGCCATTGGAGGATGAGGTTGATGAGTCTTTGGGTGATGGATAGAGTGACCAATGGCTGACTGAGTGCTCAGGCATGATGGTCGATGTGTCAGTCCTTCAATCATAGGATATATGGTTTTGCAATTTAGCTCTTAATGCATTGGAACTATTGAATGAGGGACTGATGGTTGTCTAAATGTTTGAATGGAGGTGTCAATCAGTTGTGGGGACCAATGGGCATCTTGTTCTTGCATTAGGTAACTTGGTTATTTGCACAAAAAGGGTATGGTTATCATGGAGACAATGTAACATATGTTTTGTGTGTAAAAGTAGTAAACATGGGGATGTCTATGCATAAAAGGTGAAAAAATGACATGTATGTTAAGTATGAATTATCCACTAAATTGGATGTTATTAACTCTCCCAAACATAAAGTCTAGCCTATCCTCAGGATAATAAATAGAATTAATGCATTGAATGACTTCAAAGGGCTTTATTGCTTATATTTTTGTGAGTGTGAAAAATCTGTCGACCTCAAGTTGAAACTTATGCATTGGGATAAGGGGTTGTTGACACCCAAAAATCTCCCTCTCAGATTGGAGTTGCAACACTTGAATTGCTTGCTATGACTTTCTTTATAAGAAAGTTTCTCTCTCATGATGCACGGATGAGCCTTTTCCAGACCATACTTGTGCAATGTTCTGGAAGAGGTAGTTTTTGCACCCAACTTTTTTTTTGGATCTTTTAGAAATAGTGCCTGGATGGGCTAAGGCTATAGTGTTTTCCACATTTCTTAGGTTCACTCAACCTTGTAGATTTCTTAAAGATAATGTTTTCCTAATGGGCCTTGATGTAATGTCAGGTTGTTGTGTGAGACCCCCTTTGAAATGTAGGTGTGTAAAAGTTGGTTTCTAGAGTCCACTTTCGGGAACAACATATCTACATTCTTGAGTGTAGAAATACACCGATTGGGTGAAGTCCTTTAGCAGCTTTCCATGTATAAATCTCATGTTTTATTTCTCTCAGCTTTTATTCATGCTTACAGGCTTTGGGGATATATGATTTTTGGCAAGTTTTGGGCTTCCATGCCTCTTTTGATCCCAAAGTGGGAATTTTAAAACTAGAAGGGGTATATGTTTCCTATGTTTCTAGGGTTATGCATTTTCCTTCCTATACTTGGGAACATGGTGGTCAATCAGGGGCATAGTAGGCTGAGTCCTTACTTCGAGATTTTATCTTGGTTGACAAACATATTTGTGCCCTCTACATTATCTTGAGATAATGCTGATGTTAAGACATTATCACACTCAGAAATTTTAAGTATATTAAATAACCCAAATTTGTTGTTCTCGAAGTAATTATGCTAACAGTTATCCTAAAGACAAGAAAGACTAAGAGTTGGAATTATGACACTATCTGAGAAAATTGGATTCAAAATTTTCCTTTTTTGACTACCTATGCATCAAACTTTATAAGGAAAAGAGAATATACATGTGTAAAGATTATGTCTTACTTGGTGATTTAAGTCATTCAAGATTTTTCAAAAATATTGATTAAAATGATAGAGAATTTAAATGGGTAAAGATACCACGTTTGCCTATTTAGGACCCTCCCAAACTTATCATCCGCCCTATCCACAGGGTGTCAGAGGATGAGGTTGATCTAGAACAAGTGAGTTAGAGCTTGTCATTTGAGATTCACCATTTGAATGATAAGATCTCCATTACATATTGTCTTTGGATATGATGGCAGTATTCCTCTTGATATTGCTTAATCTTCTAGTCTGATGTAGCTGGCATATGCATCTAGAAGAGTAAGTAAAAGCTACAGTCATTTGATAGAGGTTCTTGTTGTGGGCATCTATGATAGAACTATAGTTTCTTGAACTTGAGATCATCTGGTATGCAGCGGCTTACACTCATATCATCTCTACAATCTTATTGGATACCTTGGAGGCTTTTTCTTCAATGATGTTGTTAGTCATTTTTTGATATTTTGTGTGCTTGTTTCTAAAAATTGTGTCTGAACTATTGTTTTTATATTGAAAGTGTCAACTAATTGCAGTGCCCAATGTTTGTCATGCAAGATTGGAATAAATATCCATCGAGGAACGTTGTATTTTAGGTGCTCAATCTGTTGTTGGAGCTTTCCAGATTGCTTTAAGGATACAAAATTTCCCACTATGTCATAGAACGCCATATAGAAATTGAAGAAATCATCAACCAGAATTAGTTGACATGCTGCCATAACGTTGACCACCATGTAGCCACTTGTTGTCAAAATATTATGGAGGTCTCACAGTAGTACTTGTACATTTTCTTGTTGAAAATTGATGACGAGATCTTCTTCCCTTGGTTGTAGTACCTCCAGTAGAAATGTACCTTCTTCCACAGATAGTCCATAGCATGCTAGTTCGTCAAAGTTCTCAAAAGTGGGCGTTATCACATCTATGCTTGTAGTCCTTCTAGTGGTTGGGCATCTTGTTCTTCTTCTTCTATGTGTACCTCACTCTCTTCATCAAATTTTCTTCTGGAGCTGAGGTTTCTTCTAAGATGTTCTCCATAGAGTGTTGGACAATACGTTCTATTTCCTTGAGCGATACTACAGATGATTCAGTTCCCTATGGTATTATTCTTTGCTTAGATTCAATGAGTTCTTCGTGAGTAGTTAGAGCATGAATGGTTGTTGCATCAGTTGTCTGTGGAATGGTTGTGGGAGCCTCTAAAGAAGTAATGCTTTTTGCGAGATCAATATAGGGAGGAGGTGCTGGTGGTGGTGGGACTACATGGTTTACTATCCTTCAAATTTTGAGGTTTTTGTTGCGACCTTGAGTTTACGCAACACATCTCTCCAAGTTGTCTTTTCATGTAAAGGAATTTCGGAATACATTTACCTCAGAATGTCCTCCATATTTGCATCATAGAAGAATCTCCATATTTGTTTCTCTCACAGAGCATGGAAATCTTCATTAACAATCTATTCCATCAAAATTCCTCTATTTATAGCTTCGATCATCCTCAATTCTATGAAAGCATTGTCCCCTAAATTTTGCTTTTCCTAGGCAAAGCTACAATTGATGCATATTTCTTTCCACTTTGGGTGATACCATCCACTAACTCCTTGTATCAACCTATTCAAATGGGTTGGGACTTCTTGTATCACCTATGCTCTGGTTTCTCAAAGGCCATTTTTCCACATGACATGTCTTTGACGTTAAAGTTGTTTGTGACGACTTTCCTTTCAAAAAGGTCATCAACTATAAGGAGTCAATGATTGAAGGATTTGAAAGGTAGAGAGATGATCTTTAAGTCTATGTTTCTATCCAGGGAATCTTGGAGTTCTTTGATAGATGTTGTGTTGATTCTTTCTTTGAATAGGTGGGCCGCTAGGTTAGAGGTTGCATTGAATACTCGCCATGCTTTATCCCTATAAATGAACTCCTCTATGATTGTGTCATACAATACATTGAATAGGGTTCTCCTTATATTTGCATGTCATTTAAAAGAAGAACATATATCATTCCTTGTCAAACTGTATTGGTTGTTGCGGTAGATGATGTCCTCCCCTGACTTCGCATCATCAAGAATGTTGGATAGGACATGGATGTCCCATACTAGCATGCCTACACACGATGTTATGTCCATGTTTTCCATTTTACATGGCAGAGGGGGTGGGTCTTCAAGGCTTAAATAGTCTACAAGGTTGGGGACTGCAGGTGGGTCTAGAAAGATAGGGTTCTCCTGCTTTTTGGGTGTGTTGTTGAACACATGGTCTATGTTCCCTTTGTCTACTTTTGTTGGCATCATTTGTATTTCTTCCTCAAATGATGTAGGAACCCCCCTGCAGAGATAGGTTCATATAATATAATTTGATTTATAAAGCTGCATAATCATGTGGGAGAGGTGGAGCTTTATAGTTGAAAAGAAGATCTAGCTCATCCATAACAACCTCAGTTGTTTTTGTCTCCTCTCTCCTTGCTACATATGGTGTCATCTTGACATTGTTTCTCACCCGCTACTTTTATGTTTTCCTCGAGTGGCACTGGTTGTGACGTCTATATGGTACCCTGTCTTGTCAGTGCCTCATGCCCGTTTCATTGTTGTTGTTTATGGAGTGCCCTGGCAAGGCTGGGGAATTAGCAAGATCGTTATCCCTAGAGGGCACTCCCTCACTTCCTTTAGGGTTTTATTCTTCTATCATCATGGAATGCACAATTGTTGCTACTCCTTTGAAGACTTGCACATGTCCTGGTTGTATTGTTAAAATCAACATTTCGACTCGAAGATGCACATGGACACCCATTGTTGTCGAGGAGGATTCTTCATAATCTGTAGTGTGTTATCACTTTAGTGATTCCTCTTCACTAGTCAGTTTTTCTTCCTTCCTTTTCTTCCTCAGTCTGCATCATGATGTTTTCTTTGAGTAATTCATCTCGCTCTTCTTGAATAAGAGTGATTTCATCTCTTACCCCCATCAAAACCTTCATTAACCATAATAGATTGGAAGCCAATTGCTGCATTTATTGTGGAAGGTTGAGGACATGTTTTATCTCCACTTCTATTTGTTGTACCTACAAGGTTAGTACAGACAGATGAAAAGATAGATTCAAAATATTTAGGGTGGAGGTTGAGATGATCTCACGTAAATCATTAATATCCTACCCTATCTCCATGAATTTGGCCGTTGGAGGTCCTTGTTGGTGTTGTTGATATTGTTCCCAGGTGGAGTTAGTTGCATGCTCAACTTATTTTGTCTATGTAATCCTCTCATGGCTTACATTTTGTGCTGGTTGCGGTCTCTTAGTGTCTTGGACTGCTTTCTCAGGTTGTTCCTTTTCAAGAGTGCTAAGGGATTTGACTACTTTAGACACTTCTATTGAAGGTTTAGCATTCACTTCCATCATGAAATTTTCTTCATTTACAGATATCTCTGATTCCTTCGATATTTTCTTAGGTGTAATGGTAGGATGTTAAAAATGTTTATTACCTTATGTTTGAAGGATTGTAACCATAGATGTGGTCTTTGGGGTTTCATGTTCTTCATTTTCTAAATTTATTGCCTTTAGTGCAGGAGTTTTCTTTCATTTTAACCGTTGTTTCTATCCTTTAAGGAACTTACACTACCAACTTCTTCCTCATCTGAGGCTTCTCTACTAGACTCCTTAGTCATCTTTTTCTTGGATTGTCTTACCTCTTCATGGTTATAGATTGTGAAGATATTAATTGTAGAATTTCTTCCTCCTTGAATGTGAGTTTATTTCTATCGTAGTTGCTACACCCAGGGAAGGTAGGCAAATTTTTGTTCTGTAGAGCTTGTAGTAGAGTTTATCCTTCTGCTTTGTTAGTATGCTAGTGGTAGTGAGATACTTTACATCAACTAGCATATATCCCCTTGATTTGACCAAGAATCAGAGCTTGTTGGGGTAGCCAAGTCGGTGAGCGATATAGGTTATCAACCTCTGATGCAAAAGTCGTAGGAGCCCTCAGGTCCTACCACTACTGCAAGTCTGTCAATCATGATTTTTCCAATATCCACAGGTTTGTTTTCCATTATACTCCACAGTACATGGAGGTCCAACCTTATCACATTACTCATGTGTTATCTGAAGAACATGGTATGAGCTACTATCTTCTGCACTAATTGCAAGAATTCCAAGTGCATCATGACAACCTTTGACTGCCCAAAACTAAATTTGCTTTCTCTAGATAACTTTTTCCTAACTTTGTCTATCTGGAATCCTCACACATTCCTATCTTCTTATGGTATGTTGAATTTCTCAGCTTCTTCTTGATTAGAACATAATCTTCTTTTATAATTAAAACATGTGCTTAGAAGTCTCCACCACATTCTTTGGTTTCTTCTACAATTGTAGAGACCCTTTTTAATAAAGACATGAACTCTAGTGTAATATCATCACATGATAGCTGATGGTTGAAACAAACCTTTTATATTCAAATATTCTCTAGAATTTGTTTCACTCTCTCATAGATGTCCATTCTTTTAAGTTTTCCCACATCGCCGAACCTTGATTCTTTATAGCTCCTTGCTGACATCATCTCATACCATAGTTTCAGGTGCTCTTCATGTCTAGGTATGAAGTCATTATTATGTTCTTCCTTGTAGATCACTCTTGATGGCACAACATACAAAACAATTTCTATGTCCAGTGATCTTACTGATGGAGAGGAAACCTTCTTGGCATATGTCCTTCAGATTTTTGAATGTTTTTCCTAATGTGGGCCTGGTGCCTTCCTCTTCTTCTTTTTTGGTTGCAGTTCCTTAGAGGGAGTGTGTTCATACATGTATGTCCCTATTTGTTCATCCAAGTTAGCAGACTCTTTTAGAATTGGCTTAGCCAAGATCCTTGCTTTGTCTACCTCTAGATGTGCTATGATGCTTTCTGAAGTGGGTTCTCCATGCAATTTGATGTAGTACACATGTTCATCCTTCAATCTTTCTATCATCTCTATTTCCACTGCAATCATTGAGGCTCTAATTTGTCTGGTTTCTTTAGATTCAATCATCCATGTATTTGAATTGGTATTAACTTCCATTGTGCTTAGTAGATACCCATTATGTCACTGATGCAGTCGAACATCCTCTTCCCATCTTCGTTGGTTCCTTGCTTCTTTGTGGACTCAGAAGAGGGAAGGGAACTTGGTCATTGGTCTGGTGGTGTGGGTTGAGATGGTCTTCGGTGAGATCAAAGAGAAATGAAGATTGTTCCTTTGAGGTCCCTTCTTGAACTAATGATTAGCAGAGACTAATGGTCATAGATTGAAGATGGTACAAACAACAGGTCTCTCCTTCGGATCTGACTCCTTCAGTTCGCATGGCTAGGGTTTTGAGAGGAGTTCTCTGGATGTCACTCTTGGTCTTTTATTGGAATCAGAGTGACTCTTGGGTGACCATCAATTGACTAGTCACCTGATGGTTTGTTGGAACTGATGTTTGTGATTACCCGATTGCTTGAATGGACTTTAAGAATCGACAATCGATGGATATAAGTGTTTATCAAACATCCAATGGTTCTTCAAAACTTATGGTCATGATCACCTAATGGCTTGACTAGACTTCTTGGCAGTCGATGGTGCTACAACACGATGGTTTATCTACATAGTCACCTGATGGATGTTCTGAACCGATGGTTACTCTACTAGCTCTTGAGCTTCTACTTGTGTGGCATCATCCCTCCCATCAACTGATGGGGTGAAATTGAAATGCTAAACTAATGGTTGAATTGGATCCGATGGTAGTGTAGTGCCTACACAAGTTACTTGTATATTAGTTTTAGTCTGTTGGCACAAGTTTTTTAAAAATAGGGTTGAAATTACCAAACATTGAGCAAATTATTCAAATTATAGGAGAGTACTATTAGAACTATAAATTAAATGAAGTCTAAATATCGAAAGGAAATTAAAATAATGTTTATAAATCCTTGAGTTGCCTCCCAAGAAGTGCTAGTTTATAGTCTTTAGCTTGACATTCCTACTTTGCTCCTCATGGTTCTTTGGGTGATGTGGGTTGAGGCTCTTCTAATTGGAGTTCCGACCTTCTTACAAAAGCCTCATCTTCATAGTACATCTTGACTCGATGTACATTCACCTGGAACGTCCCTATCTTCTCATTAGTGATCTCCATCATTCCAGATGGGTATATCTTTGATACAATGAATGGGCCAGACCATCTTGATCTTAATTTCCTTGAAAATAGCCAAATACTAGAGTTAAACAAAAGTACTTTATCTCCGTAAGAGACATATTTCTCTTTAAGTTGGCATCATGCCACACCTTAGTCCTTTTCTTATAAATTATGGAGTGTTCATAAGCTTGCAACCTGAGTTCCTCGAGCTCCTGTAATTGCAAAAATCATTTCTTTCCATGTTGGTTCAAGTCCATGTTCATGAATTTAATGGCCCAGAAGGCCTTGTTTTCTAATTACATTGGGAGGTGGAAAGAGTTTCCATAGATCATCCTATTGGGGTTGTCCCTATTGGTTCTTTATATGCGGTGCGGTAGGCCCATAATGCATCATCGAGCTTCGTGGACCAGTCTTTTCTTGTTCAACATACTTTCTCAAGGATTGTCTTTATCTTCCGATTGGAAACCTCCACTCGCCCTGATGTATGAGGGTGATATGGTGTTTCTACTTTGTGTCTCACTCCATATTTCTTCAACAAGGCTTCAAACTATCTTTCCCCAAAGTGAGATCCCCGATCACTAATGACGGTGTGTTGGATTCCAAACATTGGGAAGATAGTTTTCTCGAACAACTTGATTACCATCTTGCAGTCACAAGTTTTGGTAGAAACCACTTCTACCCATTTTGAGGCATAGTCCACCACAACAAGAATATATTGATTTCCCATTGAAGATAAGAATGGTCCCATATAGTCAATAACCAATCAGACATTAGCATCTCATTCCTTCTTGAAATGTTTCCTATTCTTTGGCACTTACCGGATGCATTAAAATATGCCTGAGCATCCTAAAAGAGGGTAGGCCAATAAAATTTTCTCTGGAGAACTTTTTTGTTGTTCTCTCTCCTCCTAAATGGCCTCCATAAAAAGCATGACATTCTTATAGAATATGAGGAACTTCTTCTTCTGGGATTCATTTACGATATAAGTTGTCGACACATCTTTTAAATAAGAGTGGGTCATCCCAATAATAATTCTTCAGATAAAAGAACATCTTATTTTTCTAATTATAGATAATATCAGGTGGTAGTTGCTGACAGTCTAGATAGTTATAGATATCAGCAAACCATGGTAAAATTGGCTCAGCTAAATATCCCATCATCAATGCTTCATTGGCATAATTGTCATTAACTGGAAATGGGTCTTCGTGTGTAATCACTATCCTTGAAAGGTGGTCATAAACCACGTTATATGTTCCCTTTTTATCGGTGATTGTGTGATCAAACTCTTGTAGTAGATCCCATCTTAACAATCTGGGCTTAGTGTCCTTCTTTTGCATTAGGTACTTGACTGCTTCATGGTCTATATACACCTTTACCTTTGACCCTATCAAGTAGGATCTGAACTTATTGAAAGTGAATACTATCACTAGAATTTATTTCTCAGTGGTTGTATATTTTACCTATGCATCATCTAACATCTTGATAATATAGCATATAGCATGGTGTTTCTTGTTCTTCCTTTACCCAAGACAACACTGATGCCATAATAATTGCATCACTTATAATTTCAAAAGGTAAATCCCTATATGGAGCTTGCAAGATGGATCTATTTTCAAAGCATTTTTGAGAGTATTAAATGCATCTAGGCACTTATCAATTAAGTCAAACTCAACATCCTTTACTAGAAGGTTTGATAGAGGTTTTGCAATTTTGGAGAAATTTTTAATGAACCGCTTGTAGTACCCATTGTGTCCTAGAAAACATCTCACTCTAGTTACAAACTTAGGTGGTGGGAGTTTCAATATTTCCCCAATCATACTAAGATCAACATCGATTCCTTTCTCCGAAATTTTGTGTCCCAAGACAATGCCTTCTCTTACCATGAAATGGTACTTTTCCCAGTTTAGAACTAATTGTTTTTCTTCACGTCTTAGGAATCTAGCTAAGTTTGTTAAACATTAGTCAAAATTGGCTCCATATACAAAAACATCATCCATAAACACCTCCATTATGTCCTCCAAGAAATCTAAGAACATATAGATCATGCATATCTGGAAGGTTGCTGGTGCATTGCATAGACCGAATGGCATTCTCCGAAAAGAATAGGTGTCGTAGATATAAGTGAAGGTTGTCTTCTTATGATCATATGGATCAATAGGCACTTGGTAGAATCCCAAATATACTGTCCAGGTCATAGAAATTAGAGTGGTGGGCCAGTCATTCCAGAACCTGATCAATAAAGGTTAAGGGGAAATGGTCTTTCTTCGTGGCAGTGTTCAATTTCCTATAGTCAATACACATACACCAATTTGTGATGATCGACATTGGCACTTCATTTCCATTCTCTCCTTTTACAGCTATCATCCCTCCTCTTTTGGGTACAATGTTGGTCGGGCTGACCCAATTTCTATCACTGATAGGGTAGATAATTACAACATCACATAGTTTTATGACATCCTTTTTGACCACCTCCTTTAGCATTTGGTTCACTTTCTATTGTGGTTGGACTAAAGGCCTAGATGCATCTTCTAGGTTTATCCCATGCATACATAGAGCTGGGCTAAGGTCCTTCATATCTTCTAAACAATACCCTATATCTTTTCTATGTATCTTGAGTTCATTTATCAATTTATCTTCCTGGTCTTCTATCAAGGTGGAATTTATAATGATGGGATTTCTTTCCTCATCATTGAGAAATTCATACTTGAAGCCATCCAGGAGTTGCTTCAACTTAGGCTTAGGCTTAGGTGCTGCCTTTTATTCTGGCATTTGCTCTAAAAAATCATACTTTGTAGTCTCTAGTGCCTTCTTCGTCACTACAATCTTCCTCCTGTTGGATTAGATATCTAGAATGTATACTACCTCATAATCTTCCACACTGGGGTTTGAGTTATTCAGAGCTTTCATGTGTGGATCTACAATTGTGTGATCTACTTGCACTTCCTCACATTACTACCTATAGCTATCCATGGAGTAGACCGACTCAAATAGTGAGGGTCCTCTCATAGCATCTTGGATGGGAAAATCAATTGAGTAATTTCCAACACGGAGAGTAATGATTCTTTCTATAACATTGATTAGTGCTCTGCCAATGGCAAGTAAAGGCCACCCAAAGATCATGGGACATGTGAGGTCCTATATAGTGTCAACCATGACAATATCACAAGGTATAAAGAATCACCCTACATGAATAGGAACATCTTCCACTACCCCCACAAGTTTTGTGAAAGTATTATCTACCAGTTGAACTCTTATTCATGTCTTCACCAGGTCGGCGAGTCATAGTCTCTGAGCCAATACAAGAGGCATCAGACTGATGCTCGCTCCCAGATATGCAATTTCCTATCTCTATGTATTATCTACAACATTAAAATGTATAGTGAATGCACTAGGGTCCTTCTTTTTTGTTGGCATCTTGGCTTGAACAAAGGCGATGGACATCTTGGCCAATTGCAATGTCTCAAAATGATCTCCTCTTCTTCTTTTTGTGATGAGGTCCTTGAAGAGCTTAGCATAGGTAGGCATTTCTTTTATGGTGTCCAAGAAAGGGATATCTAAGTGAAGTTTCTTCACATCTTCCATAAACTTCCAGTGCTTCTTCTTAAGATGGGCTTTGATTAACTTGCATAGAAAGGGAACCCTTGGGGAATATGGGTTTTTATTGGAAAAAACTTCTTTTGTTGGATCTAATACCCTTTCTTTTGTAGCTTTCTTCCCCTTGCCTTTTTTTTTAGGCTTGTCCTTCTTCATAGACTCTCCCTCTTCAGGAACTTCTTGCATTGTAATTGGTTTAGGTATGTCTTTCTACTGGCATCATTTTCTCTATCATTCTCCCCTTGCTGGTTCTCTAATACTTTTATACAACGAAGGGTGGTCATCATTGCAGTCTTTGTGTTGGAGGGATTCTTTCCTTGAGGGCTCTTTATGAGTTCAGACATTTGTGCCAAATGTTGGTCAATTTTTTCTCTGATGAGTCTACATATTAACCATTTGGGTCGACATTGTGGTCAAGATGCCTGAGTTGGTGAGCACTTTGAGTCAGTTGGTCATTTACTAAAACTTGCCTTTTTCCAAAGTCCAACAGTTGAGGCATCATGCCAGGTTGGTTGCTTCTCCTTGTTTGTCTTTGATCTTGATTTTTCCAATTGATGTTCTTATTTTGCTATTGTCCTTGTCATTCTCCTTGACGTTTACATTGATTTTTCTGGTAGATGGTGGTTCTGGTGAACGTAATCTGCCCTCCTCCTCTCCCAAATCATGGCAGCATTTTAGATGAACCGACAGTTGGTGGGAGTTTTCAGCAGCATCTTTATTCCCATAATGTAAATCAGGGTAATTTGGTCTCTTACAATTTACATAGGAAACATTGCAGGTTTCTTCCTCTTCTTCACTTTCATCATCATTCTCCGATTGAGTGTAGATATTGTTATCTACACCGTGTCCTATTTCAACGTAGGTGACAAATTTCATGACTTTCTTAGTCTTAGCTTTCCCCTTTCCTCCAATATCCTTCAACTGTTTAACATCTAGAGCAATCTCTTGGATTTGGGAAGTTATATTTTCCAAGGCCTTGGCCTCAAGAAATGGTCCATTAGATTTTTCCCTTTTTGCTGAACCCCTATCACTTCTCTCATAATCCATGTCTTCTTATAGTGAATCCATGTTATCAATGATTAGCATAGTCTTCTTTGGCTTCTTACCAAGGAAATTACTTCCACCGTCAGCATTTAGTGAAGTCCTTTCTGCTGATATTAACCCATTGTATAATGTGGTCACAAGAAAGACTTTATCATAGTTGTCATGAGGACAATCCCTCTGATATTCTAGAAATTGTTCCCATGATTCATGAAGATTCTCTCCACACTTCTACAAGTCAAAGCACACCGAATGACATGTGATGAGTATAGTGACTCCAGGTCTAAGAATCACAACCACCACCTTTCACTATGAGAGATGACTATGACCACCAAGTATGATTTCCAAGTGTCACTTTCAAGGTGGTCTATCTGATACACTTCTCGAACAAGTAACTATGTGCTTGGTTTGATACCCCATATCATGACTGATGAGGTTCTATCATCAACCAACACACTCTCCAATCTTTAGTGTTATTGTTTTCTATTTGCCTTCCTTAGTAACATACGACTAGGGACATAATAATTATGTGGATACTAATAAAATTTGTATGATCTCATTATTCAAGTCATGTACTTGAAGATGTACGTCATTGAGTGTTGTCATTCTCTAGACATTCATCACATTCCTCATTATCTCATTACTGAGTAAAACAAAATGAATTGGAGACTTGCCTTTATTATTATTAATCAAATCTTTTATATGATATGCCATCATAATCATCATATGATTGGCTCTCTGGGAATACATACCAACAATATATACCTTGCAACCCTCATTTCTAGTTCACAATTGTTGACGTGGTCTACTGTTTAAGGGGAATATGGCAGTAAATTTTTTGTTTCCGCTACCATTTTGAAGCCAAATTTCCCTACAAACTTAACATAGCCCACATTTATGAAATTCTAATTCCATGCATTATAAATAATCTTTTGGTGGATAAGTCATGGTTTTTTCTACAAAATATACTCCCAATTTTATTTGTATAACCAAAAATGTGTGACCCTTTCCAAAAAAATACATACATTTCAAGAAGCCGGTCATATTGGAAGAAATGAGGTTTAAGAAACAATTTATTGTACTAGTCCATCTTTTACTACATGTTTTCCTTCACTATATCATGAAACTAATGTTGAACATCCTTGAAAGGCATATCACTTATTTGAATCAATGAGAATGATTAGTTGAGGCTCCACTTTTATTTCATAGATGAACCATATACTTAGATACATGCATGTTGTGTTTGATGGATAAGGAATTAGAATTGAAAATGGGAAAATGATATGTTCGATGTGTGATGATGTCTAGAAGGAACAATTTATGGGCTAAAATTTGGCAGACAATTTTAGCACATTATGTTTAGTTGCAAAGATTGATGGGCTTAATAAAGTCTAGATATTGGTCAAGTATCAAAATGACATGGACAAAATTGTTCAATTTGTTGTGTGGAAGTACATAATTCAATTACGAAATATTTATGGGTTTATGAATGGTAAAATATCAAAATTAAGATGCAAACAGTTATTGCACACTACACAAATAAGCCTTCAAAAATACTTGTAAGTATTTTAATTTATTAATAACAAAAATTATGCAAAAATCATAATGATATTTCATTGAAATATTATTCATTCATCTAGAGATATTTTTTTTTACATGGAAGCACCATGATTAGGAACATATATTGATATATGTATGTTTAACTAAACATATATTTACAATTTAGAGTATGGTAACTTTTTGAAAATCATAAAAAATAACATGACATACTCCTACTTTTGGATCTGTTGATGTATACATTTACAAACATGCATATATCATGGTGGGTGTGTTATTTATTTTATTGATATTGGCAATAGCAGTGCACCCAATTAGTTGGATGTAGACATGCTATGATGGAAAAACAAGATGTCCTTTTCTGGACAGCAATGAAATTTTATATGATGGGAATAAAGCATTATATGTGAGTAAATTATCAATGTCAAATAAGATTTGTTTTATGAAGCATAGGAGACTGCAAAAATTGTATGAGATAAAATGGGGGACAATGAAATATTGTAAGTTAAATGTAATCTAATTTGTGTGTACAACCTCTTATTCCTTTCCTATTGTAAGTTTGTATATTATATGTTGATTTTTTATATATCTAAAATGATTGTATGACCAAACCTAAAAAATATAATGTATAGGTTAATTCCTTTTTTTAGATACCATATCTAGGGACATGACCACCACCTCCCTAGGTAAAATAATTGATAAGTATATTAACTATCTTATAGACATATTTTATGTACTCAATGTTATTTCTATTTGGTCTTCTTCAAGATTGAAAATAGTATTGCACCATTTTTAAGATGTATGTTAATTCAATGGATATACATACCCACACTTGTGATTTAGGCTCACTTGTAATCATGTGTGTAAACATAAATGACATGTAATTAATTTATTCTCACATATGTTTGTGCATTTAGATCAAATATAAGTTATAAAGCACACATTTGAAGGTAATCCTCACTTATAACGCATACCTTCTTATTCTATAATTATTAATGACCATTTAATACCTATCATAAAATATGTTTCCCTTCTTTTGGTTTCCTATTTTGACAACTTAACTAACTTTTGATTCAAATATGGTGTTTTATTTTCTTTTGTCCTACTACCATATATAAATATGTAGGAAATATGGCATCAAATATGGAAGTAGAAAAAAAATTTACTTCCATATTTCCCTTATTCAGTAGATTACATCAACAACTATGTAATGGGAATGAGGGTTGTAATGTCTACACCTAGTCCTTGAGCAAGTCCAACAACTTTCTCTTGTTGTAGTGTGCGTCTTTCTTCATGTTGCACCTAGACAGAATAAATAGTGGCCTCCTGGTTGATCACCATAGATAGTGGTTAACTTCATCCTCCTAGCAGGTGGGAACAACCTCCTCACCTCTGTAGTAGTCCACACATACAAATGAGAACTGTAGTTGTTCTGGTTCAATGGACAAGAAGGAGTTGTGCCTTCTAGTCAACATGCTAGCGGTGAATTGCTCTCTCAATTATGTCCCTCTTGATGTTCCTCCATTTGATGAGTGGAACTTGATTGGGTTGTCTTGTTACCACAATTGTGATAAGACAACAATTGTTAAAGCTTATTGTTGTGTTTCTAGAAAGCCTCAACTACCCCTCTATTTATGGGAGGTTCAAGGTCATATGTTCTAGTCTCTGTGGGAGTCGAAGAGACAAAATTTCATCAATTTTCCAGAACCAGCAAACCATTAACCAATTGATTCACCATTGAACCAGTCTATTCACTAGTGAACCAGTCAGTTCAAACATGAGATGATTGATTGATGCGATGATTTTGAGTCGCATTTAGTGACCTATTTCATATGTGTTTTGTGCCTTAATTACTCATTTTCATGGATATTATTGCATAATTCACTTTATTTGGTCTTTTGCCATCATTTTATATCAAATCCCCTTCGTTTTACTATTTTGAGTATTATTTATCATCTTATTATAAATTGTGTGGATTTACTTGGGCCTGTTGTGAAATTTCAGGAAGAACAAGTATCTGCATCCGTCGATACCATCGACGGATGTCGATACCATCGACCAAGCCACAGTTTGTCAGCCGAGAAGAGCAATACAGAGTCGATACCATCGACACCCATGTCGATGGCATCAAGATGTCTCCAGGCTGCTGGCGAGGATGAAGTCGATACCATCGACGCAAGTCGATACCATCGACACTAGGAGAGCTACAACGTCGCTAAACGACAACAACCGACGCTAAAGGTGTCGATACCATCGACACGCAAGTCGATGGTATCGAGATCACCACAGGCGCTCAGAATAAAAGAAAGGAAAGCTTCCGCTAATCCGCTGGGTCGATACCATCGACCCGCGTCGATGGTATCGACGCCGGCAGATATGCGTTGGATCTGTTTTGATATCAATCAGACGGATGTCATTATTTGACGACCTAATGAGGGACTTATACCTAAGGACGGCCGCCCAGAAGGAAGGGGATCTCGTTTTTGGTTTTGCACGAGTGCCGAGGAGGAGAGAAAGGAGAACGGAGGCCGAGAAGCTCATCCCGGGTGATTCGGACGCTGCCGAAGACAATTTCCACCACCGACAGGCGGGGAAAGCTTGCGTTCTACGCCAAGGATCCACCGGTTCTTCTCCGTTCAGGGGTTTTCCCATTTATTTCACGTTTTTCTTATGAATTCCCCAATTTCTACCATGTATTCGTGTAAGATGAACATGAGAGGCTAAAACCCTCAATCTTTAGGACCGGGAGGAGCCCGGGGATACATTGTATGATGATTTTATATTGATAATTCATATTTTTCTCTCATATCCGTGGTATAAATTCATTTTCTCTATTGCTATTGTTATGTTTGATCACCATAATAATAAATTAATGCCCTTAATCACTTCGACAGAAGGATTAACGGTTGAAAAGAGACGAATTCTACATTAATTAATAAAACCCTTGACAAAGGAGTTGTAAAATTAATGGTGGGAACTGAGGGACCGATCTTAATGCGCTTAGTTTAGGGGAATGATTACTATGACGATGGAATCAACCTAAATCTAAGTAGTGGATTACACCACGACAGTGGGTAATTCTCATTTCAGGCCACTACCCAGATAGAGAGAGAAGTGTGAGGAATTATATGAAGTCTAATACAATGTTGACCCGCGGTGAAACTGCCATCCTAAAGATATCCCTTTTAATTGATTAAATTAACCTTTAATCGATTGTTTTCTTTGTTTGATTTTTATTTTCTTTTAATTTGAACAACAAAACCCTACTTTGTTAATCGGTCTAGCTGATTGTGATTAGTTAGTAGAAGTCTCCAATAATTCACGTATCCCTGAGTTCGACTCGGGCCTCACAAGGCCTATATTACTCGACGCGTACACTTGCGTTTTTAGCGCGTAGTAAAATACACGTCAAGTTTTTGGCGCCGTTGCCGGGGATACGGCGAATTATTGGCACTTTGAGTGCTAAGAGCGGCCATTCTAGGCCACATTTTTTATTTATTTTAAAACAATTTCAAAAAAATTCCTTTATTTCTCTATAATTGTGTTGACTCGTTCAAAGCATTGTACTGAACCCCTATTTCCATTTTTTCAGGTACTTTGCATGGTGCACACACGTAGTCGAGACTACGTGAATCGCACACCTGAGGTTCCATCTGCGGGACCAGAGGACGAGGACTACTACGAGGAGGAACACCACAGTGATATAAATTCTGAATCTGAGCAAGAACAAGAAGAAGTAATGGCTGAAGCACAGACAATATGGGAGAAGATCAAGGCGTCTTGTTCCTCGGCATCAAAGGGGCCTATAAAGAAACAGGGGCTAAACATACCTACATACAAGATCGACCCAGCACTGATTAATTTGGTCAAATCCAATGCATTTCACAGACTGAAAAATGAAGATCCAGTGGCCCACATCAGCCAGTTCGTGGAGAACTGTGATATGGTGAAGATAGATCGATTTCCATAGGATGTGCTCTACCTCAAATTATTCCCGAGTTCCTTGGCTGGAGTGGCAAGAGAGTGGCTTCATAACCTCGACAACGAGTTTGTTGAATCATGGGATCACATGGTGGAGGTTTTCTTCGAGAGGTTCTTCCCTCCTGAGAAGACCAATGATATGATCCGGAAGATCCACAATTTCACCCAACAGGCGGGTGAAACTTATTCTGAGACTTGGGAGCGATTCCAGGTCATGTTGAGGAGATGTCCACACCATGGACTGGACAAGGAAACCCAAGTGAAGATCTTCTACTTTGCTCTCTCCGAGCATGATAGAAGCAATTTGGACTCGGCCGGTTCAGGATTTTTCTTGAACAACACTGATACAAGATGCTGGGAGATATTAAAGAACATGGCTAGGAAACAGTCATGGGGCGACAGAGGTGCAGTGGAACATGTCAAGGTTGCCGGTGAATCCAGAATAGTGAGGGAGCTCAATGATAAGTTAGATCTTCTAGCCAAGAAGGTGTTAACTAAGTAGAATGCATCTAAGGATGAGGAAGCCCAAGTGAAATTCATGCAACAACAGGGCTATAGAAACAATGACTATGCATGGAGGAAAGATAAAAAGTTTTCATGGAAGGATCCGAATAATTTTCTGCAGGATCCGGATGCCAAACCACAGCAAAGAACCGAGGAAAAGAACACTGAATTGCTAAGTCAAATGATTCAGCAAAACCAAGAGATGATGGCCATGTTTGGTAAACAATTACAATCTCAAGGTGACATTCTAACCAAATTTGGGCAGACGCTGCAAAGCCATGGAGCACAGATGCGGGCATTAGAGACCACCGTGGCACAGATTTCAAATGAAGTGGCAGCCATCAAGCACGCCAATCAACAGAAACCAGCGGAGAATGTGCATGTGCCACAAGCACATCATCAGGTTAAGTACATGTCGGTGGTAAGAAATGAGGAATTTCAGGTGCAAGAAGCTGTAGAAGAAATAAAAATGACATTCAATGTGAATGCAACACCGGCGATACCGTATCCATGCACTTACTATAGATTGTCGGGCGGAAACCATTTCTTCAGAAAATCAGAGAGAGTTGTGAGTATGGTATCTCCACCTAGGCAGGAAGAACAAGTGCAAGTTGTTTGTGCACATGTGGAGACATCTAAGGCGAGAGAGGAACCACAACAAGCTGCCACTATTGATGATGTCTCGCCAAAGCCCACGTCCGAGGGAATAATTGAAGCAAGCTTAGGGGAGGTAGTCCCGAAAAGCTCTTATGTGCCACCTCATAGGCGTGTTGAGGCAGCAAATGTTTCAAATGTGGTTAATCCTAAGTCAACGAAAGAGCATCGTCACTTTAAAAAATTCCTGGAGATATTCCGAAAACTCCACATCAACGTTCTGTTAGTGGAGATGATCGAGAAAGTACCTGCCTATGGGAGGTTCATTAAAGAAATCATCAATAAGAAGAGGCGGATAAAAGACGATGAAATTTATTGGATGAATGAGACAGTGAGCTCTATGATTCGCGGGAGTTCACCACAGAAGAGAAAGGACCCAGGAGGTTTTTACATTCCGTGTTCAATAGGTGGTCAACATGTTTCTAAAGCGCAATGTGATTCCGGCGCTAGTATAAATCTCATGCCTTTGGCTACATTTCAAAAGTTGGGGTTAAAAGAGATAAAGAAGTTGGCTGCAACAATTGAATTGGCAGATGGGTCTACCGTGAGACCCTATGGAGTATGTGAAGATGTCCTCGTCAAAGTGGATAAATTCATATTCCCTGTGGACTTTGTCGTCATGGATATGCCACCACTCCAAAGTTGTGAAATTCTCCTTGGAAGACCGTTTCAAGCAACGGCGGATGTCGTGACTGCCTTAGGCAGAGGGACTTTGTCCTTGGGTATTGGAGGAGATCGAGTTGAATTCAAATTACCGCATGATCCTCTAAGTGCAGTCCCCAAGGTGAAAAGATGATGATTGTCACACCGTCTAGCCTAAGATGTTAAACAAGGGCGCTTGTTGGGAGGCAACCCAACCATTGGTACATTAGGATAGTTTAATGTTAGGTGTTGTTTGCTTTTATTTTGTTTACTTTTTAGTTTAACAATGATACCTTGATCCGTTTGTTAAATGTGCAGGAACAGGCAGGGTCGATACCATCGACACATCAGTCGATGGTATCGACATGGGTTCAGGTTGACACCAGCAGAAATTGCACTGCGTCGATACCATCGACGGACCCGTCGATGGCATCGACATGGTCACAGGCAGGTCGCAATAAAAGTGTCGATGGTATCGACATCCCCGTCGATACCATCGAGATCTCTGGAGATATTCAGACAAATTTTGCTCAGTCAACTCGATACCATCGACGGCCTCGTCGATGGTATCGACATCATCACAGGTTGAATGCAATAAATGGAGGTGTCGCAATAAAAGCAAGTCGATACCATCGACACCCGTCGATGGCATCGACGGACATGTCACCGATCCGCATGAAGACATCGACGACGATCGCAACAGCCACGTCAGCAATCCGGGTGCTGCGTCGATACCATCGAATTCTGTCGATGGTATCGACCCGTCAGTGATCCGGGTTTCTCGATCCAGCAAACGTCAGCCGTCGATACCAGCGACAGATGCGGCTACCCGCGAGACGTGTCGATACCATCGACCCGCGTCGATGGTATCGACGGGTCAACGGGGGCGCCGATCAAGTCTATTTAAGGGGACTTGCAACGTCATATGACATCACACCCTCAGAGCAAGTATCTCCCATTGCGCCGAGCACTCCCCCGAGCCCTCTACACCTGCGGAGAAGCGTCACCGAGCGGAGAATTTCTCTCCATCTTCACCGAGCTCTTTTCTCCCAATCTCATTCTTCTCACAATCATGGTGCATACGGGCGGAGCATCTTCATCAAGTGCGCACCCCATGGAGATCGAGGAGTTTGTTCCTCCTCCAACCACTTCCATCTCTCGTCCACGCCTTATTCACGCCAACATGGAGGCAAGGAAGGTATACGAGGAGATAATGAAGCGGAAGTTCGAGGCCACCCGGTATGTGGACCGGGGAATGATCAGGGAGCTGGGATTCGAGGCCAACTTGGCCTATGTGTTGGCCGGGAAAGCGCGGCACACCAATCGCTTGTATGAGATGGACTGTCATGCGGATGGGCAGCCGTTTTTCGGCGAATGGCCCACATACAAGGAACTGGTGGCCGAGTTCATGGCGTCTCTTGATATCTGCGTCGTACCAAATGACGTGGTACCATCGGACCAGACGTGGATCCAGGGAAGGGTGTCCTTCCGACTCTTCAACAACAATTACAACATCATGTTGAAGCAGTTCAGCGACATCTTCAACTGGAACCACAGCCGCCACGATCACCGACGCCCCGACGCCCGCACCGACTATGACAAAATCTTCGCCGAGCTAGTTACAGTGCCGGCAGGGAAGACCGTGAGCTACCACAATGCCGCGGTAGCGGATTTTGAGCACCCGTTCGTCCGGGTCTTGCATAGGATGCTGAGCTTGACCTTCTTCGCTCGGAGCGATCTTGCTTTGAGCAAGTTTCAGGAGAGTGACCTGTTCTTTCTCTATGCACTCCTGAAACGTCAAGAGTGCAACTGGGGAGCATTCTGGCTACAACGCGTCATGGCGGTGAAGCGGAGCACAAGGAAGGCTCCAATACACTTTGGTGGTCTGGTTACCAGGGTGGCGCTTTACTTGGGGCTGAACTTTCAGTCCATGACTCCGATTTCTACGCGGAGTAAGGTGAACGTGCAACACTTGCACCGTTCAAACCTCATTCTTATCCAAGACGGGTTGGCGTACGCTCATTACCACGTCAACCAAGCTTACCAGGAGGCATCCATGCCGGACGACGTCTTCCACATCGAGGGCAAGCAGCACTTCCGGTGGCCAATCATAGCCATCGAGTCCTCCGAAGAAGACGACGGTGGTGACGAGCAAGAGGGCGAGGCTGCAGAGGAAGAGGAGGCTTTCACACCTCTTCGAGCACGTGTGGCACCACGGAAGCGTCCTAGGATGCATCCAGGTGCATCTTCATCATCTCAGCCCCCGCCGCCATCACCACAGCAAGAGCAGCCAGCTGCGGATCCCTACTCCATGCAAGGGATGTACGCCATGCTGCAGGACATACAGCAGACTCAGCTGCAGCACATGGGTATGTATACCGGTATTCATGACACTACGAGCCGGGTACTTGACAACCAACGGGCTATGTTCGAGAACGAGCGGCTCATCCTCGCCAACCAAGAGCACATGCACACCCAGTTGCAGCGGATAGAGACGCAACAGGAGCCCTTCTTTGACCATTACTGGAGTCAAGACTACTTTGGAGGCTATCCACAGCCTCCGCCGAGGACCCAATATGATCCAAGCTTCCAGGGGGAGTACCCGTCTTGGGATCCTACGACACCACAATACCCACCACCGCCTCCGCAAGATTGATCAGGGTATCACTGTTCCGCCCTTAAGTTAGTCTTTGACTATGAGGCCATAGTCGGATTCAAGCTTAGGGGGGTGGCTGGAACAGCTCTATCTTTTATCTTTTCTTTAGTTGTTTTTAGTTTCTGCTTTGTTATTTGTTTTTGCAATTTTAAGTTTTTATTTAGGATCCACATCTATCTAGTGTAATCGTGGATGTCTTAAAAATTGTCATCTTGCTGTTTTCATGGGGAAATTAAGGGAATTTAAAATTTTTTTTGTGTCATTTGGATAGCTTTACTTGGTTGTCCTTGGGGAACTTGTTCTATGAAAATGATTGATTATGTCAACTTTGAAGCAATATGTCATACTCACACCCCCATTGACTCATGAAAAGTGGATAGTAACGGTTGTTTGAGCCTAACCTAATCAAATGGTAACGAGACCTTAATCAGATGTAAGAGAAAGAACCCTTTAAACTACTACACATGTCAGTAAGGAGGGACACATAATTTTCTTCTAAGGTTCATTCACTTAATCTTGTGATCATTCCACCCCATTTTCTATAATCCACCCAAGAATTGGAAGTAAAGTGCAGTTTCAATTTCTTTTGCGTGCATAGCATGTAGATAGGGTTTGCATTCCTATTTTCATAATTTTGCATACAACGAAAAAAAAATATACGATGATACATGCACATTACCTTTAGGTGCATGTCATGTAGTTGTACTCATAACTTTCATGATTTTCATGCATAAGTACACCATGTACCTCAGTTGTCCTGAAAAGTGATCTAAATTGTTCCATACCCTCGCATTAGTACAAAGATTTCCAATCATGAAGAAAATAGCCTAACACATGTAGCTCTAAGCAATTATGGATATGTGGGCTAAAAGAAAAAAAAATCTGAAAATCTAAAAGAAAAAAAAATGAAAAAAAAAAGAGAAGAGAATTTAGAAGGAAATGGAATAAGAGGGAGAAAGGAATGATATCACTTGTATAACAGGGGAATTGAGTACATGATGTGGCTTGAGTAGATTTCTATCTCATTTTGAGGTAGAAGGTTAGTGCATGCATCATTCCACCCACTTTTAGGCATTAGGGCATTCTTAATGTGCATTTGCATCATTTAGGGCATTTTGTTATATGCATACTGAAACTGTGCAATACTTCCATATTCTCCCATGAACCACCCATTCCATCCACCCGTTGCTCGAATTGGTAGGCCACCGTGATTTTCTCCTCACTCATGATTATAAGGAGGACTGCTTCCATGTAGATGGTAGTTAGGGCGAGCAACGTAGTTTAGGCGATCACAAGATGCACCATGGCTGAATCGGCGAACTTTATTATGTTAACTGCCTTATGTGATAGTGTTCATCGGCTTGAAGGATAATTTCTTTTATTGATGATTATTGTCGCCTGTAGGGTAATTAATGTTCTGTGATTAGGAAAGGCCGGTTTGAGAATGTCCAGTGGGAGTAATGTGGGATGTGGGGTGATGTGTTGATTGTTAGTTGACATCTGCAATTCTATTCTAAGGGTTAGTTGCTCGAGGGCGAGCAATGTTTAAGCTTAGGGGAGTTTGATGCGATGATTTTGAGTCGCATTTAGTGACCTATTTCATATGTGTTTTGTGACTTAATTACTCATTTTCATGGATATTATTGCATAATTCACTTTATTTGGTCTTTTCCATCATTTTATATCAAATCCCCTTCGTTTTACTATTTTGAGCATTATTTATCATCTTATTATAAATTGTGTGGATTTACTTGGGTCTGTTGTGAAATTTCAGGAAGAACAAGTATCTGCATCCGTCGATACCATCGACGGATGTCGATACCATCGACCAAGCCATAGGTTGTCAGCCGAGAAGAGCAATACAGAGTCGATACCATCGACACCCATGTCGATGGCATCGAGATGTCTCCAGGCTGCTGGCGAGGATGAAGTCGATACCATCGACACTAGGAGAGCTACATCATCGCTAAACGACAACAACCGACGCTAAAGGTGTCGATACCATCGACACGCAAGTCGATGGTATCGAGATCACCACAGGCGCTCAGAATAAAAGAAAGGAAAGCTGCCGCTAATCCGCTGGGTCGATACCATCGACCCGCGTCGATGGTATCGACGCCGGCAGATATGCGTTGGATCTGTTTTGATATCAATCGGACGGCTGTCATTATTTGACGACCTAATGAGGGACTTATACCTAAGGACGGCCGCCCAGAAGGAAGGGGATCTCGTTTTTGGTTTTGCACGAGTGCCGAGGAGGAGAGAAAGGAGAACGGAGGCCGAGAAGCTCATCCCGGGTGATTCGGACGCTGCCGAAGACAATTTCCACCACCGACAGGCGGGGAAAGCTTGTGTTCTACGCCAAGGATCCACCGGTTCTTCTCCGTTCAGGGGTTTTCCCATTTATTTCACGTTTTTCTTATGAATTCCCCAATTTCTACCATGTATTCGTGTAAGATGAACATGAGAGGCTAAAACCCTCAATCTTTAGGACCAGGAGTAGCCCGGGGATACATTGTATGATGATTTTATATTGATAATTCATATTTTTCTCTCATATCCGTGGTATAAATTCGTTTTCTCTATTGCTATTGTTATGTTTGATCACCATAATAATAAATTAATGCCCTTAATCACTTCGACAGAAGGATTAACGGTTGAAAAGAGACGAATTCTACATTAATTTATAAAACCGTTGACAAAGGAGTTGTAAAATTAATGGTGGGAACTGAGGGACCGATCTTAATGCGCTTAGTTTAGGGGAATGATTACTATGACGATGGAATCAACCTAAATCTAAGTAGTGGATTACACCACGACAGTGGGTAATTCTCATTTCAGGCCACTACCCGGATAGAGAGAGAAGTGTGAGGAATTATATGAAATCTAATACAATATTGACCCGCGGTGAAACCGCCATCCTAAAGATATCCCTTTTAATTGATTAAATTAACCTTTAATCGATTGTTTTCTTTGTTTGATTTTTATTTTCTTTTAATTTGAACAACAAAACCCTACTTTGTTAATCGGTCTAGCTGATTGCGATTAGTTAGTAGAAGTCTCCAATAATTCACGTATCCCTGAGTTCGACTCGGGCCTCACAAGGCCTATATTACTCGACGCGTACACTTGCGTTTTTAGCGCGTAGTAAAATACACGTCATTGATTCAACACTTGAATGATTTGGTTCACTATGTTTCCTATTCACAGTTGTATTGTAAATTAGTATTTGATTAATGCACAACATGGTGTCAGCATCAATCCTTGATCCAATCATATTGATCAACAAAGTTTTTAGTTCACAACATCAACTGATCGATTCACATATTTGAGTTGATTAGTTCACTTCCTAAACTAGTCATTTTAGAGTTCTGATTGCCAATTCTAGTTCAAATTGGTCGGACTCTTGAATCGATCAGTTCAACACTTGAAGCAATCAGTTCATGGTCTGATTAGTCAATTTTCAATTATTTTTGTTTAAATTGAACACCTAACACTTGAGTAATCAATTTTAAACTACATTAATGAATAAAATCCTAATCCAGGTGTATCCTATGTGTGTGACCCTATAGATTCCAAGTTATATTAGAAGTGAATGTACATAACTAATTTATGACATCACAAACATTGAGTGGTATCTATCAAGACATCATTTCTACCAAAGTAATCAAAGAATTAGAGAACAACTTCAACCTACAATCAACGATTGGTGTTGTTTTGATCGTATAGTTCCTTTTCCAGTGATATCCAGATTGAACTCGAGGCATGGAATTGTCATCCTCTTTTACATTCATTCCATGTTCCTTGTACAAGATCAGTATGTCTGAGATATATATAATCTCAATTTCACATATTGACTCACATGAGCATGGCAATGAACTTCTCAGTCTGTCTTATCAAGTGGTCAAGATATCATAGTCCTATAGGGGGGACAAATAACATCTACATTACTCATATTCATCTCCATGTGTCACAATGCACCAAATCAACACCTTTATGGAAACCCTTATTCAACATCACAATGGATGATGTCAAAGTACATCGAACGACATGTGATGCATGTATTAATTTCTAGTCTAAGATCCACAATCACTACAATCACTATGAGAGATGATTTTAATTACTAAAGACAGTTTCCTTGCATCACACTCAAAGTGGGTCTATCTGATACACTGTTCTTGAACAAGTATCTAGGTGTTTGGTTTGATATCACATATCATGAGTTAATGTGATTTCGTCATCAACCAACATGCACTCTAGTCTTATGTGTTATTGTTGTCTATCAGCCTTCTGCAATAACATCTGACTAGGGACATAACAACAATGCATATACTCTTATCATCTTTATGACCTCATTATTTAGGTCATTAATATAAAGACATACATCATTGAGTAATATCTTTCTTTTGATATTTATTATGTTACATCATTATCTCATAACTAAATAAATTAGAATCAATTGGAAGATTTCTTTTACTATTAATCAAATCATTTTTTTTATTTAATCAAATCATTTACAAGATATTCCATTACAATCATCATATGTTTGGCTCTCTCGGCTTACATACCAATAGACTCCCACTAACACTTAGAGCCAATCACCCATGAATATATTCCCAGGTGATCTTACATGACCTTTATGCTTCTATTGCGAAAGTGCTTTTGTGAAGGTGTCAGCAAAATTGCTCTTGGTTGGTACTCTACAATTTTTCACATCTCCTTACTGTCTGATCTCTCATATTAGATGGAACCACCTTTGTATGTGCTTGGAACACTGATGCAATATGGTCTCCTTACCTTGTGAAATAGCTCCATTGTTGTCACAATATCACTCATTTGCATCACTGATGCTTGGAATCACACTAGTTTAATAATGAACTTCTTGATCCAAACAACCTCCTTTGCTGCATTGGACGTACCAATATACTCTGCCTCAATTTTTGAATCAGTAATTATCTCTTTCTTGGAACTCTTTTATCTTATATCTTTATTGTCATTAGTACATAACTGTCCTTTATTGTCGATTTTTAAGGCCTTTAGTGTCGGTTTCTAAGTGACACCTAGGTGGGCGCTGCTAAAAGCCTAACCATTACGCGTCAGTTCTCAAACTGACGCCACAACCCTTCGTGCGCCACAGAAAACGCGTCGAAAATGCGCCAACAGGGGGTATAGGCGTCGGTTTTTAGCTTCGAAACCGACACCATATACCTTCGCGCCATAGAAAGGGTGCCATCTGGGGCACTATCGGCGTCGGTTTATTAGTGATAACCGACGCCATCTCAGCCGCTGCCATGGTCGTGCTGACCAACACGGCCATTGTGTCTGGCCTCTAGGGAAATCGACGTCGGTTACTAGTAGGGAAACTGACACTGCTACCATATGTCGTCAGTTTTATACAAATATTCGACGCCTGTTTTATGTCTGGTTCGCTGCCACGGCCATGCTGGCCAGCACAGCCATGTTGTATGGCCTCATTAGGGAAATCGACGTCGGTTACTAGTATGGAAACAAACATTGTAACCATATGTCGTCGATTTTGTTCAAACAACCGACGCCTATGTTTTTATTTTTTTTCCCTATCAGTCTGCAGACCTGCTGTGGCTGGTCGCATGATGAGAAACCTGCAGTTCAGTTATTGTAACACCCCATCCTCAACAAAACACGATTACATGCTAACCAGCGGATTACCGAAAAACACGAGAATTTAAAACAGATTTACAACCAACACCACAAGATGAAACATATAATATCTGAGCCAACACTTTGCATATCATAGCATATTTCCAAGGTGATACAACATAATTTCCCATCGTCTCGTTACATGAAATAACTGTTGCAAGATGCATTACATCAAGATACATATCAGAAACCATACATCGATCATTGTACGAGAAACATTGAAAAACTCTCCCGAAGACCTGAGTGTACAAGGACGACACATAGGACTCTACTGCTAGACGCTATCTATCCCACCAGGTATAATACCTCTGCATAACATCCGTAGCCACATGATCTTCATCTCACCAGGCACGTCCACCTAAAAAGGGTTATTAACCAGCGGGGTGAGACACACAGTCCCAGCGAGAAACATAACCCTCAACCAGCTTTAGTATGATCACATATAACTATTATAAGCATATAATAAGAGCAGTATACTGAGCAGGGCTATTCTTACAAGCAATCTTACCAAGATATTCATGAGGCCTATAACTAGGCATTCTGTATGGAACATGATTGACAAGATATACTTTATACGATCTTATCACATGATATAAGGAATATATGATAAAATGTAAGTGTAAAACTAGAGCATCTATACAAAAAGGGCCTCAACCAATGTTTTGTATTTTCCCTAAGCAAAGATACTATACGGCTTGCTTACAAATTATAATGCCCTGAGGAAGTGAGATGTACCGCTCAGATCCAACCGACGGCTGCGAAACCCAAGCCGGTCCCATACAAGGTCAATGGAAGATCCGGACTCTACGACCTCCCACCTCGTGGTCAGTGCACGAGAACCAAAGCAGGAATGCAGTCTCATGCTTAAGTGGCCTCAGCCATAGGGTCAGTTCCATAGGCTACCCTTTCTCTAGCCCACCTCGGTACATGTCTCGGTGCTAGTATATCTGAGCCACGTGCCAGTTCACCATGCTCTGAGCCATGAACACATTCATGCTCCATCACACTGAGCCATGGGCCTGTTCACCATGCTCTCTCTATATATATATCCGAGTCTGCAACCGCAGTTGCAATCACGTCCTCTCTATTTTAGGCTAGGAGAAATCACACATACCCAGGGCAAACTACATGAGAGATTCATCTGTAATTAGTTAATGTATTTTAAGTAGATTGTTGGGGCAATCAAGTTGTATTAAGCAACCACATATAAAACATGAACAACATTAGATTCATTATATTGTTGTTATATTACTACTGCTATTTCCATTGTCCTCAACAATCATCACATTGCCATGGGATATAAATCCCTCATCTAATCTCATAGTGCTACTGCCTCTCAAGGCTTCATCGTTTCACATCATCATGGGATGTCAATCCCTGAGTTCATCACATTACACCAGTGCCTCTCAAGGCATCATCAACATCATTAGGGAATATCAATCCCTCATGTCATCACTATGCATTTCTCATCATACTGGTGATATATGTTATCTCATCAACAAGGCATATCATTATTACTTAGAGATTGCACATATATCAAGCGTGGTACAAAGCGCGTAATCATATAATCACCATAGCTCTTACTTGGCTATGAATTCAATACACCTGCATGGTTAACTTGCATAAGAAAGAGATAACTGGATCACTAAACATAGAACATAGGTCCTTTAGAGAACATATTATGATTATCATGCTATCAAGGATTTAGATGTACATTATTGGAACAACATCCATGTTCATATTTGTGTCTGTAGTTAATTTAAATTATTGTAATCAAGCTATGAGCATCCATCATGCCCCATCCCTCATGAACATGTCTTTGATTATCATGTCATCAAGATTAAGGTTTATAACATTGGAATATTCTTCCATCATTATGAACATATGCTGATTAATGTCATAACTGGTGTATAAATCATTACATACTATTGTCACCACATCATGGGTATCCCCACCATACCCTATATCTCAAATCATATGAGCATCATCCCTAAGGATTAACTTTAAGGATATACACCATGATTTACCATACAACTTTATCGAAGATTCATCTATCATTAACCATAGGTAGCCACTATACAAGGGTTCACAACTTATTTTCTTATTTCATTATTAACATAGGGTGCAGGGTTCAAGGTGATTGAACTATATCACATGTATCCTTGTTATGTATGAATTCCGGGTTACAAGAACCCTTACCAAAGCTTCTGCAACTCTCACTATAGGTATGACGGGCAGCGCCATCCCTCACTAAAAGAGGTATCATATAGAGTACCAACCCTCATCCAAAGTTGTCAGCCTCAAGCATGACATGCACCCATACATCACGGGGATAACAACCAGACTTAGACCTAATGGTGTGTCGTGCAGCCATAGACCAAGAGTATAACGTGCAACCCAGTGTAACAACATCACGACCATCCCTATCGGCCAAGACCCTATCGCCCATTAGGGTTAGGGTTCCATGACGGGCAACCTACCATTACCATATCGTCTGATGCCATGATGCCCAACAAGCGTACCACTGACGTCTCTCAAACAACACCATGACACCTGAGGTAGCCTATCGTCCAACTAGGTTAATCTCAACCGTATCGACCAACACCATGGCGCCCATCAAATACACCTACTTGGTTAACACATCAAGATACTCAAGGGGCTTTCATACCATCCAAGGTACATTACAACGTTGCCATGACGCCCATGGTACCCTATCGTCCAAGGTACTGTCAAGCTCACAACAGGTACCAGCCAAACCTCAAGCCTGGGACCAGCCAAGCTATCAAGTTTGAACACATGTTGGTTACTCATCCAAGAGAGAGATCATGTGTTGGGAAAGACATATCAGCCAAGGTAACATATCTCCTTGAGGGGTATCGGCCATACACTTAGCCCGGTCGTCACCCAAACCAGGCACGCCTACACACTTATAAAGTTCTAGGGTAGGAGATATCAGGTAGCAAATCAAGGGATCACCCATATCACCCATCCTCATATCCTTGTCGTTCATGGAAAACCATATCGGGCACCCATCATATCGCCCAAGGAATCATCACCACAAGGCTCCTCTATTGGTCATCTTAGGGCTAGGGCAACTCTATAACTCAAAGCTCCATGTCATCCATAGGCACCATGTCAGGCAACTCACTTAGGGAGTGTCGTGCAAGCACAAACCTCATGCGCGACACAAAAGCCCCTCAACTACACTCATATCGGCCAGGGAGGCGACCATGGTATCGCTCACCTAGGGTTTCATCATTCTAGGCTCAAGACTTATCCATATCACCCAACAAGTACTACCATGGTAAGGAGTCATATCGGGCAGCATAACGTTCCAGGCAAACCCTAGATGAGGGGGGTATCGTTTAGTGCACTAAAAAGGTGTATCATGCATGGGTACAAGAACCACACCAAGTTGGTCACCACCAACATCAAGACCATGTCGTGCCACAATGATAGATCATCTATGTCACCCAGGACAACCCTATCGTCCAAACTAGGGTTGAAGCCCCATATCGTCCAAAACTCTAGAGTTAGGGTTTTATGTCGGCCAACCACCATCATCTTGAGTAGATGTACATATCGGTCACAAGGTCACTATGGAGTTCACCTATCATATCTCCAAAGGCTCAACTCTAGAAGAGGGTATCGGGCAACACACTCAAAGGGTCATCATGGAAACATATCAGCCAAGAGCCCATCCAAGGGTCTAGCAACCATGTCGTCCAAAGCTTGTCTCTAGGGTGGATAGGGGATATTGGGCACTAAAGTACAACTATTACTAACTCATCATATAGTCCATATGTCTAGGTCATAGGCTCACCTTTCAAGTCCAAAGGAGAGAAAGGGGTCTTACCATAACCATCGACCAAAGCATAGGCTATTGAACAAAGTATTGTATCAGGTAAAGACCCATATCGTGCAAGTCATCTTCAACCTCTAGCCACCCATTACCATCTTGCACAAGCAAAAAAAGCTAAAGGCAGTAATAAAACGTAGCATTCCCATTAGATAAGATTCCAAGTTCCACTTATATATCTATCATGGAGAAAAGGTAATGATTTAAGTACAAGAACCATCATATACATATATGGAGAGTGTGCATAATAGAGATGGTTAAGAGTTATGTAACCCGCCTTAAGAGGATCTCCATGAAAAGTATAAAACTCCATGATCAAAGCAGCAAACGCACGTTCTCTTCCAAGAGCTGCACCAATCCAAAGCTCCAAACATGCCCTCAGCACCATCATCACCACCTCAAGAAATAAAGGAAGAAGAAGAAGAAGAAACCATGGTTATGTATAGCTCAAGAAGAAGAAAGGAGGGAAGATGACCACGTCCTTGCTTACTCTTATCAAGGGCCTATCCATGTCCGAGAGGGGAAGAGGAAGGTGAACAAGATAGCACAAGGAAAAACTAGCAAAGAAGCATGACTCGCCAAGGTCAGATCTTGAGCAATGAGTTTCCATGGCCAAGGAGCTCGCCCCTCCATGCTCCATGGGGGTCTTCCTTAGCTACCAAGATCCCATGCTCGACACATAGAGGTAGGGGAAGGAAGGTGGCCGAAAAGGATTGCTTGGCTAAGGAGGAAGGGAGTTATATACACCAAGGAAGAGAGAGGTAGCAAGGGAAAGGTGTCATAACCATATAAACCAAGGTGCCACTTGCTATAGCTCATAACGCCACTTGTTTCCACCCTAGCAGCTCATGCATGGCCTGGTGATACATTCTTGGAAGTGTATCGTGCAGCTGGGCAGCTTCCATGGCCGACACACCCCTGTTGGGCGACACACCTTCATGTCCTAGCCGATACACTAAAGGATAAGGTGACATAAGCAACACATATATGTTATAAGGACCATATAAAGATGTCATTCCTCATCTATCAACCAAACAAGATGCCCTATCATCCATACTCGTTCTAGATGATGTCACACACAAGAAAGAAGACTCTAGAGCTGATAAATTGCACATTGACCCCTCCACTTTAGGTAAATTGCAATTTACACCAAAACTAGCACAAAAAGCATAAACATCAACCAACCAAGCTCAAACTTGAAACATAGGTCCTCCACAAGGTGCCCCACGGCATAATTCTCTTTCTAATGATGTAAGAGAACTAAAGGCATGCTTTACATGTGACATATTGCAATATAACCCCTTACTTTGGGTAAATTGCACTTTGGTCCAAAATAAGCAAACATTGCTCAAACAACATCCAAACGGGACCAAACTGGAAACATGAGCTTGTCACATGATAAAAAAACATCTAGAGGGATTAGATTAAGGTTCTAAGAACCTTTCATAAGCAAAGCAAAGTGGGTTAGCCCAAAACCTGGGTCAGGGTCCTTACAAGTCATAAACCCCTAACAAGGATTTCGTCCCCGAAATCCCGAGTGGTAAGAAGACATGTGTTACTTGTGCATCACATCAAACAACTCCGCAAAGCTCCCAGGTGTCACAGATCTGAGACCAACATACTTGCTCTTTTCCCAGAGCCACTCAGAGTTTCCTTGTACAGGTCACACACTTAAAATCCTTAGCTCATCATCCTTTGCCTGGTAATACTCTTAGCAACTCGTATTACTCAGGTATCAGCTCCTTCTACTGATGTATCATATTCCTCGTTACATTTCCGCTGTGCTACTCTGATCTCACAGGCTTGGCACTTTAAGCTTTGCATAACTTGTATCACTGTCTTTCTACTATATATGTTTCAACTGTCCCATCTCTTTTCACAAAGGATGTCTCTACTCCATGGGGATCTTCTCAGAAGAGGTTATCACAAGATACATACTCTACAAAACACCTGTATGCACATGATAGGGCTTAACTAGATGAACTTTCCCAAGATGACACTACATTCCTTCATTTCCTTGGGTGCATACCTTCCAATGTCATGTTTATGCGGAGCATAAACCCCTAACATATGATAGATGCACTATAGGAACTTAACCAGATCAAACCAAAGCCGACCTTTCCATCTGAGACAACTTCACACCTTTCCAAGGATATCCATTCACAATGTTACAATGATCCTTGACCTATCACATAGAAAGGGATTCACCTGACTATCACATCTGGGAAAGGAAAGGATACGAAAAAGGGTATACTTCATCCTACACAACTAGGTTATCAACAAGGCGCTCGACAACCGACTATCTCTCCTATGACTCACAGGAAGGAAACATCTGCCAAACGTACAACAAGCGCTCAAAGGAGGGTACATCCTGTATTGGATCAACTAGAGCAGATAAGAGGCAAAAGCAGAATGGAGTGACTCCATTTGACCTGTCACGACACACTGGTCATTCTACCATTTCTGGTCAGCTCATGCCTCGAGATCTAACTGTTGCCTGCTGCCATCTGCTTCCTGATCATACCATCCAGTATTCACCTACTTATCCTTATCATCGTTCCTTTGTGATGTCGAACTGCTACTTCAAGGATCACCACATAGAACCATACCTCCAAAACTAGCTTCTAGCTTGTAGGTTCAAGGTCAAGAGCGATCGATCAAGATGGTTCATCTGCATAACTCCACGATCTAGGCATCTTGATTCTCAACCCCTTCTCAGAAGGCATGCCAAGAGGATCCTACCGTCATCATCCATCACATACATCCCCATCTTGGAAACCAAAGTCCAAGATCAACTAATACTTTTCAAAGTATCCCGACATTGATCACTTCAAAGGCACACATATCAAGTGGCACAAGGTCCACTTGACTGCCACTCCCACAGAAGGAAGGAACACAAAGGAACAAACTCCTCCCATCAACCCATTAACACTTATGGTTTCATATCAAAAGGGGAAGGTATTATCACTTTCTGTGAGCCTTACATGAGTTTACAACCGTTTATACAACGTTAAACTTTGTTCCATCTGGTTTTATCTTGTATCTTCTTGGGTTTCTTACACTCAACATAGGAAACATCAAGACCATTACATGTCATTATTCTTCTTCTCTTGTTACCATTTCATCATCATCATGATTAGTTCCTGATTATATCAGATTTTTGTTTTCTGTTTATGAAAAAGATTACTATTCTTCTCATATTATTTATTGAACAAGGATCATCTCCCTGGTTCTCTTTTTCTTATCAGGAATTTGCACTTTATTCTTTCACATCTTTTCTTATGTTCATTGGTTGGTCTGAGATGATCTCAGGTTCCATCTTGTTTACTCATCACTTATTCTTCTCTTTCTTCAAACTTTATCTTTGCTTCAGGTGTTTTCTTCATCTTGTGTAAGTTCTATGCTTTAACATACGTTGTTATCACAAGTTAATTTGTCTTTTATCATATATGTCTCTTGAGATTACAGTTTTCAAGAAAATATCTCATCATATTCTTAATTTCTTTATGCTCATTAGATTGCTCCAGAATGACTACTTGATCAGAGTAATCAAGGAGGAAACAATCTAATGCTCCATACTTACCTTTTTCTTCAATATTTGAATACCTGGCCAGGGCATCAAGTATTGAGATTATGTAGTATCCACCATATATTATGTCACTGTCCAACCTTAGACACCATCCTAATCCTAGTCCTAGTGTCCCTGTAGACTCAACGAACCTAGAGCTCTGATACCAACACTGTAACACCCCATCCTCAACAAAACACGATTACATGCTAACCAGCGGATTATCGAAAAACACGAGAATTTAAAACCGATTTACAACCAGCACCACAAGATGAAACGTATAATATCTGAGCCGACACTTTGCATATCATAGCATATTTCCAAGGTGCTACAACATAATTTCCCATAGTCTCATTACATGAAATAACTGTTGCAAGATGCATTACATCAATATACATATAAGAAACCATACATCAATCATTGTATGAGAAACATCAAAAAACTCTCTCGAAGACCTGAGTGTACAGGGACGACAGATAAGACTCTACTGCTAGACACTATCTATCCCACCAGGTACGGTACCTCTGCATAACATCCGTATCCACATGATCTTCATCTTGCCAGGCACGTCCACCTAAAAAGGGTTATTAACCAGCGGGGTGAGACACACAGTCCCAGGGAGAAACATAACCCTCTACCAGCTTTAGTATGATCACAAATAACTAATATAAGCATATTATAAGAGCAGTATCATGAGCAGGGCTATTCTTACCAGCAATCTTACCAAGATATTCATGAGGCCTAAAACCAGGCATTTTGTATGGAACATGATTGACAAGATATACTTTATATGATATTAGCACATGATATAAGGAATATATGATAAACTATAAGTGTAAAACTAGAGCATCTATACAAAAAAGGCCTCAACCAATGTTTCAAATTTCCCCTAAGAAAAGATACTATATGGCTTGCTTACAAATTATTATGCCCTGAGGAAGTGAGTCGTAACGCTCAGATCCAACTGACGGCTGTGAAACCCAAGCCGGTGCCATACAAGGTCAATGGAAGAGCTGGACTCCACGACCTCCCACCTCGTGGTCAGTGCACAAGAACCAAAGCAAGACCGCAGTCTCATGCTTAAGTGGCCTCAGCCATAGGGTCAACTCCATAGGCTACCCTTTCTCTAGCCCGCCTCAATACAGGTCTCGGCGCTAGTATATCTGAGCCATGGGCCATTTCACCGTGCTCTGAGCCATGAACACATTCATGCTCCATCACACTGATCCATGGGCCTGTTCACCATGCTATATATATATATATATATATATATATATATATATATATATATATATATATATATATATATATATATATATATATATATATATATATATATATATAACCGAGTCTGCAACCGCGGCTGCACTCGCGTCCTCTCTATTTTAGGCTAGGAGAAACCACACATATTCAATAATATGTGCTTCCAGGTTATCCCACAGGAGAACCTATTTCACCATCACCAGCTACTGACGATGATGGATCTATGGCCAGGGCAAACTACATGAGAGATTCTTCTGTAATTAGTTAATGTATTTTAAGTAGATTGTTGGGGGCAATCAAGTTGTATTAAGAAATCACATATAAAACATGAACAACATTAGATTCATTACATTGTTGTTATATTGCTACTACTATTTCCATTGTCCTCAACAATCATCACATTGCCATGGGATATAAATCCCTCATCTAATCTCATAGTGATACTGCCTCTCAAGGCTTCATCGTTTCACATCATCATGGGATGTCAATCCATGAGTTCATCACATTACACCAGTGCCTCTTAAGGCATCATCAACATCATTAGGGAATATCAATCCCTCATGTCATCACTATGCATTTCTCATCATAATGGTGATATATGTTATCTCATCAACAAGACATATCATTATTACTTAGAGATTGCACATATAGCAAGCGTTGTACAAAGCGCGTAATCATATAATCACCATAGCTCTTACTTGGGTATGAATTCAATACACGTGCATGGTTATCTTGCATAAAAAAGAGATAACTAGATCACCAAACATAGAACATAGGTCCTTTAGAGAACATATTATGGTTATCATGCTATCAAGGATTAAGATGTACAAGATTGGAACAACATCCATGTTCATATCTGTGTCTATAGTTAATTTAGATTATTTTTATCAAGGTATGAGAATCCATCATGCCCCATCCCTCATGAACATGTCTTTGATTATCATGTCATCAAGATTAAGGTTTATAACATTGGAATATTCTTCCATCATTATGAACATATGCTGATTAATGTCATAACTGTTGTATAAATCAATACATACTATTGTCACCACATCATGGGTATCCCCACCATACCCTATCTCTCAAATCATATGAGCATCATCCCTAAGGATTAACTTTAAGGATCATACACCATGATTTACCATCCAACTTTATCAGAGATTCATCTATCATTAACCATAGGTAGCCACTATACAAGGGTTCACAACTTATTTTCTTATTTCATTATTAACATAGGTGCAGGGTTCAAGGTGATTGAACTATATCACATGTATCCTTGTTATGTATGCATTCCGAGTTACAAGAACCATTATCAAAGCTTCTGCAATTCTCACTATAGGTATGATGGGCAGCGCCATCCCTCACTAAAAGAGGTATCAGATAGAGTACCAACCCTCATCCAAAGTTGTCGGCCTCAAGCATGACATGCACCCATGCATCATGGGGATAATGGCCAGACTTAGACCTAATGGTGTGTCGTGCAGCCATAGACCAAGAGTATAACGTGCAACCGAGTGTAACAACATCACGACCAGCCCTATCGGCCTAGACCCTATCACCCATTAGGGTTAGGGTTCCATGTCGGGCAACCTACCATCACCATATCGTCTGAAGCCATGACGCCCAACAAGCATAGAACTGACGTCTCTCAAACAACACCATGACACCTGAGGTAGCCTATCGTCCAACTAGGTTAAGCTCAACCGTATCGTCCAACACCATGGCGCCCATCAAGCACACCTACTTGGTTAACACATCAAGATACTCAAGGTGCTTTCATCCCACCCAAGGTACATTACAACGTTGCCATGACGCCCATGGTACCCTATCATCCAAGGTACTGTCAAGCTCACCACAGGTACCGACCAAACCTCAACCCTGGGACCATCCAAGCTATCAAGTTTGAACACATGTTGGGTACTCATCCAAGAGAGAGATCATGTGTTGGGAAGACATATTGGCCAAGGTAACATATCTCCTCGAGGGGTATCGGCCATACACTTAGCCCGGTCGTCACCCAAACCATGCACGCCTACACACTTATAAAGTTCTAGGGTTGGTGATATCAGGCATCAAATCAAGGGATCACCCATATTGCCCATCCTCATGTCCTTGTCGTTTATGGAGAACCATATCGGGCACCCAACATATCGCCTAAGGAATCATCACCACAAGGCTCCTCTATCGGTCATCTTAGGGCTAGGGAAACTCTATCACTCAAAGCTCCATGTCGTCCATAGGCACCATGTCAGTCAACTCACTTAGGGAGTGTCGTGCAAGCACAAACCTCATGCTAGACACAAAATCCCCTCAACCACACTCATATCGGTCAGGGACGCGGCCATGGTATTGCTCACCTAGGGTTTCATCATTCTAGGCTCAAGACTTATCCATATCGCCCAACAAGTACTACCATGGTAAGGTGTCATATCGGGCATCATAACATTCCAGGCAAACCCTAGATGAGGGGGGTATCCTTTAGTGCACCAAAAAGGTGTATCGTTGCATGGGTACAAGGACCACACCAAGTTGGTCACCACCAACATCAAGACCATGTCGTGCCACAAGGATAGATCATCTATGTCACCCAGGACAACCCTATCGTGCAAAGTAGGGTTGAAGCCCCGTATCGTCCAAGACTCTAGAGTTAGGGATTTATGTCCGCCAACCACCATCATCTTGAGTAGATGTACATATCGGTCACAAGGTCACTAAGGAGTTCACCTATCATATCACCAAAGGATCAACTCTAGAAGAGGGTATCGGGCAACACACTCAAAGGGTCATGATGGAAACATATCGTCCAAGAGCCCATCCAAGGGTCTAGCAACCATGTCGTCCATAGCTTGTCTCTAGGGTGGATAGGGGATATCAGGCACTAAGGTACAACTATTACCAACTCATCATATTGTCCATATGTCTAGGTCATAGGCTCACCTTTCAAGTCCAAAGGAGAGAAAGGGGTGTTGCCATAACCATCGACCAAAACATAGGCTATAGAACAAAGTACTGTATTAGGTAAAGACCCATATCGTGCAAGTCATCTTCAACCTCTAGCCACCCATTACCATCTTGCACAAGGTAAACAAGCTAAAGGCAGTAATAAAACGTAGCATCCCCATTAGATAAGATTCCAAGTTCCACATATATATCTATCATGGAGAGAAGGTAATGATTTAAGTACAAGAACCATCATATACATATATGGAGAGTGTGTATAATAGAGATGGTTAATAGTTATGTAACCCGCCTTAAGAGGATCTCCATGAAAGGCATAAAACTCCATGATCAAAGCAGAAAACACACATTCTCTTCCAAGAGAAGCACCAATCCAAAGCTCCAAACATGCCCTCGGCACCATCATCACCACCTCAAGAAATAAAGGAAGAAGAAGAAGAAACCATGGTTATGTATAGCTCAAGAAGAAGAAAGGAGGGAAGATGACCACGTCCTAGCTTACTATTATAAAGGGCCTATCAATGTCCGAGAGGGGAAGAGGAAGGTGAAGAAGATAGCATAAGGAAAAACTAGCAAAGAAGCATGACTCACCAAGGTCAGATCTTGAGCAAGGAGTTTCCATGGCCAAGGAGCTCGCCCCTCCATGCTCCATGGGGGTATTCCTTAGCTACCAAGCTCCAATGCTCGACACATACAGGTAGGGGAAGGAAGGTGGCTGAAAAGTATTGCTTGGATAAGGAGAAAGGGAGTTATATACACCAAGGAAGAGAGAGGTAGCAAGGGAAAGGTGTCATAACCACTTAAACCAAGGTGCCAATTGCTATATCTCATAACGCCACTAGTTTCCACCCTAGAAGCTCATGCATGGCCTGGTGATACACTCTACGAAGTGTATCGTGCAGATGGGAAGTTGCCATGGACGACACACCCCTGTTGGGTGACACACCTTTATGTCCTAGCCGATACACTAAAGGACAAGGTGACATATGCAACACATATATGTTATAAGGACCATATAAAGATGTCATTCCTCATCTATCAACCAAACAAGATGCCCAATCATCCATACTCGTTCTAGATGATGTCACACACAAGAAAGAAGACTCTAGAGCTGATAAATTGCACATTGACCCCTCCACTTTAGGTAAATTACAATTTACACCAAAACTAGCACAAAAAGCATAAACATCAACCAACCAAGCTCAAACTTGAAACATAGGTCCTCCACAAGGTGCCCCATGACATCATTCTCTTTCTAATGATGCAAGAGAACTAAAGGCATGCTTTACATGTGACGTATTGCAATATAACCCCTTACTTTGGGTAAATTTCACTTTGGTCCAAAATAAGCAAACATTGCTCAAACAACATCCAAATGGGACCAAACTGGAAACATGAGCTTGTCACATGATAACAAAACATCTAGAGGGATTAGATTAAGGTTCTAAGCACCTTTCATAAGCAAAGCAAAGAGGGTTATACGAAAACCTGGGTCAGGTTCCTTACAGTTATGAACTGCAAGCTTTACAACATCCATTGATATCAGCCAAAAACAAGCCACAAACCTACAAAATTAACATGATGGCCAATATTATATATATGTGATTCACAATCATGTATAAGAACATTTAATTTATATTTTGTTTTTCATCACACTCATGTAGAAACCAGTAGCAACCTGCAGTTCCATTTATTTCATCTCTTTTCACATTTAGACACATGTAGAAACATTCATGTATTTATGATTTTCACACACAATTCATAAAAATTCATTGACATTCACACAAAATTAATTACGAGAACTAAGTTATTCTTTATTCATCATTGTCATCATTGTCAACAAAATCATATTGAAAGAGCCATGAAACAGCAAAAGAAGCAACGATGAAGGAAAGTCTGATACAGATACAATACATAAAGTGCAGCAAGCACAAGTGTTTTAGATTCATATAACATGACAGACTAACACATATATAGTGCATAACAACAACAACACCGAATTTACATACAACACTATAGCTTAGTACATATATATAGTGGGACTAAGGTGACGGTCCCACCTACTAAAACAGGTTACCGACAACTACATGTTACGACTGGGAGGTCGTGCTTCAGCAACCGTATGCATTAGCAGGAGGACAAACAGATTTCACCAGGAGTTAACATTGAAGAAGGTCTACTAACCTACACTGAGCTAAACAAGTTTATCAGTATATACTGATAAACTTGTTTAGCTCAGTGTAGGTTAGTAGACCTTCTTCAATGTTAACTCGTGGTGAAATCTGTTTGTCCTCCTGCTAATGAATACGGTTGCTGAATCACGACCTCCCAGTCGTAACATGTAGTTGTCAGTAACCTATTTTAGCAGGTGGGTTTGTCACCTTAGTCCCACTATATATCTATATAACCTTATTGTGGGATGCTTTCTTTCTCTCCGACTGTTGCGCTTTGGATTTATAAAGCAATGCTGATGGCCTGCATAGCTATGTCATGGCCGTCCTGCATATCCTGTAGTCTTTGGAAAACACCTGCAAATTAAATAGAATTGCTATTAACTAGTATCCTAAACATTTGATAAAACACACACTTACATAATATAATTATAAATGAACATATAGATAGAAACCTCAGGGATATATTCTTAAAACTTACATTGTCAGGCGGTGCAAGCACGTCCTCACCCTCACGATGATCATCAGCATGGTCATCATGGGAACATCATAAAAATATAAACATCCATGCCTCTAATATTGTGATCTTTTATCAATTAACAATCCTTCATTATGATCCCCATGAACATATAAGTCATTGTGATCCCCAACTTCAATGTTTGGTGGTGTTGGCAACCCAACTGAGAATGGATTGGAGTCATCATACTTATCATAGTACTCTTCTTCATCTATAGGATCTCCAATGAACTGTCTTTTACCATGAAGAACAACCGACCATTTATCATTTGCAAGATCATCGATATAAAATACTTGTTTTGCCTGTGATGCCAATATGAATGGTTCACCCTTCTCTCCAATCTTTTCAAAGTTCACTAACGTGAATCCCAATTCATCCACTATAACTCCTTTGTTGTTGTCAACCCAATTAGATTTAAAGAGCGGAATTCTGAAATCTACATACTCGAACTCCCATATGTCTTCAATGACACCGTAATATGACATTTTAGCTTCACATGGACTTTTATCCTTTGCACTTGCAAAAAACAATGAAGACACTTGAAGGGTGACCCCACTATTTTGGATTACATTCTTATCATCTTGATGCTTTGTGTAATATGAGAAACCATTTATGTCAAACCCTTCATAAGACATAACATTCAATTTTGGTTTAAAGGTGAGGCATTTGATGGTTTCAGTAACATTATCTGGTGTTTCAGATAGTTGATGTAAGACTTTATCTTTAAACCACTTAATAAACGTATTGTTATGCTCTCTAAAAAACCACATTGAATTGGATCGAGGATATTGTCTCTTGATGAAATTGGTAAGTTCCTCGATATAAACACTCACTTCGTTGATGTTGTGTAAAATATACAAGTGGTCTTGCTCCAACTACTCACGGCTGATTACTTTCACCCGTGATCCCAAAAATCCTTTGCCAAAATGCTCCTCAATATTCTTGTCATTCACGGGAGCATCATTACCACTCAGAAAGTCATTACAAAAATCCATAACCTCTCTTGCCACATAACCCCCAATAATACTCCCTTCAGGCCGATAACGGTTTCGAACATCACCTTTAAAAATGCTCATGTATCGTTTAAAGGGATACATCCAATGAAAGAAAACTGGTCCCAACATTTTCACTTCCCTAGTCAAGTGGACAACAAGATGTACCATGATATCAAAGAACGACAGAGGAAAATACATCTCAAACTGACATATGGTAACAACCACTTCTCTTTGCAAATTATTGAGAGTATCAGGGTCAATAACTTTGCTGCACAGACTGTTGAAAAAGAAACAAAGTCTAGTGATTGCAAACCTTACATGCTTCGGCAATATAGATCTAATTGCCACAGACAATATTTGTTGCATTAGAATGGGACAATCATGAGATTTGATGCGATGATTTTGAGTCGCATTTATAGACCTATTTCATATGTGTTTTGTGCTCCAATTACTCATTTTTATGGATAATATTGCATAATTCACTTAATTTGGTCTTTGCCATCATATTATATCAAATCCCCTTTGTTTTACTATTTTGAGCATTATTTATCATAATATTATAAATTGTGTGGATTTATTTGGTCTTGTTGTGAAATTTCAGGAAAAAAAAGTATCTGCTTCCGTCGATACCATCGACGGAAGTCAATACCATCGACCAAGCCACAGGTTGTCAGCCGAGAAGAGCAATACAGAGTCGATACCATCGACACCTAAGTCGATGGTATCGAGATCCCTTCAAGTTGCAGGCGAGGATGCAGTCGATACCATCGACGAAAGTCGATGCAATCGACACAAGGAGAGCTACAGCGTCGCTAGAAGACAAAAACCGACGCTAAAGGAGTCGATACCATCGACGCCCAAGTCGATGGTATCGAGATCACCACAGGCGCTCAGACTAAAAGAAAGGAAAGTTGCCGCTAATCCGCTGGGTCGATACCATCGACCCGCGTCGATGGTATCGACGCCGGCAGATATGCGTTGGATCTGTTTTGATCTCGATGGGAAGGCTGTTGTTATTTGACGACCTAATTAGGGACTTATACCTAATGACGGCCACCCAGACGAGGGGAGATCTCATTTTTGGATTGCACGAGTGCCGAGGAGGGAAAAAAGGAGAACGGAGGCCGAGAAGCTCATCCCGGGTGATTCGGACGCTGCCGAAGACGATTTCCACCACCGACAGGCGGGGAAGCTCGTGTTCTACGCCAAGGATCCACTGGTTCTTCTCTGTTCAGGGGTTTTCCCATTTATTTCCCGTTTTTCTTATGAATTCCCCAATTTCTACCATGTATTCGTGTGAGATGAACATCAGAGGCTAAAACCCTCAATCTTTAGGACCGGGAGTAGCCCGGGAATGCATTGTATGACATTTTTATATCAATAATTCATATTTTTCTCTCAAATCCATGGTATAGATTCGTTTTCTCCATTTCTATTGTTATGCTTGATCACCATAATAATAATTTAACACCCTTAATCACTTCGACAGAAGGATTAACGGTTGAAAAGAGACGAATTCTACATTAATCAATAAAACCCTTGACAAAGGAGTTGTAAAATTAATGGTGGGAACTGAGGGACCGTTTATAATGCACTTAGTTTAGGGGAATGATTACTACGACGGTGGAATCAACCTAAACATAAGTAGTGAATTACACCACGACAGTGGGTAATTCTCATTTCAGGCCACTACCCGGATAGAGAGAGAAGTGTGAGGAATTATATGAAACCTAATACAATGTTGACCTGCAGTGAAACCGCCATCCTAAAGATATCCTTTTGAATTGATTAAATTAACCTTTAATCTATTGTTTTCTTTGTTTGATTTTTATTTTCTTTTAATTTCAACAACAAAACCCTATTTTGTTAATCGGTCTAGCTGATTGCGATTAGTTAGTAGAAGTCTCCAATAATTCACATATCCCTGAGTTTGACTCGGGCCTCACAAGGCCTATATTACTCGACGCGTATACTTGCGTTTAAGCACGTAGTAAAATACACGTCAAGTTTTTGGCGCCGTTGCCGGGGATACGGCGAATTATTGGCACTTTGAGTGCTAAGAGCGGCCACTCTAGGCCACATTTTTTCATTTTATTTTAAAACAATTTCAAAAATTCCTTTATTTCTCTATAATTGTGTTGACTCGTTCAAAGCATTGTACTGAACCCCTATTTTCATATTTGAGGTACTTTGCATGGTGCACACACGTAGTCGAGACTACGTGAATCGCACACCTGAGGTTCCATATGCGGGACCAGAGGACGAGGACTACTACGAGGAGGAACACCAAAGTGATATAAATTCTGAATCTGAAAAAGAACAAGAAGAAGAAATAGCTGAAGCACAGACAATATGGGAGAAGATCAAGGCGTCTTCTTCCTCGGCATCAAAGGGGCCTATAAAGAAACAGGGGCTAACCATTCCAACCTACAAGATCGATCCAGCATTGATTAACCTGGTTAAATCAAACACATTTCACGGACTGAAAAATGAAGATCCAGTGGCACACATTAGTTAGTTTGTTGAAAATTGCGATATGGTGAAGATAGATCGATTTCCACAGGATGTGCTCTACCTCAAGTTATTCCTGAGTTCCTTGGCTGGAGTGGCAAGAGAGTGGCTTCATAACCTCGACGACGAGTTTGTTGAATCATGGGATCACATGGTGGAGGTTTTCTTCGAGAGGTTTTTCCCTCCTGAGAAGACCAATGATGTGATCAGGAAGATTCACAATTTCACCCAACAGGCGGGTGAAACTTATTCTGAGACTTGGGAGCGATTCCAGGTCATGTTGAGGAGATGTCCACACCATGGACTAGACAAGGAAACCCAAGTGAAGATCTTCTACTTTGCTCTCTCCGAGCATGATAGAAGCAACCTGGACTCGGCTGGTTCCGAATTTTTCTTAAATAACACCGATACCAGATGTTGGGAGATACTGAAAAACATGGCTAGGAAGCAGTCATGGGGTGACAGAGGTGCCGTGGAACATGTCAAGGCTGCTGGTGAATCCAGAATAGTTAGGGAGCTGAATGATAAGTTAGATCTTCTAGCCAAGAAGGTGTTAACTAAGGAGGATGCATCTAAGGATGAGGAAGCCCAAGTAAAGTACATGCAACAACAGGGCTATAGAAACAATGACTATGCATGGAGGAAAGATAAAAAGTTTTCATGGAAGGATCCGAACAATTTTTTACAGGATCCGGATGCCAAGCCACAGCAGAAAGCCGAGGACAAGAACACTAAATTACTAACTCAAATGGTCCAGCAAAACCAAGAGATGATGGCCATGTTTGGAAAACAATTGCAATCTCAAGGTGACATTCTAACCAAATTTGGGCAGACGCTGCAAAGCCATGGAGCGCAAATGCGGGCATTAGAGACCACCGTGGCTCAGATTTCAAGTGAAGTGGAGGCCATCAAGCACGTCAATCAACAGAAATCAGCTGAGATTGCGAACGTGGCCCAAGCACATCATCAGGTTAAGTACATGTCGGTGGTAAGAAATGAGGAATCTCAGGTGCAAGAAGCTGTAGAAGAAAGAAAAATGACTTTCAATGTGAATGCAACACCTGCAATACCATATCCACGCACTTACTATGTATTGCCTGGTGGAAACCCTTTCTTCAGGAAATCACAAAGAGTTGTGAATACTATATCTCCATGTAGGCAAGATGAAGAATTGCAAGTTGTTTATGCATGTGCAGAGACAGAAAATGTGAAAGAGAATCCACAACAAGCTGCTACCATTGAGGATATCTCGGCAAGGCCCACGTCCGAGGGAATGATTGAAGCAAGCTTAGGGGAGGTACCCCCGAAAAGCTCTTATGTGCCACCTCACAGGTGTGTTGATGCAGCTGATGTTTTCGATCCGGTAAATCTAAAGTCAAAGAAAGAGCATCGTCACTTTAAGAAATTTCTGGAGATATTCCGAAAACTCCACATCAATATTCCATTAGTGGAGATGATCGAGAAAATACCCGCCTATGGGAGGTTCATCAAGGAAATCATCAATAAAAAGAGGCGGATAAAAGACGATAAAATTTATTGGATGAATGAGACAGTGAGCTCTATGATTCATGGGAGTTCACCAAAGAAGAGAAAGGACCCAGGAGGTTTTTATATTCCGTGTTCAATAGGTGGTCAACATTTCCCTAAAGCGCAATGTGATTCTGGCGCTAGCATAAATCTCATGCCTTTGGCGACATTTCAAAATCTAGGGTTAAAAGAGATAAAGAAGTTGGCTGTAACAATTGAATTGGCGGATGGGTCTACAGTAAGACCCTATGGAGTATGTGAAGATGTTCTAGTCAAAGTGGATAGATTCATATTTCCGGTGGACTTTGTCGTCATGGATATGCCACCACTCCAAAGCTGTGAAATTCTTCTAGGGAGGCCGTTTCAAGCAACGGCGGATGTTGTGACTGCCTTAGGGAGAGGTACTTTGTCCTTGGGTATTGGAGGAGATCGAGTCGAATTCAAATTACCGAATGATCCTCTAAGCCCAGTTCCCAAGGTGAAAAGATGATGAAGGGAAGACGTCTAGCCTAAGACGCTAAACAAGGGCGCTTGTTGGGAGGCAACCCAACAATCGGTACATTAGGATAGTTTAATTTTAGTCATAGATTGCATTTATTTCATTTAAATTTTAGTTTAAAAATGATACCTTGATCCGTTTGTTGAATGTGCAGGCACAGGCAGGGTCGATACCATCGACACACTCGTCGATGGTATCGACATGGGTTCAGGTTGACACCAGCAAAAATCGCATTGCGTCGATACCATCGACACACCCGTCGATGGTATCGACATGGTCACAGACAGGTCGCAATAAAAGTGTCGATGGTATCGACACCCCAGTCGATACCATCGAGATCTCTGGAGATTTTCAGACGAGTTTTGCTCAGTCAACTCGATACCATCGACGGCCTCGTCGATGGTATCGACATCATCACAGGTTGAATGCAACACAACGGCGGTGTCGCAATAAAAGCAAGTCGATACCATCGACATCCGTCAATGGTATCGACGGACATGTCACCGATCCGCACACATGCATCGACGACGATCGCAACAGCCACGTCAGTGATCCGGGTGCTGCGTCGATACCATCGACTTCCGTCGATGGTATCGACCCGACAGCAATCCGGGTTTCTCGATCCAGCAAACGTCAGCCGTCGATACTCGCGAGGGAGGCGGATACCCGCGAGATGTGTCGATACCATCGACCCGCGTCGATGGTATCGATGGGTCAACAGGGGCGCCGATCAAGCCTATTTAAGGAGACTTGCAACGTCATTTGACGTCACACCTTCAGAGCAAGTATCCTCCTTTGCGCCGAGCACTCTCCCGAGCCCTCCAAGACTAAAGAGAAGCGTCATCGAGTGGAGATCTTCATCGAACGGAGAATTTCTTCTCCATCTTCTCCGAGCTCTTTTCTTCTAATCCCATCTTCTCGCGACCATGGTGCACGGCGCCGGAGCGTCGTCCTCAAGCGCACACCCTATGGTGATCGAGGAGTTTGTTCCTCCCCCAACTGCTTCCATCCCTCGTCCACGCCTAATTCATGCCAACATGGATGTGAGGAAGGTCTACGAGGAGATAATGAAGCGAAAGTTCGAGCCAACCCAGTATGTGGACCGGGGCATGATCCAGGAGTTGGGATTTGAGGCCAACTTGGCCTATGTGCTTCATGGACAAGAACGCCTCACCAACAGAAGCCTACGCCCTGACGAGCTGCAGTACCATGCAGATGGGTAGCCATTTTTCGGCGAATGGCCCACCTACAAGGAACTGGTGGCGGAGTTCATGGCGTCTCTCGACGTCTGCGTCGTACCAAACGATGTGGTAGCATCGGATCGGGAATGGATCAAGGGAAGGGTGTCCTTCCGACTCTTCAACAACAACTACAATCTCACACTGGTCCAGTTCAGTCAAATCTTCAACTGGATCCACTCTCCACATGATCACCGAAGGCCGGACTCCCACACCGACTATGCAAAGATCTTCTTCGAGCTAGTTACAGTGCCGGCGGGGAAGACCGTGAGCTACCACAATGCAGCGGTAGCAGATTTTGAGCACCCGTTCGTCCGGGTCTTGCTTAGGATGTTGAGTTTAACATTCTTCGCTCGAAGTGATCTTGCTTTGAGCAAGTTTCAGGAGAGTGACTTGTTCTTCCTTTACGCACTCCTGAAGCGGCAACCATGCAACTGGGGGGCGTTCTGGCTACAGCACGTCCTGGCGGTGAAGAGGAGCACAAGGAAGGCTCCAATCCATTTTGGTGGTCTTGTCACCAAGTTGGCACTTTACTTGGGGCTGAACCTTCAGTCCATGACTCCGATCTCTACGAGGAGCAAGGTGAACGTGCAACACTTGCACCGTTCCAACCTCATTCTTCTCCAGGACGGGTTGGCGTACGCTCATTGCCACGTCAACCAAGCTTATCAGGAGAGCTCCCTACCGGACGACGTCTTCAACATAGAGGGAAAGTAGCACTTCCGGTGGACAATCATTGCCATCGAGTCCTCCGAGGAAGAAGGCAGAGGTGACGAGCAAGAAGGCGAGGCTGCAGAGGAAGAGGAGGCTTACACACCTCTTCGAGCACGTGTGGCACCACGGAAGCGTCCTAGGATGCATCCGGGTGCATCTTCATCATCTCAGCCCCCGCCACCATCACCACAGCACGAGCAGCCAGCCGATGATCCCTATTCCATGCAGGGGATGTACACCATGCTGCAGGACATCCAGCAGACTCAGCAGCAGCACATGGTTATGTATACCGGCATTCATGAGACTACGAGCTGGGTACTTGACAACCAACGAGCCATGTTCGAGAACGAGCGGCTCATCCTCGCCAACCAAGAGCAAATGCACAACCGGTTGCAGAGGATAGAGACGCAACAGGAACCTTTCTTCGACCATTACTGGAGTCAAGACTACTTTGGAGGCTATCCACAGCCTCCGCCGAGGACCCAATATGATCCAAGCTTCCAGGGGGAGTACCCGTCTTGGGATCCTACGGCATCGCAATACCCACCACCGCCTCCGCAAGATTGATCAGGGTATCACTGTTCCACCCTTAAGTTGGTTTTTGACTATGAGGCCATAGTCGAATTCAAGCTTAGGGGGGTGGCTGGAACAACTCTATCTTTTATCTTTTCTTTAGTTGTTATTTAGTTTTTGCTTTGTTATTTGTTCTTGCAATTTTAGTTTGTTTAGGATCCACATCTATCTAGTGTAATCGTGGATGTCTTAAAAATTGTCATCTCGCTGTTTTCATGGGAAATTTAAGGGAATTTAAAATTTTCTGTGTCGTTTGGATAGCTTAACTTGGTTGTCCTTGGGGAACTTGTCCTATGAAAATGATTGATTATGTCAACTTTGAAGCAATATGTCACACCCACACCCCCATTGACTCATGAAAAGTGGATAGTAACGGTTGTTTGAGCCTAACCTAATCAAATGGTAATGAGACCTTAATTGGATATAAGAGAAAGAACCCTTTGAACTACTACACATGTCAGTAAGGAGGGACGGATGATATTTTTCTAAGGTTCAGTAACTTAATCTTATGATCATTCCACTTCATATTTTTCCATAATCTACCAAAGAATTGGAAGTAAAGTACAGTTTTAATTCCTTCTTGCGTGCATAGCATGTAGATAGGATTTGCATTGTTATTTTCATACTTTTGCATAAAACGAGAAAAAATGTATAGTGATTCATGCACATTACTTTTAGGTGCATGTCATGTAGTTGCACTCATAACTTTCATGATTTTCATGCATAAGTACACCATGTACCTCAGTTTGTCTTGAAAAGTGATCTAAATTGTTCCATACCCTCGAAATAGTGCAAAGACTTCCAATTGTGAAAAAAAAATGGCCTTATACATGTATCTCTAAGCAATTATGGATATGTGGGCTAAAAGAAAGAAATTTTTTTTTTCTGAAAATCTGAAAAACAATTTGAGAAAAAAAAAGAGAATTTAGAAGGAAATGGAATAAGAGGGAGAAAGGAACATGATATCACTTGCATAACAAGGAAATTGAGTACATGATGTGGCTTAATTAGATTTCTATCTCTTTTTGAGGTGGAAGGTTAGTGCATGCATCATTCCACCCAATTTTAAGCATTAGGGCATTTTCAATGTGCATTCACATCATTTAGGGCATTTTGTTTTATGCATTTTGAAACTATGTAATACTTCCAAATTCTTCCATGAAACACCCATTCCATCCACCCGTTGCTCGGATTGGTAGGCCACCGTGATTTTCTCCTCACTCATGTTTATCAGGAGAACTGCTTCCATGTAGATAGTAGTTAGGGCGAGCAACGTAGTGTAGGCGATCACAAGATGCACCAATGCTGAATCGGCAAATTTTATTATGTTAACTGCCTTATGTGATAGTGTTCATCGGTTTGAAGGATAATTTTTCTTATTGATGATTATTGTCGCCTGTAGGGTAATTACTGTTCTGTGATTAGGAAAGGCCGGTTTGAGAACGTTCAGTGGGAGTCATGTGGAATGTGGGGTGATGTGTTGATTGTTAGTTGACATCTGCAATCCTATTCTAAGGATTAGTTGCTCGAGGGCGAGCAATGTTTAAGCTTAGGGGAGTTTGATGCGATGATTTTGAGTCACATTTATAGACCTATTTCATATGTGTTTTGTGCTCCAATTACTCATTTTTATGGATAATATTGCATAATTCACTTAATTTGGTCTTTGCCATCATATTATATCAAATCCCCTTTGTTTTACTATTTTGATCATTATTTATCATAATATTATAAATTGTGTGGATTTACTTGGTCTTGTTGTGAAATTTCAGGAAAAACAAGTATCTGCTTCTGTCGATACCATCGACGGAAGTCGATACCATCGACCAAGCCACAGGTTGTCAGCCGAGAAGAGCAATACAGAGTCGATACCATCGACACCTAAGTCGATGGTATCGAGATCCCTTCAAGTTGCAGGCGAGGATGCAGTCGATACCATCGACGAAAGTCGATGCCATCGACACAAGGAGAGCTACAGCGTCTCTAGAAGAGAAAAACCGACGCTAAAGGAGTCGATACCATTGACGCCCAAGTCGATGGTATCGAGATCACCACAGGCGCTCAGACTAAAAGAAAGGAAAGCTGCCGCTAATCCGCCGGGTCGATACCATCGACCCGCGTCGATGGTATCGACGCCGGCACATATGCGTTGGATCTGTTTTGATCTCGATCGGACGGCTGTTGTTATTTGACGACCTAATTAGGGACTTATACCTAATGACGGCCGCCCATACGAGGGGAGATCTCATTTTTGGATTGCACGAGTGCCGAGGAGGAAAAAAAGGAGAACGGAGGCCGAGAAGCTCATCCCGGGTGATTCGGACGCTGCCGAAGACGATTTCCACCACCGACAGGCGGGGAAGCTCGTGTTCTACGCCAAGGATCCACCGGTTCTTCTCCGTTCAAGGGTTTTCCCATTTATTTCCTATTTTTCTTATGAATTCCCCAATTTCTACCATGTATTCGTGTGAGATGAACATGAGAGGCTAAAACCCTCAATCTTTAGGACTGGGAGTAGCCCGGGAATGCATTGTATGACATTTTTATATCAATAATTCATATTTTTATCTCAAATCTGTGGTATAGATTCGTTTTCTCCATTTCTATTGTTATGCTTGATCACCATAATACTAATTTAACACCCTTAATCACTTCGACAGAAGGATTAACAGTTGAAAAGAGACGAATTCTACATTAATCAATAAAACCCTTGACAAAGGAGTTGTAAAATTAATGGTGGGAACTGAGGGACCGTTTATAATGCACTTAGTTTAGGGGAATGATTACTACGACGGTGGAATCAACCTAAACCTAAGTAGTGAATTACACCACGACAGTGGGTAATTCTCATTTCAGGCCACTACCCGGATAGAGAGAGAAGTGTGAGGAATTATATGAAACCTAATACAATGTTGACCCGCGGTGAAACCGCCATCCTAAAGATATCCTTTTGAATTGATTAAATTAACCTTTAATCGATTGTTTTCTTTGTTTGATTTTTATTTTCTTTTAGTTTCAACAACAAAACCCTATTTTGTTAATCGGTCTAGCTGATTGCGATTAGTTAGTAGAAGTCTCCAATAATTCACGTATCCCTGAGTTCGACTCGGGCCTCACAAGGCCTATATTACTCGACGCGTATACTTGCGTTTAAGCGCGTAGTAAAATACACGTCAAGATTTAAGACCTATCAACTTCAGATCTTTCATTGATACCAATGTATGGATGTTGGATGAGTAACACTGTGGCACCTTAACATTTACTAAGCATTCACAAAATGCTTTCTTCTCCTTTCTAGTCAACGTGTAACAAGTGGGAGGTAAGTATGTTCTCCGATCGCTATGAACTACTTCTGTTAATTATGTCCTTATTTCCATTTCACGTAGGTCCATTCTAGATTTTATCCCATCTTTAGTCTTACCTGGTATATTCAATAGAGTACCGATGACGCTATCACATACATTTTTCTCAACATGCATGACATCAATACAATGCCTGATTGTCAAAGAACTCCAATAAGGAAGATCCCAGAATATTGAATTCTTCTTGAATAAAGACTTGTCACTCCTTGTGGCCATCATACATTGTGATCTCTTACCAAATTCATTGGCGATGTCTTTCACTCTTTCATAAACATCCTCCCATGATATAGGTTTAGGTGCACTACGTTCCTCATTCCGTCCATTGAATGCTTTGCGCAACCTATGATACAGATGACATTTTGGAAGAAACCTTTGATGAGAAAGATATATAGTCTTGCCGTCGTGTTTTAGTCATATTGAATCAGTGTTCTCTTCACATATATGACACGCTTTAGATCCTTTGACACTATATCCAGACAAATTCCCATATGCTGGAAAGTCATTCACAATGCAAAACAACATAGCGTGCAAACAAAATGTCTCTCTTCATGAAGCATCATAGATCATCACACCTTCACCCCAGAGTTTCTTTAAATCATCAATCAGAGGTTCAAGATAAACATCGATATCATTTCTAGGTTGTTTAGGGCCCGATATCAATAATGACATCATAACGTACTTATTTTTCATACAGAACCAGGGAGGAAGATTGTATATAATAAGCATGACTGGCCAAGTGCTATGTTGGTTGCTCAATGTCCCATATGGATTCATCCCATCTGTACAAAGCCCAAGTCTTAGATTCCTATCCTCTTCACTGAATTCAGGGTACAATAGATCAATCTTCTTCCACTGTGGGGAATCATACGAATGTCGTAGGATCCCATCATTATTTTTCTTAACATCTGCATGCCACCTCAAATTCTTTGCATCTATTGGATTGGCAAACAAGCGTTGAAACTGTGGTATTATAGGTAGATACCACATCACCTTGGCGGGAGAACTAGTTTTGGACTCCCCCGAAGACGTCAATTTATACTTTGACACACCACATTTCGGACAATCTTTCAAATCTACATAGTCCTTTTGAAATAATACACAATCATTCTTGAATGTGTGTATCTTCTTGGTCTCCATTCCCATTGCTCACAACAATTTCTTTAACCGATATGTTGAGATCCGCAACTCGTTTCCTTCAGGAAGAATTTCTTTCAAGAAAGACAACAATGACGTGAAGCTTTTGTCGCTCCATCGATTGTTAGCTTTCAGCTTATACAATCTCAACACAGTGCTAAGCTTCGTAAACTTACAACCCGTGTATAATGGTATCTCAGCATCATGCACAATGTTTCTAAACATGGGTGGTGGATCGGTGTGCTGTACCCCACAACTATCCAGCATCACATCAATGATGTCTACTGGAACTGGTTCATTCACATCTACGTCATCGGAGGCAATTTCTTCTTCCACACAAGCACTGCTATCAACATCCACTGGTTTCAGGTTTGAAATCTCTCCATGCCAGTGCCATTCTGTATAGCCTTGTACAATCCCGTTGCACATGACATGACTTCTGATTTCGTCACCGGTACTTACTTTTAAGTTGTTACCGCAATGCCTACATGGACAGTAGAACCTATCTCCAGGTTGTTTCCTATGTTCTTCGGCAAATATAACAAACTGATCAAGACCAGAAATAAACTCTGGGGTGCAGCGATTGCAAATGGACATCCATGATCTATCCATTCTATGATCAAAGAGAAAATAAGTATATATTACAAGAAGATTAGGGTCTAGGGTAAACAGATTAGAGTTTATGGTTAAAACTTTAGGGTTTATACATGTGATGTCATTCTTAAATGTGTACCACCTATCCCATTCTTGAACACCTAATCTCACTAGTAAGTGTATAGTGTGTATTGGGTTTTCAAGAAAATTTCGGCAGCATTTCCCCACTGTTCTCCAAGTACATATGTACTTAGAGAACAAATAGGGAAATGCTGCCGAAATTTTCTTGAAAACCCAATACACATTATACACTTACATCCTAAGTGAGATTAGGTTTTCAAGAACAATCCCAAATCGGGAACTATCCAAAATTTACTCCTAATGAGTAAATCTTGGACGGGTTTCTAGGCCAACAAATACAACACCAGTTCCTTGTTCACAACCCCATTCAACACACAATTTCTTATAAAAACATTTGTGGACAGCCATAACAACATATCAATGCTTCCTAAATTAATAAACATTAATAGCTTATGAATGTTTAGATGCATTTATACTATCAATTCCTAGGGTTTACTGAATTAGGTCAAGCATGAGGATTAGAAGCACAAATATGTGCAAGAACAAGATTTATTCACATCCTAGGTTGATTTACAATAGCAACATCTAAATAAGTAAGCTCAAAACATTAGATAAATAGATATAATCAGTAGATAAACAAATACAAAGAAATAGATGAAAAAGTACATCTCATTTGATAAACAAATATAAATCAAGAGATGACTAAATAATTTTAAAAATAGATGAATAAATATAAAGCCCTAAATTTAAATAATGTGATGAATAAAAAATCATTAGATGAACGAGTAGATAAGTAAATACAAATCAATATTTAAGTAAATACAAATCAGAGCATCTTGCTCTGGAGCTGGGAGAGAGGGCGAGACAGAGGGTTTTTGGGGATGTTTACCTCTGTTTGAGACCAGTTGGGCGTCTTGCTCTGGAGCAGGGAGAGAGGGTGAGACGGATGGGTGTATGTGGAAGCCGAACGGGCAGGCCGAGTAGGCAGGCGAGCATGGAAGAGCGGTGAGCAGGAAGAAGTCCGACGAGCTCCTGAACCGTAATGGAAGTGATCATTGAAAAAATACTAGAAAATCATATTTTGTTTCATATATAATGTTCAATTTATGGTATAGAAATCAACATTGGATAGAATAAATGAAGATGGAGACCAAACTTTACGGTACTCCTAGTTGCAATAGCACACACATAGAAACTAGTGGATCAATCACAGTAGAAACAGAGATGGAGACCAGAATATAAGGTACTCCTATAGGTCACACACAAAGCATACACATAGAAACGAAGATGGTTCCATTACCTTTGATTGGCCGGAGCAGCGGCGGAAGTAGTGGCGGTGGTGGAAGGCAGAAGGAAGGCAGCGCCGGAGTTGGAGTAGTTAGACAGAAGGCTGCCAGAGTTGGTCGGAGCAGTAAGAGAGCAGGCCGTCGGAGGCGCCGGAGCAGCAAGAGAGCAGGCCACTGGAGTTGGCAAGAGAGATGTTAGAGAGCAGGCCATCAGAGAGCAGGAGACCAGGCCACTGGAGCAGCGAGCGGCGGAGACAGAGGAGCAGAGACTAGCAAGTAGTGAGCAACAGGTGGCCGGCGGCGAGCAAGGAGAACGGCCAGCAAGCGGCGGCAAGCAGGTGGCCGGTGGCGAGCAGCAGGTGGCCGGCGGTGAGCAAGGAGAACGGACAGCAAGCGGCGGAAAGAAGGTGTCCGACGACGAGTAGCAGGTGGCGGCGGCGAGCAAGGAGAACAGCGGCAGTGGGCGGCGGTGCGGAGGGAGTCTGCTTGCTCACAACCGGAATCGCCAGACCCTAAGCCGATTGCAACACAGAGAGAAAGGGGAAGAGTCGGGCTCGCTCGTGTGATATTAAGTTAACATTCGGTGTCGGTTATTCAACACAACTGACACATAACACTAACGATGTCGGTTAACAACACAAACCGACACATGTTCCCCATGATAATCGTCGGTTTTAACTAGAAAAAAACTGACGTCTATCTACATATGCCGATTAAAAAAGTGGTTCTCGATTAATGACCATAGTCGTCAGTTTTTTTTAATCCGACGCTCAAAGAGTGTAAAAAATTTCCCGCGAAGAGCGCAGGAAAACCCAAAAGCGTCGGTCATTGTTCTAAAATCGACGATCAAAATGTGCCCAATTTCTATTTCACGAATAACCTTTCGTCGTCGGTTTATTAGTTAATGACCGACGCCATATGTTAAATTTTTGGAGGTAATCCGTTTCGCTGGAAATTTTGGATTTGGCAGTTAATTTTGGCGTCGGTTTGTTATTAAGTATCTAACACTGAATAAAAGTGATACCCGTGTCTGGTCGCCCTTCACAAATTGATGTCGGTTTATTTTATAAATTGACGTTGTATTGTTTAGGTGTCGGTGTAATTATGAAACTGACGCCTTTAAAACTGACGTTATAAGCCATTTCTATAGTAGTGTGTTAAGGCAAAATAAAAATCCATATTGAGATCTATAGTCATCTTTGTCAGTGTAGAAGCTTGCATTGGTGTAACCCTTTACCGCCAATTCTTCCTCACCACTGTCAACAAGGAAATGATCTTTAGTTCTTCTCAAGTACTTAAGGATGTTCTTCATGGAAGTCTAGTGGGCTTCATCAGGATCTAACTAATATCTTCTTATCATGTACAAGGCATACAAGATATCTAGACGAGTACATAATATTGTGTACATAATAGATCCAATTACAGATGCATATGGAATCTTACTCATGCAATCTTGTTCTTCATAGGAATTTGGACATCAAGCTCTAGAGATAGTAACACCATTAGACATGAGAATGTTTCATCTCCTTGAGTTCTCCATGTTGAACCTCTTTGACAATTTGTCAATGTATGTGCTCTGACTTATCCCAAAAAGCCTTCTTGATCTATCTTAATAGATCTTGACTCCTAATATATATAATGCTTCACCTAAGTTCTTCATAGAGAATGCATTTCCTAGCTTGGTCTTTACCATATGATAAAGTAGGGATGTCATTCCCCAAAAATAGTATGTCATCCACATAGGATATGGGTAATACAATCATGCTCTCACTAATTTTATTGGAAACACATGGTTGATCTTCATTTTGACTAAAGAAAAAATCTTTGATTGTTTCATAAAATTGAAGATTCCAGCCCTGAGATGTTTGCTTCAATCCAAAGATTGACTTTTGTTGCTTACAAACTTTATTTGCATCGTTTTGATTTATAAAGCCAATAGGTTGTGTCATGTACACATCCTCAAGAAGATTCTTTTTAAGGAATGCGGTTCTAACATCCATTTTCCAAATCTCATAGTCATGATAAGATACAATGGCAAGCATGATCACGATTGATTTAGACAAGTAGAGAAAAGGTTTCATCATATTTAACACCTTGAACATATCTGAAACCCTTTACAACTAATCAACCTTTGTAAGTTTGTGCATTACCATCCATGTCAATCTTCTTCTTGTAGACCCACTTGCACCACATGGGTTTTACCCCTTCAAGTGGTTCCACCAAGGTCCATACCTTGTTGGTGTACATGGATTCCATCTCAAATCTCATGGCCTCAAGCTATGTCTCAGACTCTGGTCCCTTAATAGGTTCTAGGTAGGTAGTTGTCTCATCATCAATGACCAACTCATCTCCTTCTTGAATTACTAGATAACCAAATTTATTTGTCTCAAGGAGTATCCTATTAGATATGTGAGGTTCATGTGTTACATGAGGAATTTGAGATTCCACAATGATTTGTCACTCTCTATGTTCATCTTGTACCTCTATAGGTTCAATTATTTCTTATTGGTCTCAAACTTCTTCGAGCTCTACTTTCCTCCCATTAGTTCCTTTAGAAATGAATTCCTTTTCTGGGAATAAAAAAATCCCTAGAAACAAACAATTTGTTGTCAAATAAAAGTACTATCTTTTAGTTTTCATAGGATATCCAACAAAATAGCATTTATCTGATTTGGGTCCAAGCTTTTTGGAAAACAACTTTCTCACATAAGCTTTACAACCTCAAATCTTTATAAAAAAACATTGGGAAGCTTCCCATACCATATCTCATATTATGTATTTTGAACCGATTTAGATGGTACATAGTCTAGTGTAAATGTGATGATTTCTATAGCATAGTCCTAGAAGGAATTGAAAGATCAACTAAACTCATCATTGATTGCACCATTTCTAGAGAAGTGTGATCCTTCTCTCTGACACACCATTATGCTATGGTGTTCCAGGTGGGGTCCTTTGTGATACAATACCATAGTCTCACAGAAGTTCCTCAAACTCTTGTCTTATGTATTCTCCACCTTGATCAAAACAAAGTGCCTTAATACATTTACCATTTTGGTTATGTACTTCATTCATGAAATCCTTGAACTTTTCAAGAGTTTTTGAATTATGATTCATCAAGTAAACACAACCATACCTATTGAAGTCATCAGTGAAGATAATCAAGTACTGATAACCACCTCTAGCATTTGTTCTAAAAGGGCCACACACATTAGTATGCATGAGTCCTAATAGATCACTAGCCCTCTCACTGCTTCCATTAAAGAGATTTTTTGTCATGTTGCCTTACAAACAGATTCACATGTCTCTATTGGTTTGAAATCAAAAGAGTCTAGATAACCATCTTTATGGAGTCTAGATATGTGATTCTCTTTGATGTGTTCTAGACGACAATGCCAAAGATATGTTTTGTTTGAGTTTTTGAGTTTGAATCTTTTGGTATTAATGTTATAAAAATTTCTCTTTTGGTCCAGCAAATAAATACCATAAGACATTATGGTACTCTCATTAAATATCTCATCTTTTGAAATAGAACATTGACCATTATTTAAATGAAATTCATATCCTTCCTTGCCCATACAAGATATAGGAATTATGTTTCTATTTATGGCAGGTACAAAATAGCAGTTCTTTAACTCTATTACAAGCCTCATGGTAAGAGATAAATTATAGGTTCCAGCTACAGTGGCAACAACTCTTGTTCCATTTTCCACTCATAGTTAAACCTCACCCTTTTGTAAAGTCCTACTTATTTTTAGATCCTGAATATTCAAACATATGTGATATCCACATCTGATATCTAGTACCCAAGATAAAGATGTAAATAAATTCATCTCAATAACATATAAACTTGAAGTAGAGATCTCTATCCCATCCTTTTTCTTCCTTAGTTCCTCCAGGTAGAGAGGGCAATTCCTCTTCCAGTGTCCATGCTGGTGACAGTAGTGACCATTCCCTCCCTTGGTCGCCACTCCCTTTGCTTTGAGTGTAGAAGACTTGGGCTACTGGTGAGCTTCAGAACTCTTCTTAGCTTTGACTTTGTACTTGGACTTCCCCTTTGATTTGCTGATCATTATCACAAAATTGGTCTTGTCTTTCTTTGTTTGTGCCTCAGTTGTTCTCAACATGCCAAGTAATTCTAACAATGGCTTGTCAAAATCATTCAAGTTGTAGTTCATGACCAGCTGACCGTATGACTTTAGCAGTGATTGTAGAATCACACTAATCGCCAACTCTTGATCCATGACAAATCCCAATTTGTCAAGGTTCTCCACATACCCATTACGTTTGAGAACATGGGGACCTACTGGATCTCCTTATACCAAGTTACACTTGAACAATTCCATGGGGACATCATATCTCTATTGTCATGCTTAATCTTGGTACATGATCTTAATATGTGATACCATCTCAATAACATACATATTCTCATGTTTTTTTTTCAACTCATAGTTCATCGAGCACAATATCAGGCACTTGACATCAACAAAATCTTCAGAGTGATTCTTGTAAGCATTTGTGCCAGCCTTAGGTGTAGTGGGAGCAGGTTCATCTGGCTCTGGTGTCTCTGGGAAATAGAGCTTGAGCTCTTGTGTGAGAAGATTTCTCAACATCCTGAACTAATCGTGGAAATTAATCATTAAACTTTTTCTTCTTGATGACTAATCACAAAGAAAATGTGTTATTTGTTTCCATTTGATTCTAAAGGAGAAATTTGCATTTTGTCAAAACACTTTTGATTTTATTTGATTAAAATAAAACTTGACAATGTATAATTAGGCCTTTAATTAATTAGTACTCCTACTATTTTTTTCAAATTGATATCCCTCACATATAAATTCATTAGATTGCAATGTACAACCTTCTACTGACCCAATACCCAAAATAATTGAGCTATTATCTGACCAAAACCAATGTCCATAATCAATCATTAAGGTAGGTAATTTTTTCCTATTACATCTTATGCAATTCTTGGATAGATGGTATGCACAACTCTTTTCCATCGTTATCTACATGCTTCTAGGTACTTAATCTCTTAAGACCACCTAGTTAAGTTTGACCCAAAAGCCAACTTGATAGTAATGCAGCCTGCTTGTCAGGTCTACATGACTACCATCACACTTCCACGAGATGGACAATGCACCACACTTGGCGTATCCATGCTAAGTCAATCAAGCTTTTCATGTGTATTTCTAATGGAAAGCATCTAAGACTTAATATTTTATTGAGGAATTTTATATTTATATAAATATATACATATCCAATCACCACATACTTATATGTATCATAGACATACTATATACCAGAAACAAACAAGAAATTATAAAAAACAAGTGATGGTTATGGCCATACTACTATAATTCCTTGGACCCACAAGGAATTACTACCACCTACGGTCTACATCATATGTAGCAACCTATTGTTGATGAACATCTATACTCGAGCTAATAAAGGTGGATGGATTCAACTCTTAAATGACTCGTTGGCCTCCTGGTCGATGAGTTGGCATCTTAGATCAGTCGTCTGGTTCTCTATTTCAAACAATGGCTGGACAACTCCAGTCCATCGGTTGGACCACTAGTCAGTCGGTTCATCTCCTATCATCAGGCCTCCTCAGTCTTCCAACCGATCAATTCTTGTTTTGAAATAGGTGGTTCATTTGGTGCAGAACATCTTCTTTTCCATTACAATAACTAAAACTATCTTATTCTTATTTAACATATTGCATGGTAATAGGGAAACGTCAAGTTACATTTGAGGGGAGCATAGGAAGGAAAGAATTAATACTTTTACATATGGAAAAGATAGAGACGCTCAATATGCAAACCAAGATTCAAATAGAAACAAACAACCATCCAACTAATCACTAAGATGTAGGGTTATCATCCATCACCATACTAACATACACCATTAAAACTAATTTTAGGGCGACACATGTAAATGATATATATATATATACACACATACACACACACACACACACACACACACACACACACACACACACATATATATATATATATATATATATATATATATATATATATACATACATGTATGTATATATATTAGTTGAAATCATATGTGGTATTGAATAGAATATGCAAATTAATAATTTTAAGTATTCACATTGTATACAATAATATAAATGATAAAAAAAAATTAGATTATATCCAGTAAATCCCAAAACATAGTAAATTGACATGATATTGATACCACTACAGGAAAATATGGCATTAGATACAATGGAAACGAAGCTTTTACGACCATATTCCCCTTGAATTGTAGATTGTGTCAACAACTATGTAGCGGGAATGAGGGTTGCTATGTTTATACCTAGTCCATGATCAATTCTAATGACTATCCCTTACTGTAGTGCACATATTTCTTCAAGTTCACATAGATGGCATCAATAGCGACCTCTTGGTTGATCACCATAGACTGCAGTTTACTTCATCCTCCTAGAGGTTGGAAATGGACTCCTTTCCTATACAATAGTCCACATGGACAATCGGGAACTCTTGTCATTCTAGTTCAATGGACAAGAAGGAGTTGTCCCTTCTAGTCAACATGCTAGAGTTGGCGTGCTCTCCCAATTGTCTCCCTCTTGTTCCTCGCTTTGACGAGTAGAACTTTCTTGGGTTCTTTCTCAACACATGACACTAGTCTAAGAGGGAGTCAAAGAGACAAAATTTCATAAATTTTCCAAAACCTGTGAACCATGAACCGGTCAATTCACACATGAGATGATCAGTTCAACACTTGATCTGGTCATTTCACTATGTTTCCTATTTGTTGTTGTATTGGCAATCAACATTATATTAATGCCAATGATATACGCATCAACACTTGATCCAATCGTATTGATCAACCAAACCATTAGTTTAAAACTTGAACCAGTCACTTTATAGATCTGAGCCAATCAGTTCACTTGTTGAACCGGTCATTTCAAAGTTCTAATTGCTAATGCTGGTTCAAATTGTCCATACACTTAAATCAATTGGTTCAACACTTGAATTGGTTGGTTCATACTCTATTTAGCCAACTTTCCATTATTGTTGTTTAAATTGAATATCTACCACTTTAGTAATCAAGATTAAACTACATTCATGAATAAACTCCTCTTCCATGTGTATCCTATGTGTGTGACTCTAGAGGTTCAAAGTTACATTGGAAATTAATGTCCATAATTGATTTATGACATCACAAGCAATGAGTAGTACATAGGAAGACATCATTTCTGGCCAAGTAATTAAAACGTTGGAGAACAACTTCAACCTACAATCTGTGATTGGTGTTGCATTGATCATATAGTTCCTTCATCAGTGATATCCAAATTGAACTTGAGGCATGGAATCATCATCTCTTTAACATTCAATCCATGTTCCTTGAACTAGAGAAGACTATTTGAGATATATGTCAGCTCAATATCATATATTCACTCAATGAGCATGTCCATGCACTTCTCAGTCTCTCTTATCAAGTTTCTAGGATATCATATTCCTTCAGGATGGATAAATCCCATCTTAATCACTCACAGTCATCCCCATGTGTCTCAATGCACCCAAGAACTACCTTTATAGAAACCTTTATTCAAGGTCACAGTGGATGATGTCAAAGTACCTCGAATGACATGTGATAAATGTAGTGCTTTTAGGTCTAAGAACCGCAATCACCACCATCACTATGAGAATGATTCTAAGTACCAATCATGAGTTCCATGCATCACTCTAAAGGTGAGTTTGTTTGATACATTATTCTCTAACAAGTATCTATGTGTTTAGTTTGATATTATATATCATGACTTAACGAGATTTTGTCATCAACCAACACATACTATAGTCTTATGTGTTATTGTTGTTTACTATCCTTCCACATTAACATCTGACTAGGGACATAACAAGAATGCATATAATCTTAACATATGTATGATCTAAATGTTTAGGTGCTCAACCTAAAGACATACGTGATTGAGTAACAACATTCTCTAGACATTTATTATGCTACATCATTAAATATAATAAATTGGAAGATTGCCTTTGATATTAATCAAATTATTTACAAGATATACCATTGCAATCATCATACGATCAACTCTCTAGGCATACTTACCAACAAGATATTTGTTGTTATCTTCTAGGATGATTGTTCAACATAACATCTCATTTATTGATTTTTGATCTCGAGACCCATACAATTAGACAATTTTCTAGACTCAATAAGATATTTCATGTTTTATCTAAGTACTAGAGAAGAGAGTTACTTCTTTAAACAACTTACACTGGACAAAATTTATATTCTTCTTCTTCAATTATCTATACAAACAAACTTATTTACTAAATAATCTTAAACATAGAAGCATCTAGACTATTTATAGGATGATGAGGAAATCAGGCTGGTTAACACTATTGTCCCTGTTAAAACATCGTTAATATTTTATCACTTTATTATCTTATCTACTTTACTTCACATGTGAATTAACATTCGATACACCACTCACTTGTATTGTTTTCTTTTTTATTTGAGTAACGAACATGGTCATACTGAAAGAAAATAGAGATAATACTAGAGATAACTCTAATAGTGAATGTTTTGAAGAAAAAATCTTCTTCAATACAATTTGAGATTACCAATTAGAACTTACATATCAGAGGAGCTAAACTTTTTGTAATATTTGTCAATGAAATGGAATGCTTAGTTGTTGTGATCCAATTTAACTTAGAAGTGTGGACCACTTCATTATGGAAGCAACACGAATTGTTATTAGTTCTTTTAGTTGTAATGAAGTTTGTATGTGTTTGAGGATTGAATATAAATGTTATTTTTTTGTTGGGCCACTATGTGAATATAAATAAAAATTATTTCGATAATTTGTGTATCATCAAAAAATGGCGTCAATCAAGGCAGCCAGGGATGAGAAAAGTAGCAAACTGATGAATCCTATAGTAATTTTGGGATAACAATCACATATTTGTCTTGAACCCTTTTCATATATTTTTTAGTGGGATCTAATCATAAATTTTGTGAACGATTGGATTTGTTGAATATCACATTGAATAATTGTTTTGTATATTGATGTCACTCAAAATGTTACTCATGGACCTAGTTTTTTCGTATAGATTTTTCTAACTTCATGATTCCCTTTACGACCTAATTTGTACTCGGTGAATGGAAGGGAGGGGAAGGAATGGGAAATTTTGGTTGCATAAGGGGAAGGGGAGGACAAGGAAATGAAGGGAAAAGAAACAAGTATACTTTTAATCATTTTTCTCCCATTCTCTCCCCATCAAATCAGAGTGGAGACATGGGGATGGGAATAGACTTGGTGGAAAATATATTAGAAATGTTGGAAAAAAAACATGGAAAGGAAAATATAACTAATACAACAAAAGAAAGTAGTACAACACACAATTAATTAGAATACAACATATATAGTTTGTCACGTATATCTACATCACTTGCAGGGAAATATAGAATTACAAATGATTATATAAAAAAATGCAAAAAAATTTCAAAATAAAAATAAAATGAAAGGTATTTAAAATAAATTTATATGCTTAAAATTTAAAATATTTTATTTTTTATTAGTTTTGAAGATTTGTATTATTAAACAAAAAATTAAAAGAAAAATTGAGAATTGGAAGAAATATAGTGCACTATAGAGGAAATACTTGGATATGCATAGTGATCTTTTTTTTGTAAATTCACAAATATAAAGAAGATACTTCTATAATCAAAATAAATATAAAACATAACAGTAGTCTCATTTTAAATTTCATCAACGTTTTGCATCTCTATTTCTGATGGTTTTCTCAATGGGGTACAACTTTGTGATGAAAGCATCATATAGGGGTGCCAATCCATTAATGGATCTATGAGGCAAGCTAAGATACTAAGATAGTTCCTTGTCTTCTAGAGAGAAGACAAACCCCTTACAATATATAACTTCCTGCAATACCTTCTTCATCTTAATAGTATCAAAGATGTTCTTAAAGGCATCAAGATGATGATAGGGATTTTCATCTTTTAAGTTACCCATAAAAGTTTTGTTTTAGATCATTGCAATAATTGTAGGTTTTAGCTCAAAATTTGCAGCATCAAACCTTAGAATAATGACAGGGCATCAAGATTCATTAGCTCTTGTTGCAGCCAAATCCCTAAGGAAGACACCTTCCTCTTATTCTTCATCATCTTTGTCTTCTTTGTTGTTGTTATTGTTATTGTTGTTCCTTCCATTCCTCCTTGTCCTCTGGCACGGACCTTCATCGTGTCACCATTCCTCATGCTCCTCATCACTTGGCGAAAAATGGGGCATTGCTCCAAGTGGGATGTCTCCTGTTGGTTGTTTGGGGTGTAATCCTCCCATTCAAATTCTTGGTCATGTGGAGATATAACAACTCTTGCATTCTGGTTACCTCCGCCCCAGTGCCCTCCCCTACAAGGTGGCATGATGGCAGTTAGGTGGGTTTTTGCACTTGCTTAGTTACCTAAAATATTTCAAATAGTCAAGTTAGAAATTGGACTTGTTTAATGATATATTCAAGGTAGTTATGATATGGTGGACTAAAATTTTTTGCGGTCAAGTCTATGACTAGACTTGAGGAACGGGTGTATGCTGAGTGGACTTGTGTGCTTAATAGTACCATTTTTCCTTGTCCTCAACAATGGTGCCAAAAAGTTGATCAGCCTAAATCACACATCCAAAATGCAGCCGATCAAGAGTAGTTGGACACTTAAATTTATAACCTGACACTCAAGCCTCCACAACTATTATATAGGTTTCTATGTAATAGATTGGGGTTGAAGCATAAGGAAAAGGATAGGTAAGTGTTGAGGATGTAGATTCTTGTCTATGTTACATGAATCGAGCAAGTATATTAATATGGTGTTCATTAAGGAACAATAGCACTTCAACTAAGCAAAATGAGTAAAAAAACAAGAAAACAAAACAAGAGAGTAAAAGAAAAAATGTTGTAACAAAATATGGATGGGAACTTGGATTGGGTTTAACCTACTTAGATCTCTCTCAAAAATGCAATACTCACACCCTTTAGTATACCTTTATCATGATTACAAGCAATCATTGTAGATGTCGATTCCTTCCTCTCTCGAGCTTAGGGTAGATCTAGATTATAAGGTTGTCTCTCTCTCAAGATGGCAAAAAAAACACAATTATCACCATATGATCATGAGCTTTTACATTCCAAAATTCTCATGCGTTCATGCAACTCCATAGAACTTAGATAGAATTAGAACTACTCTTTTGAGGATCTAACAATCAAACATCACAAGATGATATCTAATCATACATGTGAAACATTAAGAACAAGAGTATGAAGATAATATTTGCTAAGAACATATATATTCAAATGGATGTAAGTATGTACATGTTGGGAGAGCCTTAGTGGCTACACCGAACCCAATCAATGAGTTTAGCCACTCATGGTGATGAGAAACATTATATATTCATAGAGTAGAGAACACATAACAGGGTAATAAAGAAAAGCAGAAGAATATGAAAGTGAAGAGAGTGGGTGCAAGCAAGAGGTCAGGAGATACCCCGACTATAGTCACATAATGGACACAACCGATGGTCTGCAACTCCTTTCTGAGTTCTATGTGGTGGTGTCTGAAGCTTGTTGTCTATCCTCCTACCTTTGTCGGAGTACGTCGAGCAAGAAAGCAGGGATAAAAGGGGATTAGAATCCCAAGACTTTCATCCTCTTCATCCACCAACAGATGGCAGAGACAGGGTCATAGGACTTCTTCTTCTCTAGTAGCACTTCATTGTCCTCTATCAAAAACTACACTTGGTAGTTTTGTAAGGGTCCTCTATTTACAGGACTCAATGTAGTATCCTTGGGAGACATTTTTCCTTGCAGAACAAGTATCTGAAGTACCTGCCTTGGGGCACATGAGTAACGACTCTGAATGACCATTTTCTTATAGAGGCCATCGGTCACTGGCCATCAGGTGATGTTGTCTCGCAGTGGTGCCTTTGGTCAGAAAATATACCGAAGACTCATCTATGTGAGCAAGAAAGATCTAATGAGGTTCAAATTGAGTTGGTGTTTAGTATAAATAGCATTCAACAATACCATGTCAGCTTTGTATACTTTACTATCTAACTAAGGAATTTAGATTCTAAGGAGCGCATGTAAATTGGAATGGAATGACATCTAATATGAATTGTATCTCATCATAAACCAGGAACATGTGATATGGTAAAAAAATGTAGAATAAGTGATTATTCAATCATGTTTGTTGGACTCATGTAAATATCAACCAAAATTGGTGTGATGCCAACAAATTAGTACATCAGATAATAATTTAAAGCAAAGATGGATATGAGTAATATAGATATTGGCATCAACTATATATCGTTCATTACCATTGTGGAGCCAATGTGCCCCTCAACTAGATATTAACCCAAACTAATGGAGGATATACTTGTAATATAGGCATTGGCATCAATGAGATAACAATCAACACTAGTGAGATGACAACAAGTTAATAAAGATGGAAAGATTATTTTTGTTGGCACCTCATTTGTAGATCCACTCATTTTTTCTTCCAAATGAGTTAAAATCATGACAAATGTAAATATACATGATTAGTAAGTCAAATTAACATATGCAAACAAAATTTAAAATTAGAATATATTTGTCAATGAACTATGGGCATAGATGTAGTCATAAAAAATTGGCTAATAGGTACTAATGCTATGTTTGGTATTGATGGAGCTTCCACTCGCGTGGAATTGCATGCACCACTAAAAATCCCAAAGATAATAAGTCCTTAGGTTTAGCCTTGCTTATGCTAAGTTAAAACTCCACCCACGTATGCTAAGACACATGGAAGTCTTATCATAGTATAGTTAAGGGTGGAATCCACAGGACAACGGTCTTGTTGATAGCAAAAAGATGGAAAATGTTAGAATCTCACTTAACTCCTTAATAGTTGGTATTTAGATCGAAGATTTGATTTGGTTGTTTTAAACTAAGTGCAAGTTAAAACAAAGCAAGAAAGTAATTTTAGGGTTGTAAAAAATGATAAGAAACCACTAGGATGTGATCAACTTTCACCACCACTACGCATGGATCAAAACATGCAACATAAAAACATAACCTGCAATAAGAGTCTAAACAGTTAGTATCTTTGTAGATTTAGTTTCCTTTCGAAGAACTAATTATGAGAAGTGTGGGAATGTTTAAATGCCAGCCATCCCCGAACAAATGGTCACTTACTTTACATCATTCCTTTCACAAAGTGTGTTTTCTTGACTTATCAAGGTTGTACTTTCATACGACAACTGATTCATTTCATAGTATGAAATTACAACGATGGAAGTGAGTTTACTCCACTTCTTGAAAAGAACTCCTAGATACCGAAACATATGCATGGTGGATACATGCATCAAGAACCAACATTCAATCGAGATTCAAATCTAATTGTACAAATGTAGACAATTCATACTAAAAGATAAAAGATAACACAAGTTGTTGATCAAGCAACAATTATTCATTAAACGATTGATGTTGAACCGAAAAGAAAAGTATATCTCTATTGCAAACTATGGATTATATTGCATGAAATGAAAACATGGGTAGCGGGGCTACTCCCTGCACCCTAGTGAATAAGACTACTCGCTCATAGAAAGGACAAAGAAGGAGGTGGGAAGAGAAAGAGAGAATGTCATCCCCACATAGGAGAGAGGAAGATCAACCCCTTAGAGAGAGAGAGATGATCTTTGCACTTTGCAGGTTGCTAGATGATGAAGTCTCCTTTTCCCACCTTCTTGGGCGATGCGAGAGAAAGCAACTTCTGGATGGAATGTGGGTCTCAGAATGGCAGCCTCAGGACAGAGGATGAAGGATGAAATGTCTCTAGAGCAGCAGAGGCAGCCTTTGGGCGTCTGAAACTTCATGATGTGGGAGGACCTCTCGGGTCTTATTTATAGGCTTTAAGTGAAGTCCAAACGGTTTCGGCAGTTTTGGGTCCAAATGGTCATGAAGACCGTTTGGACCCTGAGACCGTTTGGGGTCTGAGACCATTTGGGGTCTGAGACCGTTTGGGGTCTAAGACTGTTTGGCTTCATGCGGTCTCAGGACCGTGTGACTCCATGCAGTCTCGGGACCGGTTGGCTTCATGCGGTCTCGGGACCGGTTGGCTTCATTCAGTCTCAGGACTGTGTGATTCCATGCTGTCTAGGACCGTTTGGCTTCATGCAGTCTCGGGACCATGTGACTCCATGCGGTCCTGGGATCGTTTGATCTTCATACAATCTCCAAGACCGTTTGCGGCTTTTGTGATTTTTTTGTGTTTTCCTGTAAGAATAAAAAGGAGAAATGTTAGTTTAATGGTGTATTTGTAATAACGGAAGAAAGTTAAGGTCAACCCCTTGGAGAGAGTGAGACGATCTTTGCACTTCGCAGGTTGCTAGATGATGAAGTCTCCTTTTCCCACCTTCTTGGGTGATGAGAGAGAAAGCAACTTCTGGATGGAATGTGGATCTCAGACTGGTAGCCTCGGGGCGGAGGATGAAGGATGAAATGGCTCTAGAGCAGTAGAGGCAGCCTTTGGGCGTCTGAAACTTCATGATATGGGAGGACCCCTCGAGTCTTATTTATAGGCTTTAAGTGAAGTCCAAATAGTTTGGGCGGTTTTGGGTCCAAACGGTCGTGAAGACCGTTTGGACCCTGAGACCGTTTGGGGTCTGAGACTGTTTGGCTTCATGCAGACCGTGTGACTCCATGCGGTCTTGGGACCGGTTGGCTTCATGTGGTCTCGGGACCGATTGGGTTCATGCGGTCTCGGGACCATGTGATTTCATGCGGTCTCGGGACCGGTTGGCTTCATGCGGTCTCGGGACCATGTGACTCCATGCGGTCTTGGGACCAGTTGGCTTCATGCGGTCTCGGGACCGTGTGACTCCATGTGGTCTCGGGACCAGTTGGCTTCATGCGGTCTTGGGAGCGTGTGACTCCATGCGGTCCTGGGATCGTTTGGTCTTCATACAGTCTCCAAGACCGTTTGCAGCTTTTGTGATATTTTTGTGTTTTCCTATAAGAATAAAAAGGAGAAAAGGTAGTCTAATGGTGTATTTGTAATAAAGGAAGAAAGTTAAGGGTTCTGACTAATTTATCTAGAAAAAGAGTATGGAAAATAGGGGAAAACTATTAAGATAACATCACAAAATGGGAGGTTATCACCCCCCCTAACTTAGAGTTTAGCTTGTCCTCAAGTTAGATAGAGCTGAGGCATGCAATGGTGAGGAAATTTTATTTAGTTAAGATTTCCATACTCTTGCTCCAAATCTAAAGCAGAGATCTCCTAAGGTTGTATCGGAGCTTTTGCTTGCCTTAACTCTTTCAGGTATTGAGAGTTGCTTGGATCTCAGGTTTCTTCCATAACTCGTAGCCCGCATTGGGACCACTTTTTATTATGTGCATGTCGTTGTCTCTAATCAATTTTATACTTCTCTGAAAATCCTACCGGAAGCTAGAGTGGGTATGAGGGTTGGCTAAAGGCTTGTTGTGTAACTCCCCCTTCAAGTGGGGGAGGGGTTGTCTATGCTTTTAGGATCTCACTACCGGGCATGATACATCTGCCTTTGTAAGGGCAGCTGAATGTACCGGCTGGGCAAGTCCTTTGTCAACCTTTCATATATTTGGACCAGTGTTTTGAAAAGCGGTAATCAGTGTACGGGCGGAGAGGGTACCGAATAGAGTATATACGATATGTGGGAGTATAAGCGGGAGAATATTCAGTTTTAATCGGTTTTGATTTTTTTTAATATTAATCATAAAGATATTTAAATTATATATTGACCATATAATAATGACAATGATAAGTAATTAGCAACATTTATAAGTAATAGACTAATATTGCATTCATAAGTAGTTGAAACATTGATGAAATTAGAGAAGAAAACTTTGATAAGTAATTACAAACATTGATAAGTCATAGACTAATATCACATTAATAAGTAATTAGAAACGTTGATAAGTAATAGACTAATATTGCATTAATAAGTAATTAGAAACATTGATAAGTCATAGACTAATATTGCATTAATAAGTAATTAGAAACATTGATAAGTGATAAGACTAATATTGCATTAATAAGTAATTTGAAACATTGATGAAATTAGGGAAAAACATTGATAAGTAATTAGAAACATTGATAAGTCATAGACTAATCTTGCATTAAGAAGTAATTAGAAACATTGATGAACTTAGAGAAGAAAACATCAATAGTAAGGATCAGTTCAATAAACACTAACTATAAACTTATAGACAAAACATGAGGAGAAGACCAAATATGTAAATTGGAAGAAGAGAATGTAATTGTAATGACCAATAGTAGTATTAGAAAAAATTAATGTAAAAAAAATTATTACTAGCATTTGATTTTGAAAATCGCCGATTAATCGACCGATTATTCCCCCGATCGGCCGATTAATCGGTCCTGGACCGATTATAGGACGATTATTGATAATCGGTTCGGTAGACCCCCAAAAAGGAATATTCGGCCGATTATTCGGCCTAAGCGGCCGATTTTCCGAACAGTGATTTGGATACCTTAGGGTTTCACTATCGGGAACGACACATCTACCTTTGTGAGGGTAGCTGAATGTACCGTCTGGGCGAGACCTTTATTGGCTGTTCATATAGATCCTTCATGGCACAACTCTCATAGTTTTATTCAACACTCTAGCTTTTATTCATAAACTCACAGGCTTAGGATTTGGATTTTTAGTGAAATTGATTGGGCGGCCAAGCCTCTTTTATTTGAAGAGAAGAAAGTTGTTCTTAGAGTTTCTAGACATGCACTTATTTGGTTTCTACTTAGTGGTCCACTTGTGAGGCTTCTCGATTTGGATGTCACCTGATGTCCCTCCCGTCCTTGAGAGTGTTTGGCTTATTTCGGACCTGATGTTGACCTATGGAGAGTCATATGTAGAAATGAAGCAAAAGCATGCAAATCGAGTGTGAAGAGAATTTATTAATTCACCATTACATGTCTATGTGCTATTCTTGTTATTACTTTTGAGGACTAAATGGATTCTAAAGTTAGCTGGGGATGACTTTGTTCCAAGAGGGATGTTATTCTTTATGTGCAAGACTTATTATCAGGGGAATTATTTAAAAAAAAAACTAAATGTGCAAAGAAAGTTGTTTTTTTGTACAAATTTGAAAGAGAGGGTAGAGAGGGAAGGTTATAAAAAAAGATACCTTGCCCTTGTCCAGTGTACTCCCCCCCTAACTTATCACTCACTCTGTCCTCACAGTGTCAAAGTGATAGGTTGAGAAGTACAAGCACAAGGGCATCAGACTTCTATTAGTCCTTTATTAGCGCCATGTGTACGAACGAGATTAGCAGCGAACTTTCCACGTAATGCGTGGTAATCCACATCTCTCATGTCCTCTACTGGTCTTCCAAGGACCATGATGGTGTATATCCAGTAGAGGATGTGGAAACCACAGTCATTTGCCTCGCGAAGCTGCTGGGGACATTTGTGGCTGAAGGTAGGGTGATGAAAGTGTTCTTTACCATATGCCCATGTGTGCATGCTAAGAAGGTCGTGCAGTTGGTCGGCACACTCCTTCGCCACCTCCTCCGTAGGAATTCTTGGTGTTGTAGTATACTATTGCTGATCTGGATTGTACTGGCTGTCGAAATTGTTGTATATGATTGTTGTTCCATCATGAAGATTTGTTTCCAGTAACATCCAGTGCTCTGAATGAAGGAAAGGAAGCATAATAAACTTCAGAGTTGTATGTTGTTGGAAGGAAATGAGTGCCTCAGTTGTTCTGAAGTTCTTTAGTTTTAGGAGATCGTCCTTCATATATGCTACAGCCATATAGGTTGTAGGGTGATTCTGTTTGAGAAGAAATTGATAGGCGGCCATCAAACTCACGGATAGAGATCCTTTGATCTGTACAGTTTCTCGTAGTGCATCTTCCATGACCAGAATGTCGCCGAATATGAAAATGAGGTCATCTTTCTCGGCGTAAAGCCTTGACATGATGAGGCAAAGTTCATTGTCAGAGAGGATTTTGCATGCGCTGAGGTCAAATTTGGGGAATGTTGATGTAATGGTAGATAGCGGGACCATTTGTGAAGATGATCTGTTGACGGTTGCCCCTGTTAGCAACCCGGTAACCCCTTTATCATCTTCTAGATTGAAAGAGTAAGGATCCCATTGTTTCTTCTCGGGAACCTTGGCAGGCTGTTGTTTCTTCAACTCTTCTTTTGTTTGCCAGAATGGATGTTTTGGAGGACGTTGGATTGTCGAAAAGAGGTAGAGAGGAACATCGTTAGACACCATAGTTGGGTCCGTGAAAAACCTTCTATCACAAATTAGCTCCATGGCGTAACGACCTCACAAAGAATGAAAATCCTCTGTGGCTAGCTCAGTGATAGGGATTTGTTGGTTGAGTGCTTGAATATGACGTATAACATAGAAAGTGCAATCCCTAGATCCCTCTTGCATTTGGGCATGTGGGTTGATGATTTGGAACCAGGGTTGGTTCCAAGCATTGTGGAGGGATGGGCATGCATCCCAGATTAATTTCAATAGCATGAAAGGGATGCATCTGGCCTCCCCGACTTCGATACCAACAAAATTAATTATTATGGCTCTTAGTTCAGTGGCGCAAAAATTGTACACCTTGGTGTCTCGGGCCGCGGTGTCTACGATCATTAGCAGCCAGTGACCAGAGACTTGAAAGGGCACAGTAATATAGTGTGCCTCTCTGGAAATCCCCCTCTGCAACCGCTCGATGGATTTGTTTTGTAAGTCTTTATATAAAAGACTCATGGCCAGAGCAGGTGAAGCGTTAAGTACTGGTTGCTGTCATTTGGAGCTTTTGAAGACTTCGATAGAATTGGCAAGGAGGACACGGAAGATTGCCATCTTCACAGCTGATTGTGTTCGAAGGATGGTGCAGAAATCTTCATGGGTCAACTTGCGCTGAGTCTTTGTATTATGGTACATAACATCGCCCCCTTCTTTGGCATCATCTATGATAGTGTTTAGGATGAAGATATCTTGAGCACCTAGAGTAGAGATGACCGCCATGTCTAGATCGTGCATCTTGTAAGGTAGCGGTGGCGGCAGGGGAAGCTCTTGCAGAAGGTGGGAAGAAGGTTGTTGCAAATCATCAATGTAGCACTGCAGATCTTCTTCGTTATCTTTTTGCTGAGTTCCAACAATGTTTATTTGGAACCAACATGAGTCAACAACAAGAAACACCAGCTCAACATTTCTCTGCACCAGAACAATCAATGCCTTTTCCCCCAGAACAAGAATAACTCGAAAGAGTTAGTTTATATAAAGACGAAGACCTCGACTCTACTTTTGCTTCTTTGGCAGTTTCCCCCAGAAATCACATTGCAGAATAGTCAAGAAATTGATCCCCATATGACATATTTTTGTTGTCATTGTGAGTAGGGTATTTGGGATCTTTATCACCTTTGTGGTGATCTTTCTTTTGTTTCAGTGCAGCTCCTTGGCTGGGGCCCTCCCCAACATTGTCGGGGTCGTCAGATTTATCGTCTAAGGAGGTGCTTTTGTTGGAGTCAGCTGAGGAGTCAGAATCCTCATCTTCATTTTCTTCCTCATCATCTTCTTCGTCCACCACCTTGTTCGTTGTCTTCTTTGATGGAGGCTTCTTGCACTGCCAGTGGAGTGCTTGTAGCTCGTCGAAAGCCACTTGCACATGCTTGTGTGTTTCAAGCAGTGTGTCGTGGGTTTCTTTGAGATCTGAATAGAGAGCCTCGACGGAGAGGAGTTGGGTAGAGAGGTCCGTCACTTGAGTTCTTAGTTGGTTAATTTTGTTTTTGGATGACTCCTCTTGACAGTGATTGAGTTGTGTGACGGTGGTGTTGATGTCATCCAAGTGTGTGCTTAAAGCAGTTTGTTGTTGCTTAAGCTCACGCAGAGCTTCTGGCAATGGTTGATTTTGTGCAGAAACCCTGTCAACTTGCTCAACCAGATCGCCTTGCTGGCGTTTCACCTCAAGCTCCAACTGTGGCAGTTGTTGCAGGCGGTCGTCAATGCGTTCGACTTTCATGGCCGCTGCTTGCTTCTGTTGGTGGATGCTTGAGAGGATGCCCGACATAGCACATTTTTGCTTCTCAATCTTGGCGACCTGTGTGGTTAGACCCTACACACAAGAAAAAATAGATTGTAATATGTTAGAAGGTTCGGTGAGGAGGTTTCGAATAACATCAAATTGACGTCTGAATTCCTCACCGATGTTTGTGAAATGGACCCCAGATGTGGAAGGGTGGTGTGGCTGGGGTCGGGGTGGAATGTTGGTAGTGCCTTGTGAAAGATACAATGTTGATGGTCCCGCGAACTGTGTGGTGACCGTAGATGGAGTCACCAACGGTGTCGGGGTGGTGGCGGATGAAAAATGGTGATTGTCTGGGTGAGGATTGTGGGAGCGAAAATGTTGAGGATAAAAGGGTGGGGATGGGAGCGGAGTAGGTGAAGCCGAGTGTTGGAGCTGAGAATGGAGTGTCATGGGAGAAAAAGGGTGAAGTAGAAGATGTGGGTGGAGGAATTGTTGTTGGGATTATTGTGGAGAAAGGTGGGAGGGTGGTAGAGGGTGGGATAGTAATGGATGGTAATGTGGTGGGGGTGGTGGTGGTGGTGAGATCATCATGTAGGCTCATGATGAATGAGTATAATGATGAGGTATTGATAAGTTCCTCCAGATGAGGGAATTTTGTCTCCGGATTAAGCTTTGATGTTGGCATCCCCGACAGCTGTGGTGGTTGTAAATGTGCCTTGGATGGTTGTTTTACTGGTATTTTTGTTACCCTAGCTGTCGGGGTGGTAATACTAAGCTTTGTCTTGCCCGATTTGATTGTCTTCTCTTGTACTTTGACTGAAGCTAGGATTTTGGTAAGTTCTTCGTCAGTAAAGAGTAGTTTTTCCTCTTCGTAATCCATGAGCTATGGAAGCGGTAGTAGAGTTCTGGAGGATCTTACGGTAGGGCAGGAAATGTAGTGTAATTTTGCATCCTTTTCTTTGATAATGTAAGAGTTCTTCAAAGTTTGCTCGTTGGTAAGGATGTCACCCTTGATATGCGTGCACCTGGGGAGTAATCTACCCATCTTGAGATATTTGATAATAGAATTTATGTGCCCGCCCATGCAAATTTCTTTCCCTATGGCGTAAGCTAAAATTTTTTGTATCATGTGTTGTCCAATGTTGACCAAAATTCCATGTAGAATGGACCAGAGAAGAAAAAGGTCAGCGGTGATAAAATTTCCTCCTTCTGTTATAGGGAAGAGCACACTGGTGAGAATCTTGTGAAACGTGTGCACTAACCCAGAATGAATATTAGAGGCCTTGCAGGTCTTTTTCTCATAAGTTGGGAACCATGTTAGGGTTTTCCAGAAGTTTTGTCTATTGATTTGGGAGCTCTCTGTGCTAACAAATTTGGCCTTTTTGAGCTGCTCCGAGTTGTCTATGAAAATTTCATTCAATAGATTTTCTGTTATGACCACGTTGTTACCAAAAAGTTTGGTGACCAGCCTGCGGTCACCTCCATCCCTTGCTATGTCCATAATATCTATAGATTCCTTGGTGAGATGTGTAAAGAATTCTGTTGTGGGTTCTACGTAAGAAATTTTAGGGACAAAGTACATTCTTGAGAGATTAGAGTTGTCGAGCATGGTGAGGATTCTGTTGTATATCCCCATCTTGTGCAGTACGCTTGAGAAAACATACTTTGTTGGTTTTAGTATTTTGTCGATAGATGGGATGGTGTGGATGAAAAAGTTTTCTGGTGTTGGTGATTACAGAGAAGACATGGGTAGTGGTGGTTGCAGGAGTGGTAGTGTGGGTGGCGGTGTCGGTTGGTGGGATATCTCCTTCTAGGGTTTGTTCCCTAGCAGTGGCGGGGTGGACCTGTTTTCTTGCCCCTTTTTTGTGGGTTGTTCGGTTGTAGTTCCCTGGACCTTTCGTTTCCCCTTGAGCCTTTCGGTTGGGGATTCATCCTCGGAGTTTGGCTCGTATGCGGAGCCTTCATCACTTGAAGAGATATCTTCCACTTCTCCTTCAGGCTCCTCAGCTAGACATATGTTGATGCGGTCAATTTCACACATGACTGCTATTAAGTTGACCTTTGGTGGGATCTATCCAGTCTTTTTGTGGGTGTCTATGATTTTCTGGAGCCTCACGTGATCCTCCATGAGTTGCTTCGTTGTCCAGTGCGGGTCTTCGGCGGTTCCGGCCATATCTGAATTTTTTTGCATAAAATCATGTGTTAAGATGGTTTGAATTTGCAAAGATATCAAGTGTATTAAAAAGAGAAGTTTAATGTTATGTAAGTGTTAATGTTTTAACGGAATTCAAGCGGTTCGTAATTCCAAACGGTTTCAAGACCGTTTGGCTCCAAACGGTTTCAAGACCGTTTGGAAGGTGGAACGACGGGGGTGCAGCGGACAGAGGAGAAGCGATATCGTCGGTGATAGCAATGGCGGTGGTGATAGAGAAGGGGGCCACGTCGGCATCGTAGACGTCGGCGATGGTAAAAATGGAGGTGGTGTAAAGACGGAAGCGTCGATGATGGTGGTGCGTTGGTCTACCTTGTTGTTGCAGGTGGTGATGACGACGGTGATGCGAAGAGTGGAGGTAACGGAGGTTCGGATGTCGTGAAGGCACGCGATAGTGGGAGTGATGGTGGTGGAGAGAACCAGCGTCGCGAGTTGTGCAGGAGCAGGAACAGGGGATATGAAATAGTGTTTGCGAGGGTTTAGAGGGTTTGAGAATTAAAAGAAAGAAGAAGGAGAGGGGGTAGGGTGATATTTATAGGATTTGGGGGTTGACCCTACAAACTCCTGAGGTCAAACGGTTTGAGATCGTTGGGGCTCCAAATGGTTTTGAGACCGTTTGGCTCCAAACGGTTTCAGGACCGGTTGGCTCCAAACGGTTCGGAGACCGTTTGGCTCCTTACAGTTTCAGGACCATTTTGCTTCGAATAGTTTGGAGACTGTTTGGCTCCGAACGGTTTCAGGACTGTTTGGCTCCGAATGGTTTGAAGACCGTTTGGCTCCAAACGGTTTCAAAATCATTTAAGATAGTTCAGGTTTTTTATTTTAATATTTTTATGTTTGTTTTAGTTGTGTATGTGAATTTATATTTTCAGATTAAAGATAATAAACCTAAATTAAACATAGGAAATAAAAATAAAAGATAAACAGTGATAAACAGATCTTGGGTTTCCTCCCAAGTAGCGCATGGGTTTTACATCGTTGGCTCGACGAAGTTTTGATTTTGTTATGGTGATGCTGTGGGGTCTCTGATCTCAATAGTCTGTCTCAGAATTTTGTCTGCTGGAGTATTGTATTTTTTCACTTTATGTCCATTGACTGTCCTTTCTCCTCCATTGTCGTCAACAATTATGATGGATCCATTCGGGTATATGTGCTTGATAGTGAAAGGCCTGGACCACTTTGTTCAAAGTTTCTCAGGGAACATTTTGAGTCTAGAGTTGAAAAGAAGGACTTTGTCTCCAATGGCGATGTCTTTTCTTTTTAGATGACCGTCGTGCCACATCTTGGTTTGTTCTTTGTAGATCCTGACACTTTGGTATGCGGTCATTCTGAGCTCCTCTAGTTTTTGCAACTGGAGTTGTCTGTTTTCTCCCGTGCTTTTAAAATCGAAGTTTAGTTGTTTAATGGCCCACCAAGCCTTATGTTCCAGTTCTACTGGAAGATGACATGATTTCCCGTATACCAAATGGAACGGGGTTGTTCCAATTGGTATTTTATAAGCTGTTCGGTAAGCCCAAAGGGCATCAGGAAGCTTGGTGGACTAGTCGGTACGGTGTCTATTGACGATTTTCTCTAAAATTGCCTTCAGTTATCTATTCAAAACTTCAACCTGACCACTAGTTTGTGGGTGGTAAGGCATGGAAACTTTATGGTTGACTCCATATTTCTTCAAGAGGGCTTCAAAGCTTCGCTCCAAAAAATGGGTCCCTCCATCGGATATGACAGTTTGGGGGACTCCAAATCTGGGAAAAATGATATCTTTAAACATCTTAATGACTGGTTTGGAATCGCTAGAAACTGTGGGTATAGCTTCTACCCATTTTGAGACATAATTCACAACAACCAGTATGTAGGAAAATCCATATGAAGAGGGAAAGGGGCCCATCTAGTCTATCCCCCACACATCGAAAAGTTCGATCTCTTGCCACATAGTGAGGGGCATTTCATTCCTTTTAGTTATAGTGCCAGAAAGTTGACATTTATTGCATGATTTTAAAAAATCATGGGAATCGCTTGCTATCGTTAGCCAAAAGAAACCTAATTGCAGAACTTTCATAGTGGTATTTTTCGAAATCATGTGTCCCCCAGTGGGGCCGGAATGACAATGTTCTAGGACAAGAGTAATCTCTTCTTCAGGTAGGCAGCGACAGAAAAGTCCATCTGCGCATAGGTGAAAGAGATAAGGTTCGTCCTAGTAGTATTTCTTAACATCGTGGAGGAATTTCTTTTTGTTGTGATGAGAGGCGGAAGGGTGGATCATTCCTATAGCCAGATAATTCACTAACTCCGCATACCAGGGGAATCCGGTGGTAATTTTCATTAACTGATCATCAGGGAGGGAGTCTCAGATAGGTAGTTTATCATCATCCTCGACTTCAATGCGGATGAGATGATCAACAATGACATTTTCCACTCCACTTTTATCTTTGATTTCTAAATCAAATTCCTGAAGCATTAACACCCAACAGATAAGTCTAGGTTCTGCTCTTGCTTCTGAATTAGATATTGTATGGTGGAGTGGTCAGTGTAGACTATGACCTTTGATCCGATCAGGTAGGAGTGGAATTTCTCAAACGCATAGATGACAACTAAGAACTCCTTTTCTGTAGTGGTATAGTTCTTTTGCGCTTCATCAAGAGTCTTAGACGCATAGTATATTGCATAAGGCTTTTTATCAATTTTTTGTCCTAACACTGCTCCTATAGCATAGTTGTTGGCATCACACATTATTTCGAATGGTTGTGACCAGTCGGGTGATCTTAGAATAGGCGCAGAGACTAGAGCTGTTACGACCCGCGTCGAGCTTATCCCGTAAGTATGCTGTTAAGCATGTGATTAGCTGATGTGTTAAGTTTAAGCCTGTTTTTGTTAATAATGTTTAAAATGGATATGATATGTGCTTAGTATGTTTTCTAGCTTCTAAAGCGTGTAGGATCTTATGCTTGAAGCGTTGCCAGAGAAATCGTTCGAATCCGACTTTCGAGTCAAAAGTTGCATGTTTTTGGGCTTTTAGGGACCTGTTTGTAATTTTTGAAAGTTTCGAACTTTGCAATTATGCCCCTAAGTTTCTTCCTTATCCTTTCTCTCTTCCTTATCTCGTTTCACTTTCACAGAAATGAGAGAACGCTTCTGCGTTCTTCTTCCTTGCGTGAGAAAGAGAGAGAGAGAGAGAGAGAGAGAGAGAGAGAGGGAGATGAGAAGGGAAAAGCGTTGGAGCTTCGTTTTGCTCCGATCAGCTGCTGCAGTTCGTCCTTTCCCTCCGTGGATCTCCTTCTCCATCAATTCAAATCGGATTTGCAGCCGGAGCTGCGTTTGCAGGGAAAACGATCAAGGGATTGGGGTGCACGGAGCAGCCATAGCTTGTTTCTTTCTTCCCTTCAGGTGCGGTTTAGTGATATGCATCGACTGTGATCGTTTCGCGGTGTTTGTTCGAGATTTGCCCGTCGATTCGAGAGAAATCGACTTTTGCAGGCCGTTTTTGTTTTCTTCCTGTGCGCGGTTCGGCCGAGTTTCTATTCGGTCAGCCGATTCCTTCTTAGGGCTATCGTACTGTTTTTGGGTCGGCCGAGTTTGGGTCTTGGATCGGCCGAGTTTCTTAATTAGGTAGCCGAACAGCGTTTTTGTCGGCCGAGTTTGGGTTCTGATCGGTCGAGTTTCCTTGTAGGTATATAAAGCGGTGTGTTGGTCGGCCGAGTTCCCCAGGGGATTGACCGAGTTTCCTATTGGTCGGCCGAGTTTCAGAATCTGGGAAGCGTTCCGCCGAGTTCCATAGTGTTCGGCCGAGTTTCAAGTGGTGAGTTGCAGTTCATCTAGAAATCATTATTAAACTCATTTTAAATTCTTATTTGCTTCAGTATCAATTGATAGGACTCTTAAATAGTGTAGCAAATACTTTGTAGTATGATAAGATCATTGGAACTTGAAATGCCTGATATGAAAGATGAAAAAGAGAAAGTATTACATTTTAATGTTGCTATGTAATGTTCTTGTTTATTTGTTTACTTGTTAATCAGTTAATAGACTTAGATGCCCTAACGCCGTAGAACCCCTCGTGAGGTCTGCACCTTGGGGTGAAACGACCTACCTAGCGTGTGTCTAGATGGTCGGTGACTCGTGTTCAACAATAATCTGTGCATGTGTCACGGTGGCACGAGGGTAGAAAGGCAGTGTTTAACAATAATCCATGCATGTGTCACGGTGGCACTGGAAAGAAAAGAAAACACGGTTATCTAACACCATTCGTGCAGCGTCACGAAGGTAACCCTGTGACTCTCCGCCGATGTACTTAGGTTAAAGGAGAAGTCTGGAGCACACGTGGTTGTGCAGCACACGTGGTTGTGCGTTGAGGCCGTTGAGCCTGAGAGTCATGTAGCAGACCAGGACAGCAGTCAGACTTAGCATTTCCAGGGTGTGTCGCTAAGTCTTGTACGGTGGGACCGTAGCATGGACTTGTTGCGGATCTTTATATGTAGAGTACACTGCATATATTTAGGGCATAATAATAAAATGAATAAATAATCAAGTAGGTTCACAGTAAATTTATATAACTGTCCATTTACCTGAAATACCGGTTGATGCTTAGAAATGTGATTATTATCTGTATATCTACTATGTCAATAGAACTGCTCTGCTTGAACCGTATATCTGTTTATTTTCAGTTAATAAACATGACGAGTTGTTTAGTGATAGCTTAGTGAAATGTTATTCACTGAGCGAGTAGACTCATCCCTCTACTCAAACATTTTCAGGTCAGCATCAGCATCAGGAGTCGGAAGGATCGTTTCATCCCAATGCCTAATTGATAGAAGGTTTGTAGTTAGTCTAGTTAGAGGTCTCTTAGACCATTCCCCTCGATCCTCGGGACAAGGTGTGAGTGAGAGAGAGAATGTGTACAAAGATGTAGATTAATGTTATGCTTTCTTTATGTTAATCAATGTATTATGTTGTAGACCTTGCTTGTATCTTTAATCAGTTAAATAGAAAAGTTCCTGCAGTTTGCTTAGTTTCTGTTTATAGCTTAAACTTGGTTATCATTTAAATGCCTTGAATTGTTATAAAAAGTGACAAATGGTTGGTTATGTATTCATCCTACCTGTCGTGTCCTAATCACGTGGTTTGTAGTTAATGTGAGATTGGGGCGCGACAAATTTTTTGGTATCAGAGCCATAGGTTTGAGTACTTAGTTACTCAAGATCAGGGGATGATAAGAGACCAATAGGATTAAGGTTTAGGTGTCTTTCTTCTATCTGTAGTTTTCTAACAGGAAATATTCTGTTATATCATTGCAGATGGCAGGAAGAGGCTTTGATCGTGATGATCAGGCTGAGAGCCATGTTGGCCCTGACCCTCGATACTTGGGTCCAGGTGGTGGTGACCACGTGGATGATGCATCCAGGATGTATAGGATGTTCTTGGAGACCAAAGAGAGGTACAAGGCTGATAGGCGAGATTCTTCTTCTACCAGTAGTAAGGATCTGATGCGATCTTATGAGCTTGTGAAAAAGCTTAGTGGCATAGAGTTTAGTGGCACTACAGATCCCGCCGAAGCTGATGAGTGGTTTAGACAGATAGAAAAGGTCTTTCGTCTAATGGAACTTCCAGAAGATAAGAAGATTAGTCGTGCAGTCTACCTTTTGACAGGCGATGCAGAGTTGTGGTGGCGTGGTGTGGAAGAAAAGAGGGGAGGTACAGAGCTTTCCTGGCAAGATTTCTCTGAGGAGTTTCATCTCAAATTCTATCCACCCACTTTTCTTAATGAGAAAATCAGGCAGTTACAGAATATCAAGCAGGGGAACATGACAGTTACAGAGTATGAAGCGCTTTTCACACAATTAGCGAACTTCTGTCCACAGCTTGTTCCCGATAACATAGAAAGATGCAAAAGGTTTCAGGAAGGGCTAAGGCCAGAGATTCAGCATACAATTTCTGCTACTAGTAGGAGGAACAAAGAGAACTTTGGTGAGTTTGTCGAGGCTGCTAGACAGGTTGAAGAATCTGTGAATGCTGACAAGGTGCCTGAGTCTAAAAAAAGATCTGCAGATTTCAGTAGAGGACAGTCCAGTAGTGGATACAGAGGTGGAAGTAGAGGCTTCTTTTCTAAGATTGGGCGTGGCTTTGGTTGTTTTGGCAGGCAGAGATCCGAGGATGTCACTACTTCTAGAGGAAGAGGAGGATACAACCCAGGAAGATGGAGCAGTGCCGTTAATGGACAGTCTTCTGGATCATCTACCTCAGTGAGTGGTCCACAGAGGCAGGATATGCGAGTATGTAATACCTGTGGAAAATCTCATTCTGGGCAATGTTGGGGTTCAAATTATGCAGGATGTTTCCAATGTGGACAGACATGACATATCAAAAGGGAATGTCCTCAACTTCGGCAAGCGACATCACAAGCTTTCCAGCCTCAATACCCTGATGTTCCAAGTTCTTCTGTGGCTTCTGGTTCCAGAGGTGGTGGAGTGTCTAGTGGCAGGAGTGGTAAGAGAGGACAACGTGGCAGAGGGAGAGCTTCAGCACATTTCTTTTCTTTGACACCTCAGGAAGGTATAATTTCTTCACAAGTTGTTACAGGAGATATGTTTATGTTTAATAGTATACCAGTTTCAGTTTTGATAGATCCGGGAGCTACTCATTCTTTTATATGATGTTCTTTAGTTGATGGACTTAATCTGTTAACTCAAGAGTTGGCAGATGAGTTAGTGTTGAGGGTTCCACTAGGTGGACCAACAGTTCTATCCGAGTCTTGTCCCGGATGCTTGTTATCTTTTGGAGGTTTTACCTTTGCTGCTAATCTCATACCCTTGGATGTAAATACTTTTCAAGTCATCTTGGGTATGGATTGTCTTGAGACATATCGAGTGCAACTCGATTGTTGGAAAAAGGAAGCTACCTTTCAACTAGGGGAATTTTCTTGTATCTATACTGGAGACAGGAAAGTTCTGCCTACGTGCATAATATCAGCTGCTGTAGCTGATAAGATGTTACATAAAGGATGTGAAGCGTACCTTGCTCATGTGGTTGACACCAGAGCAGAGAAGAGCACCGCCAGTGTTTATGATGTGCCTGTGGTTCGTGAGTTCTCTGACGTTTTTCCAAAATAATTACCAAGCTTACCTCCTGTCAGAGACATTGATTTTGAAATTCAGATATATCCAGGTAGTCATCCAATAGCACTACCATCCTATAGAATGGCACCTGCAGAGTTGAAGGAACTCAAGGTGCAGTTGCAGGAGTTGCTAGATAAGGGTTTCATTAGACCCAGTTCTTCACCGTGGGGTGCTCCAGTCCTGTTTGTTAAGAAAAAGGATGGTACCATGCGTCTCTGTATAGATTACATGCAACTGAACAAGATCACTATAAAGAACAAGTATCCATTGCCGAGAATAGATGATCTGTTTGATTAGTTGCGTGGAGCGACGATCTTTTCTAAGATTGATTTGAGATCTGGATATCATCAGCTTAGGATAAAGGCTTCTGATATTCCCAAAACAGCTTTCAGAACCAGGTATGGGCATTATGAGTTTTTGGTCATGTCGTTTGGGCTGACCAATGCCCCAGCAGCCTTTATGGATATGATGAATCGGATTTTCAAACCGTTTCTAGATCAGTTTATTGTAGTCTTTATAGATGATATTCTGATCTATTCCAGAGACGATGAACAGCATGAGCAACACGTGAGAGTAGTGTTGCAGTTGTTGAGACAACACCAGTTGTTTGCTAAATTTAGCAAGTGCGAATTCTGGTTGGCTGAGGTAGCATTTCTTGGACATGTTATCTCGAGGGATGGAGTTAGCGTGGATCCTAAGAAAGTTGAATCTGTACTTCAGTGGGAACAGCCTACGACTCCTACTAAGATCAGAAGTTTCTTGGGTTTGGCAGGTTATTACAGGAGGTTCATACAGAGCTTCAGTGTGTTAGCATCACCCTTGACATGCTTGACGAGGAAGGATGTACCGTTTGTTTGGTCTGATAACTGTGAGAGAAGTTTTCAGATTTTGAAGAAAAAGTTGACTTCAGCACCAGTGTTGGTTTTGCCTGAAGCTGAAAAAGGCTATACAGTGTTCTGTGATGCTTCTAGAAGAGGTTTAGGCTGTGTACTGATGCAAGAAGGCAAAGTTGTGGCTTACGCATCTAGACAGCTTAAGAAGAATGAAGAGAATTACCCTGTTCATGATCTGGAATTAGTTGCTATAGTTCATGCTCTTAAGACATGGCATCACTACTTGTATGGTGAGACATGTCAGGTGTTTACAGACCATAAGAGCTTGAAATATATCTTCACTCAAAAAGACTTGAATTTGAGACAGCGCAGATGGCTTGAGCTGATTAAGGACTATGATGTGACAATCGATTACCATCCTGGTAAGGCAAATGTTGTAGCTGATGCCTTAAGTAGAAAATCAAGTTCAACAGACAATGCATTTTCTATGGCATGTTTCAAGAGAGACTTACTTGTAGATATGCGAAGGTTGAACTTGGACTTGAAGGTGATAGGACAGAGTGGGTTGATTGCTCAGATGCAAGTCAGACCTACTTTCTATAATCAGAATAAGGAATTACAACAGAGTGATGATGAGTTGTGGCAAATCATGCAGGATATGTCAGAAGGTAAGAGAATAGAGTTCAGGTTTTCTGATGAAGGCATGTTGTATCTTCATGATAGGTTGTGTGTACCTGGAAACAGTGAGTTGAAAGAGCAGATTCTTGAGGAAGCGCATACTTCTATGTATGTTATGCATCCAGGTAACACAAAGATGTACAAGAATCTCAAGGAGCTGTACTGGTGGTCTGGTATGAAAAAGGATGTGGCTGAATACGTGGCTAGGTGCGGGGTGTGTCAGCAGGTTAAGGCTGAGCATCAGAAACCTGTTGGTACTTTGTAGTCGCTTCCTATACCAGAATGGAAATGGGAACACATCACTATGGACTTTGTGGTAGGATTACCCAGAACGCCTAAGGGTTCAGACTCGATATGGGTGATTGTGGATAGACTAACTAAGTCTGCTCATTTTCTTCCAGTCAAGTCAACCTTTGACGTTTCAAAGCTGGCCAAAGTTTATGTGGATGAGGTAATCAGGTTACATGGGATTCCAGTTTCCATTATTTCTGACAGAGATCCAAAGTTTACATCTAGATTCTGGAATCAGTTACATCGTGCGTTGGGCACAAGGCTGAAGTTCAGTACAACGTTTCACCCACAGACAGATGGTCAATCTGAAAGGACCATTCAGACCCTTGAAGACATGCTGAGAGCATGCGTGCTACAGTTTAGAGGCAACTGGGAAGAACACTTAAGCCTAATGGAGTTTGCATATAATAACAGTTACCATTCTAGTCTTGGAATGGCTCCATATGAAGCTCTTTATGGTAGGACGTGTAGATCGCCAGTTTGTTGGTACGAGGTGGGTGAGAAGGAAATTCTTGGACCTGAGTTAGTTGATGTAACTACAGAAAAGTTATTTGTGATCAGGGATCAGTTAAAAGCTACTCAGGACAGACAGAAAAGTTATGCAGAAAGACGACGTCGACCTCTTGAGTTTGAGGTTGGCGACGAGGTTTACTTGAAGGTTTCACCGTGGAAGGGAGTACTGAGGTTTGGCAAAAGGGGTAAGTTGACCCCTAGATATATGGGTCCATATCCTATTGTTGAGAGGATTGGACCTGTAGCTTACAGGTTGGATTTGCTGTCTGAGTTGGCAAATCTTCCTGATGTCGTCCATGTGTCTATGCTGAAAAAGTGTCATCCCGGTACAGAAAAGATTCTAGATCCAGAACCTGCGCAGCTGAGAACGGATGTGTCCTATGTTGAAGGACCAGTGCAGATAGTTGATCACCGGATCAAAAAGCTTAAGAACCGCGAGATTCCTTTAGTGAAGGTTTTGTGGAGAAACCATAATCTTGAGGAAGCTACGTGGGAACTAGAGTCTGAGATGCGTGGCAAGTTTCCTTTTCTCTTCTAGAAATTTCGGGATGAAATTCTTATAAGGGAGGGAGATTGTTACGACCCGCGTCGAGCTTATCCCGTAAGTATGCTGTTAAGCATGTGATTAGCTGATGTGTTAAGTTTAAGCCTGTTTTTGTTAATAATGTTTAAAATGGATATGATATGTGCTTAGTATGTTTTCTAGCTTCTAAAGCGTGTAGGATCTTACGCTTGAAGCGTTTCCAGAGAAATCATTCGAATCCGACTTTCGAGTCAAAAGTTGCATGTTTTTGGGCTTTTAGGGACCTGTTTGTAATTTTTGAAAGTTTCGAACTTTGCAATTAGGCCCCTAAGTTTCTTCCTTATCCTTTCTCTCTTCCTTATCTCGTTTCACTTTCACAGAAACGAGAGAACACTTCTGTGTTCTTCTTCCTTGCGTGAGAAAGAGAGAGAGAGAGAGAGAGAGAGAGAGAGGGAGCTGAGAAGGGAAAAGCGCTGGAGCTTCGTTTTGCTCCGATCAGTTGCTGCAGTTCGTCCTTTCCCTCTGTGGATCTCCTTCTCCGTCAATTCAAATCGGATTTGCAGCCGGAGCTGCGTTTGCAGGGAAAACGATCAAGGGATTGGGGTGCACGGAGCAGCCATAGCTTGTTTCTTTCTTCCCTTCAGGTGCGGTTTAGTGATATGCATCGACTGTGATCGTTTCGCGGTATTTGTTCGAGATTTGCCCGTCGATTCGAGAGAAATCGACTTTTGCAGGCCGTTTTTGTTTTCTGCCTGTGCGCGGTTCGGCCGAGTTTCTATTCGGTCGGCCGAGTTCCTTCTTAGGGCTATCGTACTGTTTTTGGGTCGGCCGAGTTTGGGTCTTGGATCGGCCGAGTTTCTTAATTAGGTAGCCGAACAGCGTTTTTGTCGGCCGAGTTTGGGTTCTGATCGGCCGAGTTTCCTTGTAGGTATATAAAGTTGTGTGTTGGTCGGCCAAGTTCCCTAGGGGATCGGACGAGTTTCCTATTGGTCGGCGGAGGTTGGTCGGCCGAGTTTCAGAATCTGGGAAGCGTTCGGCCGAGTTCCATAGTGTTCGGCCAAGTTTCAAGTGGTGAGTGGCAGTTCATCTAGAAATCATTATTAAACTCATTTTAAATTCTTATTTGCTTCAGTATCAATTGATAGGACTCTTAAACAGTGTAGCAAATACTTTGTAGTATGATAAGATCATTGGAACTTGAAATGCGTGATATGAAAGATGAAAAAGAGAAAGTTTTACATTTTAATGTTGCTATGTAATGTTCTTGTTTATTTGTTTACTTGTTAATCAGTTAATAGACTTAGATGCCCTAACGCCGTAGAACCCCTCGTGAGGTCTGCACCTTGGGGTGAAACGACCTACCTAGCGTGTGTCTAGATGGTCGGTGACTCTTGTTCAACAATAATCCGTGCGTGTGTCACGGTGGCACGAGGGCAGAAAGGCAGTGTTTAACAATAATCCGTGCGTGTGTCACGGTGGCACTGGAAAGAAAAGAAAACACGGTTATCTAACACCATTCGTGCAGCGTCACGAAGGTAACCCTGTGACTCTCTGCCGATGTACTTAGGTTAAAGGAGAAGTCTGGAGCACACGTGGTTGTGCAGCACACGTGGTTGTGCGTTGAGGCCGTTGAGCCTGAGAGTCCTGTAGCAGACCAGGACAGTAGTCAGACTTAGCATTTCCCGGGTGTGTCGCTAAGTCTTGTACGGTGGGACCGTAGCATGGACTTGTTGCGGATCTTTATATGCAGAGTACACTGCATATATTTAGGGCATAATAATAAAATGAATAAATAATCAAGTAGGCTCACAGTAAATTTATATAACTGTCCATTTACCTGAAATACCGGTTGATGCTTAGAAATGTGATTATTATCTGTATATCTACTATGTCAATAGAACTGCTCTGCTTGAACCGTATATCTGTTTATTTTCAGTTAATAAACATGACGAGTTGTTTAGTGATAGCTAAGTGAAATGTTATTCACTGAGCGAGTAGACTCATCCCTCTACTCAAACATTTTCAGGTCAGCATCAGCATCAGGAGTCGGAAGGATCGTTTCATCCCAACGCCTAATTGATAGAAGGTTTGTAGTTAGTCTAGTTAGAGGTCTCTTAGTCCATTCCCCTCGATCCTCGGGACAAGGTGTGAGTGAGAGAGAGAATGTGTACAAAGATGTAGATTAATGTTATGCTTTCTTTATGTTAATCAATGTATTATGCTGTAGACCTTGCTTGTATCTTTAATCAGTTAAATAGAAAAGTTCCTGCAGTTTGCTTAGTTTCTGTTTATAGCTTAAACTTGGTTATCATTTAAATGCCTTGAATTGTTTTAAAAAGTGACAAATGGTTGGTTATGTATTCATCCCACCTGTCGTGTCCTAATCACGTGGTTTGTAGTTAATGTGATATTGGGGCGCGACAAGAGCATTTTTTAAGGTTGTGAAGCTTTGTAGACATTCTTGGTCAAAATTGAACTCAACGTCTTTTGTCAATAGTTGGGTCATGGGTTTTGCTATTTTCAATAAATCTTTACTGAATCTTCAATAAAACCCAACATGACCCAAGAATGCTCGTACTCCTTTTACATCATTTGGAGGCGAAAGTTTTGAGATGACATCAATTTTTTCTTTGTCTACCTCGATTCTTATGTCACTCACTCTATGTCCGAGGACGACACCTTGAGTTACCATGAAGTGGCATTTTTCCCAGTTTAAGATAAGGTTCGTTTCCTCACATCTTTGTAAGACTTGTCCAAGGTTGAGTAGACAGTTGTCAAAGGAATCTCTGTAAACTGAAAAGTCATCCATGAAAACTTCCATTATGGACTCGGTTAACCCTGCAAAAATAGCAGACACACACCTTTGGAAGGTAGCAGGTGTGTTACACATCCTGAACGACATTCTTATAAAAGTGTAGGTCCCAAAGGGGCAAGTAAAAGTTATTTTTTCTTGGTCTTCTGGGTGTATAGGAATTTGATAGAACCCAGAATAACCATCGAGATAACAGAAGAACTTTTGGTGGGCTAGGCGTTCGAGGACTTTGTCAAGAAATGATAGAGGGTAGTGATCTTTTCATGTTGCTTTGTTTAGTTTTTTGTAGTCGATACACATTCTCCACCCTGTGACGGTCCTCATGGGAACTAGCTCATTTTTATCATTTAGCACCATAGTGGTTGCTCCCTTTTTGGGGACCACTTGGACATGGTTGACCCATTGGGAGTCTGAAATTGGGTAGATAATACCGGCTTTTAGCAGTTTGAGGACTTCAAGGCGAACCACCTCTTTAAGATTTGGGTTCAGCTTTCTCTGGTGCTCTCTTAAGGGCTTAAATTCTTCTACCATGGGAAGTCTATGCATGCATAAGGTTGGGTTTATACCTATCAGGCTAGTTATCTTGTACCCAATGGCTTTCTTAAGTTTCTTCAACTCAACGAGAAGCCGTTCTTCATGGTCTTTCATTAGAGTGGACTGATGATTACTGGACATAGTTTTTCTTCGTCCAGGAAGACGTGGTTAAGTCACATTGGTAGGGTTTTCATATCAGGAGCCTTAGATACTTTTGTTGTTTCTAGAATAGTGACGGATTTGAGCTCCTCAAAAGTGGTTGTTAGTGCTTCTTCAACTTTCTCTAAGTGTTGCAGGCATTGTTGAACTAATTCGTTGGCTGAGAATTCGACTTCTTGATTTATTAGGACATTTTCTAATTCATCAAGTGGTTCAGATATTTCCAATTGGGACATTTGATGTATTGCATATAAGAGAAAAACATCCTCTTGAATGTTGGGGCCTTTCATGTTGTTGAGGACCCGGAACTGAATTGCTTCTTTTCCCAGTCTCAGAATGACTGTGCTAGCTTCAACATCAATAAGTGCCCTGGCTGTGGAAAGGAAGGGTCTACTGAAAGTTATTGGGTATCTTAGATCTTCCTTGATGTCCATAATGATAAAATAACATGGGACATAAGAATCCTTGCCTATCCTGACTGGAATGTCTTCAATAATTCCTAGGGGTGCAGTGATAGTTGAATCAACTAACTGAATTGTCATCGTTGTGGGTAGGAAGTCAGTAAAGCCCCGTTTTTTGCACATGGAGTACGGCATAATAGATATGCTAGCCCCTAGGTCAGCTAATCCCTTTTTGCTCAAAGCATTTCCAATACAGCATTGAATACCAAATGAACCAAGGTCCTTCTTTTTCTTGGGCATCTTATTAAGAATGATATCGGAGGTGGTCTAAGCCAGTTTGACCGTCTCTTACTCTTTGGTGATGTATTTCCTTAATAGCAAAGTTTTTAGATATTTAGCCCAAGTTGGTACTGTTGGGTTTTAAGGGAGGCAGAGAAGGCAGCGGAAACAAAAAAAAATTTCACCCCAAATCCAGAACAAGGAAACGCGTCAACGTCTATACAATAGGAAGGGATGATTTATGGAGTCATACCTTGTCCCAAGGCTTGCTCGGCGACAATACCTCGCGGCTTGCGCGGTCTTCACCTCCGATCTTAGACGGTGTCTGTGCAGCTCCTAATCGCACTGGGACTGACGACTCCTGGTCTCACTGGTACTGTCGGGATTGACATCTGTCCTCCGAGCGGCAAAAATCTCCCGCCTCTGAAGTAGTCTACATGGACCACCTGGAACTCCAATCTCCTTGTCCCACAAGGAATTGGAAGGAGTTGCACCCTCCAATCAGCATACTAGTCACTGACACACTCTCCTGCCACCAGTCGCTTTCTGAAGTTGTCTTTTCCTTGTTGTGCCTCCCTTATCAGGTAGCACTTGCTCGGGCTCTCTCGGTTACCAAAACCAGAGAGAACGACAACTTTATAGAGCAACTAGTTGTACTGAGTTGTACTTTGAGAAGACCCCAATAGCCCTATATATAAGAGGGTCATGGGATAGGGTTCTCTATCCTGGGCAATGCAGGACTAAAGCAGGAGTAGAAGGGTTCGAGATTTTCCACAAAAACAACCAACTCGCAACCTGAATCGATCGTTTCATTTCTGAAACGGTTACCTGAGCCGGTCAGTTGACACCTCAACCGATCAGTTGGGACCCATGAAACGGTCGGTTCACTTGTGAACCGGTCGGTTCGTGGTCATGGTCAGTTCCCGATTGACTTTTCTTCTGTTGTTTCTAATTGGTATCAAATACCAATCCTTGTTCCAATCAAATTGGGCAAGTGAAACGAAAGGAAATTTCTCAGCAATCCTACTTTCCCAACTTGCTCGGTTGCATCATTTGAACTGATCGTTTCAACACTTGAAGCAATCGTTTCACCCTGTCCATGAGCCGATCGACTCACCACCTGAGCCGATTGATTCACCAAGCTGATCCGATCGGTTCATCACATGAGATGATCGGTTGGGAGTGAAGATTGTGCAGAATCAGTCAATTACAATTTCAATCAATCCGATACTCCAATCAATGTGTCTAACACCTTGAACATTATGACATTGAGCTATCAATTAATTAAGTGTTTAATTGAACTACTAAACTCCTTTAGTAATCAATCTAAACATAGTTGGTGGACAAAACTCCTTTTCCAGGTTAAATCCTATGTGTGTGACCCTGCAGGTCCATTTCACGTTGGTAGTGAAAGTGTATAACACTTATGACTTCACAAGCAAAGAGTGGTGCCTAGTCACACATCAGTTCTACCCAAGTGAAATAGAAAGTTGGAGAACAACTTTCAATCCTACAATCCGTGAATGGTGTTATAGTGAACGTATAATTCCTTTGTCACTGATATCCCGAATGAACTCGAGGCATGGAACACTCATCCTGTCAACGTTCATTCACTTTCTTGATCTCAGAGTAGATTGGAAGAGATATGTATGACATCAATGTCACATACTGATTCACACATGCGTGCACACCTTTCTCAATCCTACTCATCAAGTGGCCATGGATATCAAACTCCCTCAGGAGGGACAAATCCCATATCTATCACTCACCCCTCAAAAGCCCCATGTGTCAAAGCCACCCAATCATCACCTTTATAACAACCCATGTTTCAGGAATGCATTTTATGATATCAAAGTGTGCCCAACAACATGTGTTGAGTGTAGTGATTTCAGGTCAAAGAATCACACTCACCACCATCACTATGAGTACTGACTGTGACTACCATGTCATGGTTCCATGTGTCAAACTCACAGTGGGTCTGTCCGGTACACTTGTTCTCTAGCAAGTACCTATGTGTTTGGTTTGATATCTCTATATCATGACTAATGAGATTTTGTCATCAACCAACACCACAATCTAGTCTTGTGTGTCATTGTTGTCTATCTACCTTCCACAATGACATCCGACTAGGGACATAACAAGAATGTACAAACTCTTAGTATCCGTATGATCTCATCGTTCAGGTCCTGAACCTGAAGGCATACATCATTTAGTACTATCATTCTCTAGACGTTCAATCTATTCTATCACTATCTCATATGATTGAACCAGAAAGAATTGGAAGCTTGCCTTTGATGTTTATCAAATCAATCTTAATGTATCCCAGCAATCATCCCATGATTGGCTCTCAGGGCATACATATCAATAGACGCCCACTTGCACTGCGAGCCAATCACCCTTGAATCATATTCATAGTGATCTTCAAACATGTCCCACATGTTACTCTGCTCTAGTGCGATCATAGTGAGTAATGGCAACACCTTGCCAAAGTCAGTATAAATTGCATGTCTCACACCTCTTCGCTGTACGTCACACGTATGAGATGGAGTTGCCTTAAAATGTGATCCAGTATTCCTTTGCTAACCTTTAGCCACATTGCATGATCAAGTATTCCATACTTGTCATCAATGAGCGGAATATCTATAAGTTCATCTCATGAACTTCCATATCCATATAGTATCCACTGTTGTTCTCTAACACACGGATACTCGACATTTCCTTTTAAACGACTTTATTGGAACATTTCCAATTATCAACAAACTTTCACTTTTATACATCCTATATATATTTTGCGATTAATTTTCTATCCTTTTGGAAGTTCGCATCAATGTAACTCTTTACATTGAACTCTTCCTTATCTCCATAGAACTAGCACTTCTCAAGTACTTATCAAGTTCTCATGGTATTCCAATAACCCTTATTGGAAGTAGACAGACATCCACTCGTCATGTCTCACATACGGGTTATCAGGATGACCACATCATATTGCCATGTCCCACATACAAGATGATGAATGCATTTTGTTCTTTCCATGTCGATACATGAAAGATAATGGGATGATTACATGCATGATAGATCCATATATATTCTTAGTGTTCCCATTCTTCATAAGAATTGGACACATCGCCTTGGCATACTAACTCCATGTAACATGGACAAGTTTTCTCCCACTCAATCTGTGCATACTAATGTTGGTATGTATGCCTTGAGAGCCAATCATGGGATGATTGGTGGGATGCATTAAGATTGATTTGATAAACATCAAAGGCAAGCTTCCAATTCTTTCTGGTTCAGTCATATGAGATAGTGATAGAACAGATTGAATGTCTAGAGAATGACAGTACCCAATGACGTATGCTTTCAGGTTGAGGACCTGAACGATGAGATCATATGGATGCTAAGAGTTTGTACATTCTTGTTATGTCCCTAGTCAGATGTCATTGTGGAAGGTAGATAGACAGAAATGACACACAAGACTAGATTGTGGTGTTGGTTGATGACAGAATCTCATTAGTCATGATATAGAGATATCAAACCAAACACATAGGTACTTGTTAGAGAATAAGTGTACCGGACAGACCCACCGTGAGTTTGACACATGGAACCATAAGATGGTAGTCACAGTCAGTACTAACAGTGATGGTGGTGAGTGTGATTCTTAGACCTGAAATCACTGCACTCAACACATGTCGTTGGGCACACTTTGACATCATCAAACGCAGTCCTGAAACATGGGTTGTTATAAAGGTGATGATTGGGTGGCTTTGACACATGGGGCTTTTGAGGGGTGAGTGATAGATATGGGATTTGTCCCTCCTAAGGGAGTTTGATATCCAAGGCCACTTGATGAGTAGGATTGAGATAGGCGTGCGCACGCATGTGTGAATCAGTATGTGATATTGATGTCATACATATCTCCTTCAACCTGCTCTGAGATCAAGAAAGTGAATGAACGTTGACAGGATGACTGTTCCATGCCTTGAGTTCATTCGGGATATCAGTGACAAAGGAATTATACATTCACTGTAACACCATTCACGGATTGTAGGATGAAAGTTGTTCTCCAACTTTCTACTTTCACTTGGGTAGCACTGATGTGTGACTAGGCACCTCTCTTTGCTTGTGAACTCATAAGTGTTATGGACTTTCACTGCCAACGTGAAATGGACCTGCATGGTCACACACATAGGATTTAACCTGGAAGAGGAGTTTTTTGTCCACAAAGCAATGTTTAGATTGATTACTAAAGGAGTTTAGTAGTTCAATTAAACACTCAATCAGTCGATAGCTCAATATCATATGGTTCAAGGTGTTGGACGCATTGATTGGAGTACCAGATTGATTGAAATCGCAATTGACTGATTTTGCCCAACCTGTGCTCCCAACCGATCGGCTCATGTGATGAACCGGTCGGCTGAGTTGCTGAACCGGTCGGCTGGAGTGTCCAGGCCGATCGGCTCATGCCCAGGTTGAAACGACCGGTTCAAGGGTTGAACCGATCGGCTCAACTGGTGCAACCGACCAGTTGGGAAAGTCATGTCGGCAAGAATTTTCCTTTGGTTTTGAATTGCCCAATTCGATTGGGAATAACATTGGTATACGATACCAATTGAGAACGAAACAAGGAAAGTCTTTTTTGATCCGGATTAGGACCATGAACCGATCGGTTCAGGGCACCAACCGATCGGTTGGAGTGCCCCAAACGATCGGCTCAGGTCCAACCGATCGGCTCAATGGCCGAACCGATCGGTTCAGTTGTGAACTGATCATTTCAAGTTGTGAACCGGTTGCTTTTTGTGGAAAATTCTCGAACCCTTCTACTCCTGCTTTTAGTCCCGTGTTGCCGGGCACAGAGAACCCTGTCCCATGACCCGCCTATATATATAGGGGTATTGGGGGCTTCTCAAAGTACAACTCAATGCAAGCCGGTTGCTTTGTGAAGTTGTCGTTCTCTCTGGTTTTGGTAACCGTGAGAGAGCCCGAGCAAGTGCTTCCCGCAAAGGGAGGTGCAGCAAGGGAAGGACAACTGCAGTTGCAACTGGTAGCAGGAGAGTGTGTTGGCGACTAGTACGTCAACAGGAGGGTGCGACTCCTTCCACTTCCTTGTGGGACAAGGAGTGTGGAGTTCCAGGTGGTCCGTGTGGACTACTACAGAGGCGGGAGGACACTGATGCTTAGGAGGACAACTGTCATCCGACAGTCCGGTAGGAGGAGGAGTCGTCAGTCCCGGTGCGACCAGGAGGTGCACAGACGCCGTCCAAGACCGGAGTTGAAGACCGTGCATTGCGCGAGGTATTGTCGCCGAGCAAGCCTCGGGACAAGGTATGATTCCACAAACCATTCTTTCCTATTATATAGACGTTGACGCGTTTCCTCGGTATGGGTTGGGGGAGAAAATTTTTGTTTCCGCTGCCTTCTCTGTCTCCCTAAAAACCCAACATTGGTATCAGCGCCACGTCAACTGCTCTATATTTTAGGAATATCGATATGATCGATTTTGGTTTGTCACCTTTATTTATTGCATACGATGTGAATAATATTGGCTTTATGCATGTCCAATCCTAAATCCACAAATCCCAAATTACATATATGATATGTATTATTAATGCACTCGATACACGTCGCCCTTAAACGAGTTTTGTGGTGGATGTGTGTAGTGTGATTATGGCCTATAAACCCCTATCTGTGTGTGGTTGTTTGTGGTTGCTTGCATCTCGGTCTGCGCACCGATCTTCCCTCTCTTATTCCTGATGTAACTCGAAATAATTCGAGATTCTTTCCTACCTTTGCTCCCCCTGAATGTAACTCGGGGTTTCTTCTTTTAAGCAATGTAATAATAGGATAGATTTTATTTCCTGTTATGTCGAAGACCGAAGGACATCAAGACGACAACTGAAACGATCGGTTCAAGGCGTGAACCGATCGGTTGACGTTCCAGACGGTCAGTTCAAGGAGTGAACCGATCGGTTGATGACCGGTTCGAGGAGCGAGACGAGCGGGTGGCGGACATGACGAGATGCACGACGACCAGGCAAACCGATCGGTTGGAGGAGCCAACCGATCGGCTGGTGGCACCCAGACGACCGGCTGGAGAGTACAGATCATTCATGTGATGAGTTGATCAACTCGGATGGCAAGGCACAAATGTTCATCTTGTACAGGTTGCATGTGATGTAGACCTAGATGACCGTGATTCCTCTTGGCTCGAGGAATCACATTAGGATGGCCATAATCTTCGCTTTTTATCGTTTGTGCATGTTTTCTGTGGGATATAGCATGTATATGATACATACTATGTATTGTGGTGATTGGATATGTATATGTATATAAAACCAAATCCTTCATTAAAATATTAAGTTTTAGATGCCTTCCAACTGCGACACACGTGAAAAGCTTGTTCGACCAAGTGTGGGCACGCCCTAGCGTGGTGCACCGTCTACCTCATGGAAGCGTGAAGGATGAATGTGTGGGTCTGCCCTAGCAGGGTGCATGTTCATCGTGTTTGCTTTGGGTCGGACTTAACAAGGTGACCTAGATAGGATCTAGCACCTTGAGGCATGGAGATGATCATTGCAAGGAGTTGTATATGACATCTTATCAAGAGTTGCATATGATGCAATTGGCAAAAGTTGCCTACCTAAGAGATCTATGTTGTGGGTGACAGCCCTAGCTGGTCCATGGCTTAGAGGATTTCAGGATCTTGCCCACTAGAAGGTTGTACGCTGCAATCTTCCGAATTGATGGTGAGGGCTATCAATTTGAAGTAAAATAGTGGGAGCGATAATTAATTAAAGGCCTAATTTTATCGTCAACTTTTCAAATCAATCAAATAAATCAAAAGAGTTTTGGACTGAAAATTGCATATATTTCCTTTTGTTAAAATAAATGGTTAATCAACAAATAACTTTATTTGCGATCGGTCTTTGAGACCAACAAATTAAATGGGAATAATTCCACGATTGGTTAGGATGATGAGAAGTGTTCTTAGTCAAAGAGTGAAAGCTCTAAGTCCTAGTTATACCAGAACCAGATGAACTCGATCCCACCACATCAATGGCTGAAAGTATGCTTATGGAAGCATACCGAGGATGACATTGATGAGGAGTGCTTGATGTTGTGTTCTCTGAACTATGAGTTGCAGAGACAACATGAGACATATGATGTCTCCAAGACACTATCCTAGTATGTCATGACAGAAGGAGATCCAGTAAGGGATTCACACACTCAATGTGATTGGGTATGTTGAAAACCTGACTGAGAAGGATTCCCTCTGAGCCAAGGGTTGGCTATTGGCATGATACTGCAAATGTTGCAAGAATCATACAATTCATGATAAGCTACAACATGAACAACTTTGACAAGCGTTGACAGAGTTGTTGGACATGTTGAGGACAGTAGAGGCAAAGATGAAGAAAGACAAACCATAATCTTTGATGTGATCAAAGAGAAAGGTAAGTCTTAAGGGCAAGGATAAGGGCAAAGCAAAGAAGTGTTCTATTGCTAGCCGACAATCCAAGCCGTCTTCAGCCTTAAGGCACATGGGGAAAGGGTGTATGAGGGAATTGCCCTCTATATCTGGAAGAACAAAAGAAGATGAAGGAGGGGATGGAGATCTCCACCTAAGGTATCATGAAATAAACCACTTCTTTATCCGAGGTATATGATACCAAGATATGGATATGTCATATGCAATATCCACAAAGAAGTGATGGCCTTTGTGAAAGGACCAAGAAAGAAGTACCCATCATTGGAGCAAGTGTTGCGGCCATAGATAGGAGTATCTTTTAGTTTATTTCAGCCTAAAGGGCACGAAATAGAGTTGAGAAATGCTATTTCATATATTGCCAATAGATAGAAACACTTTATTATTGCATATTGTATGACAATGATGGCAATTAATAAAGTTGATGTTTCAATCTTAAAGATATGATCTTTGTGGCAATGCCTTTTTTTATCTTGTAATACATGGTATGTATAAGATAAAATGATACCTAAAGTTATTGATAACTCAAATGATCAAATTAGCATCAATCATGAGAAATTCATTTCTAGTTTCCATATGATGGATAAATCTAGACTCTTTTGGTTAGAGAACCAGAAAGAGACATGAATCTCTTGTACATGATTAATCAATCTTCACTAATGGTAGTGGGAGAATGATTGTCCTATTAGGTATAATACATGTGATGTATTTACATACCTATTGGAGCGAATGCTAATACTTCAAATGGTGTTTAGAGAAATACCAATATGAATATCTTGAAGTGTTCAAGATTATCATAAATGAAGTACAAATTTGGTAAAGTATTAATTCTTGATGAGATCAATGAATAAAATACTTGGACCAAATGTTTGAGATCCTTATGAGTGATTATGATAGTGTATCATAGTGAACTCATGATTAAGGCATGGTGATGTCTAAATCAAGAAAGAATCACACTCTAAGGAGTTAGAGAATGATTATCAAATAACTAAATTCTTCTTAATAAAAGGATACCCCACACTAATAAAGGACATTAAGAATCACAAGGAGTTGTGAATTCTTATATTCTTGACAGATACACCTCAATTATCTATGTGATGAGTTGTTCATATGATGAGTCAACTATCTAGATGAATATGAGGAATCAGATTTTGAGTTATGGTATAAAACCATTACATCCTAAATGACATCCGTGTGAACCATAAGGTATGACCTTGATGGTAGCACTCATTGGATCATATCCATAAGTGCAAATAAGTCTTAAGTGTTAAGACACATGGATAACATTTTGAGAAGGATGATGCTTGTTGATTGCAACTTAATGACTAAGACATTTGGCATATGGATACTAAAACCGCATTCCTTTGAGGAATAAAATCAGGATGTGTATGTGACACAACCTATAAGGTTTATGAATCCATTAATGCAAATGAAGTCTATAAGTTACAATGGACTAATCAATGTGATTGATTGAGTACAAGCAACTCAAAATTGGATCTTTACTTTGATGATATAGTCAAAGGGTTTGACTGATATGTCAAAGATAAAGACGGGATCTGTGATTTAGTGGGAGCGTATTCACATTCCACATATTGATGTGAAATGGAATTGTTCTAGAATGGAAATCCAAAAGTGGAAATTATCTTTAAGGAAGATAGAGATCTTTCCTATGTGATAGGAATAGAGATCTATAGAGATAGTTCTCGAAAAACCTCTTGACCTGAAAAAGGAGAGAGCATACATTGGCAATCTGTACTGAAGTGTTCAGTATGCACAGATTCAGTGGGAGAAAACTTGTCCATGCTACATGGAGTTAGCATCCCAAGGCCAAGTGTCAAATTCTTATGAAGAATGGGAATACTAAGAATAGATATGGATCTATCATGTATGTAATCATCCCATTGTCTTGCATGTATGACATGACAAGAATAAAATGCATTCATCATCTTGTATGTAGGACATGGCAATATGATGTGCTCATCCTGATAACTCGTATGTAGGACATGACGAGTGGATGTCTGTCTACTTCCAGTAAGGGTTACTGGAATACCATAAGAACTTGTTAAGTACTTGGGAAGTACTAGTTCTATGGAGATAAGGAAGAGTTCAATGTAAAGAGTTACATTGATGCGAACTTCTGAAAGGACTGAAAATTAATCGCAAAATATACATGGGATGTATAAAAGTGAAAGTTTGTTGATAATTGGAAGTTTTCCAATAAAACCATTTAAAAGGGAAATGCTGAGTATCTGTGTGTTAGAGAACAGCAGTGGATACTATATGGATCTGAAGGTTCATGAGATGAACTTATATTCCACTCATTGATGACAAGTCTGGAATCCTTGATCATGCAATGTGGCTAAAGGTTAGCAAAGGAATACTAGATCGCATATTACGGCAACTCCATCTCATACGTGTGACGTACAACGAAGAGATGAGAGACATGCAATTTATACTGACTTTGGCAAGGTGTTGCCATTACTCACTATGTTCACACTAAGAGCACAGTAAAATGTGGGACATGTTTGAAGATCACTATGAATATGATTCAAGAGTGATTGGCTCGCAGAGCAAGTGGGAGTCTGTTGGTATGTATGCCCTGAGAGCCAATCATGGGATGATTGGTGGGATGCATTAAGATTGATTTGATAAACATCAAAGGAAAGCTTCCAATTCTTTCTGGTTCAGTCATATGAGATAGTGATAGAACAGATTGAATGTCTAGAGAATGACAATACTCAATGACGTATGCTTTCAGGTTGAGGACCTGAACGATGAGATCATACAGATGCTAAGAGTTTGTACATTCTTGTTATGTCCCTAGTCGGATGTCATTATGGAAGGTAGACAGACAACAATGACACATAAGACTAGATTGTGGTGTTGGTTGATGACAAAATCTCATTAGTCGTGATATAGAGATATCAAACCAAACACATAGGTACTTGTTAGAGAACAAGTGTACCAGACAGACCCACCGTGAGTTTGACACATGGAACTATAAGATGGTAGTCACAGTCAGTACTCACAGTGATGGTGGTGAGTGTGATTCTTAGACCTGAAATCACTGCACTCAACACATGTCGTTGGGCACACTTTGACATCATCAAACGCAGTCCTGAAACATGGGTTGTTATAAAGGTGATGATTGGGTGGCTTTGACACATGGGGCTTTTGAGGGGTGAGTGATAGATATGGGATTTGTCCCTCCTAAGGGAGTTTGATATCCAAGGCCACTTGATGAGTAGGATTGAGATAGGCGTGCGCACGCATGTGTGAATGATTATGTGATATTGATGTCATACATATCTCCTTCAATCTGCTCTGAGATCAAGAAAGTGAATGAATGTTGACAGTATGACTGTTCCATGCCTTGAGTTCATTCGGGATATCAGTGACAAAGGAATTATACATTCACTGTAACACCATTCACGGATTGTAGGATGAAAGTTGTTCTCCAACTTTCTACTTTCACTTGGGTAGCACTGATGTGTGACTAGGCACCTCTCTTTGCTTGTGAACTCATAAGTGTTATGGACTTTCACTGCCAACGTGAAATGGACCTGTAGGGTCACACACATAGGATTTAACCTGGAAGAGGAGTTTTGTCCACAAAGTAATGTTTAGATTGATTACTAAAGGAGTTTAGTAGTTCAATTAAACACTCAATCAGTCGATAGCTCAATATCATATGGTTCAAGGTGTTGGACACATTGATTGGAGTATCAGATTGATTGAAATCGCAATTCACTGATTTTGCCCAACCTGTGCTCCCAACCGATCGGCTCATGTGATGAACCGGTCGGCTGAGTTGCTGAACCGGTCGGCTGGAGTGTCCAGATCGATCGGCTCATGCCCAGGTTGAAATGACCGGTTCAAGGGTTGAACCGATCGGCTCAACTGGTGCAACTGACCAGTTGGGAAAGTCATGTCGGCAAGAATTTTCCTTTGGTTTCAAATTGCCCAATTCGATTGGGAATAACATTGGTATATGATACCAATTGAGAACGAAACAAGGAAAGTCTTTTTTGAGCCGGATTAGGACCATGAACCGATCAGTTCAGGGCACCAACCGATCGGTTGGAGTGCCCCAAATGATCGGCTCAGGTCCAACCGATCGGCTCAATGGCCGAACCGATCGGTTTAGTTGTGAACCGATCATTTCAAGTTGCGAACCAGTTGCTTTTTGTGGAAAATGCTCGAACCCTTCTACTCCTGCTTTTAGTCCCGTGTTGCCGGGCATAGAGAACCCTGTCCCATGACCCGCCTATATATAGGGGTATTGGGGGCTTCTCAAAGTACAACTCAATGCAAGCCGGTTGCTTTGTGAAGTTTTCATTCTCTCTGGTTTTGGTAACCGTGAGAGAGCCCGAGCAAGTGCTTCCCGCAAAGGGAGGTGCAGCAAGGGAAGGACAACTGCAGTTGCAACTGGTAGCAGGAGAGTGTGTTGGCGACTAGTACGTCAACAGGAGGGTGTGACTCCTTCCACTTCCTTGTGGGACAAGGAGTGTGGAGTTCTAGGTGGTCTGTGTGGACTACTACAGAGGCGGGAGGACACTGCCGCTTAGGAGGACAACTGTCATCTGACAGTTCGGTAGGAGGAGGAGTCGTCAGTCCCGGTGCGACCAGGAGCTGCACAGACGCCGTCCAAGACCGGAGTTGAAGACCGCGCATTGCGCGAGGTATTGTCGCCGAGCAAGCCTCGGGACAAGGTATGATTCCAAAAACCATCCTTTCCTATTATATAGACGTTGACGCGTTTCCTCGGTATGGGTTGGGGGAGAAAATTTTTGTTTCCGCTGCCTTCTCTATCTCCCTAAAAACCCAACAACTAAACCCTATAGTATAGATTGCCAATGTATGCTTTCTCTTTTCAGGTCTAGAGGTTTTTGAGAAATATCTCTATAGATCTCTATTCCTATCACATAGAAAACATCTCTATCTTCCTTAAAGATAATTTCCACTTTTGGATTTCCATTCTAGAACATTTCCATTTCACATCAACATGTGGAATGTGAACATTCTCCCACTAAATCACAAATCCCTTCTTTATCTTTGACATATCAGTCAAACCCTTTGACTATATCATCAAAGTAAAGATCCAATTCTGAGTTGCTTGTACTCAATCAATCACATTGATTAGTCCCTTGTAACTTATAGACTTCATTAGCATTAGTGGATTCATAAACCTTATAGGTTGTGTCACGTACACATCCTTGTTTTATTCCTCATAGGAATGTGGTTTTAGTATCCATATGCCAAATGTCTTAGTCATTAAGTTGCAATCAACAAGCATCATCCTTTTTAAAATGTTATCCATGTGTCTTAACACTTAACATTCATTTGCACTTACGGATTTCATCCAATGGGTTCTACCATCAAGGTCATACCTTATGGTTCACATGGATGTCATTTAGGATGTAATGGTCATAAACCATAACTTAAAACTCGGTTCCTCATATTCATCTAGATAGTTGACTCATCACATGAAAAACTCATCACGTAGATAAACGAGGTGTATCCGTGAAGGATATAAGAACTTACAACTCCTTGTGATTCTTAATGTCCTTTATTAGTGTGGGGTATTCTTTTATTAAGAAGAATTCAGTTATTTGATAATCATTCTCTAACTCATTAGAGTGTGATTCCTTCTTGATTTAGACATCACCATGCCTTAATCATGAGTTCACTATGATACACTATCATAATCACTCATAAGGATCTCAAACATTTGGTCCAAGTATTTCATTCATTGATCTCATCAAGAATTAACACTTTACCAAATTTGCACTTCATCTATGATAATCTTGAACACTTCAAGATATTCATATTGGTATTTCTCTAAACACCATTTGAAGTATTAGCATTTGTTCCAATAGGTATGTAAATACATAACATGTATCATACCTAATAGGATAATCATTCTCCCACTACCTTTAGTGAAGATTGATTAATCATGTCCAAGATATTCATGTCTCTTACTGGTTCTCTAACCAAAAGAGTCTAGATTTATCCATCACATGGAAACTAGAAATGAATTTCTCATGATTGATGCTAATTTGATTGTTTGAGTTATCTATAACTTTTAGGTATCAATTTATCTTATGCATATCAAATAACACAAGATAAACGAGGCATTGCCACAAAGATCATATCTTTTAGAAAATGAAACATCTCTTTATTGATTGCCAACATGTCATACATTATGCAAAAATAAAGTGTTTCTATCTATTGGCAAATATGAAATAGCTGTTCATAATTGTATTACATGCTTTATAGGCTGAAAATAAACTAAGTACTCCTATCTATGGTGGCAACATTTGCCCCAATTATGAGTGCTTTACACTTTACATCTTGGTATCATATACCTCAAAAATGTTACAAGTTTACTTTCATGACACCATTAAGTAGAGACGTATGTCGCATCCTTCTTCTTTTGTTCTTCCAGATAGAGAGGACAATTCCTTTTCCAATGTCCTGGCTTTTGACAATGGTGGCAATTTCCTTTCTTGGTCATGCCTACCTTGGCATTGAGAGCTGAAGACGACTTGGGCTCCTGGCTAGCATCAGAACCTTTATTAGATTTGCCCTTTCCCTTGCGCTTGGACTTGCCTTTCTTTCTCGTGATCACCATCACAGACTTAGGCTTGTCTTTCTTCATCTATATCTCGGTTGTCCTCAACATGCCCAACAACTCTGACAGTGGCCTATCAAAGTTGTTCATGTTGTAGTTCATCACAAACTGACTGTAGGATTCTGGCAACAATTGCAGTATCACGTCATTAGCCAACTCTTGGTTCAGTGGAAATCCCAGTCTTGTGAGGTTCTCCACATACCCAATCATCTTGAGTGTGTGAGGACCAACTGGATCTCCTTCTGTCATGACGCACTTGAACAATGCCCTTGAGACATTGTATCTCTCTTGCCATGCTTGATCTTCATACATGTTCCTGAGATGTTGAATCATCTCAATGACACCCATGTTCTCATGTTGTCTCTGCAACTCGTGGTTCATAAAATACAACATCAAGCACTTTGCATCAATGGCATCATCAGAATGCTTCTTGTAAGCATCCCTTTCTACCTTTGGTGCATTTGGAGCAGGTTCCTCTAGAATTGAAGTATCCAGGACAGAGATTTCGCTCTTGAGTGAGAACAATTCTCAATGTCCTATACTAGTCATGGATGTTTGTCCCATTTAGCTTGTCCTTTTCATGAATTGATCACAAAGAAAAGTGATTGTTGTTTGTTGCCATTTGTACTACAAAAGGAAAAATGCAATTTTAGTCCAAAAACTCATTTTTGACTTATTTGATTGATTTGAAAAGATGACGATATAATTAGGCCTTTAATTAATTATCGCTCCCACTATTTTAGTTCATATTGATAGCCCTCACCATCAATTCAGAATATTGCAGCATAAAACCTTCTAGTGGGCAAGATCCATATTTCATCAAGTCATGAGTCAGTTTGGATGATCGTCCACAATCTTGACTATTTAGGTAGGCCATCATGCCAATTGCATCATATGCAACTCTTGATCAATGAACATGTACAACACCTTGCCATGAACATTCCTTGCCTTTGGGCTTAGATGCTCTAAGAATCACCAGTTACGTCTAACCCAAAAGCTGACACGGTAAACATGCACCCTGCTTTGGTAGAACCTACATGTCTACCCTTCACACTTCCTTAAGATAGATGGCGCACCACCGATTGGCGTAACCTACGCTTGGTCGATCGAGTTTTTCATGTGTTCCTCTAATGGAAGGCATATAAGACTTAATATTTTAATGAGGGATTTGGTTTTTATATACATGTACATATCGAATCACCACAATACATAGTACGTATCATATACATGCTATATCCCACAGAAAACATGCAAAATGATAAAAGCGATGATTATGCCCATCCTAATGTGATTCCTCGAGCCAAGAGGTACCACAGTCATCTAGGTCTACATCACATGTAACATGTACAAGTTGAACTTTATGCTTTGCCTTTCTGGGTTTGATGAACTCATCACATGACTGATCAGCTCGCCATCAGGCCGGTCGGCTGGGTGTCACCATCCGATCGTTTGGCTCCTCCAACCGATTGGTTCGCCTGGTCATCGTGCATCTCATCATGGCCACCACCCGCTCATCTCGCTCCTCGAATCAGTCATCAACCGATCAGCTCACTCCTTGAACCGATCGTCTCGAACGTCAATCGATCAGTTCACGCCTTGAACCGATCGTCTCAGCTGTCGTCTGGATGTCCTCCATTCTTTTACATAATAGGAAATAAAATTTTATCCTATTTTACATTGTAGAAAGAGAAACCTCGAGTTACATTCAAGGGGAGCAAAGGTCGGAAAGAAATCTCGAAATATTTCGAGTTACATCAGGAATAGGAGAAGGAAGATCTGTGCGCAGACTAAGATGCAAGAAACCACATACAACCATACACAGATAGGGTTTATTGGCCATAACCACACTATACATCCACCACAAAACTTGTTTAAGGGTTACGTGTACCGAGTGCATTAATATTACATATCATATATGTATATTGGGATTTGTTGATTTAGGATTGGACATGCATAAAGCCAATTTTATTCGCATCGTAAGCAATAAATCAAGGAGACAAACAAAAATCGATCATATCGATAATCCTAAAGTATAGAATAGTTGACGTGGCTCTGATACTACTATTGGGTTTTAGGGGAGACAGAGAAGGTAGCAGAAACAAAAATAAAATTCACCCCAAACCCAGAACAAGGAAATGCGTCAACATCTATACAATAGGAAGGGATGGTTTGTGGAATCATACCTTGTCCTGAGGCTTGCTCAACAACAATACCTCACGGCTTGCGCGGTCTTCACGTCTGGTCTTGGACGGTGTCTGTGCAGCTCCTGATCGCACCGAGACTGATGACTCCTGGTCTCACCGGGACTGTCAGGATTGACATCTATCCTCCGAGCGGCAGAAATCTCCCGCCTCTGAAGTAGTCCACACAGACCACCTGGAACTCCAATCTCCTTGTCCCACAAGGAATTTGAAGGAGTCACACCCTCCTATCAGTGTACTAGTCACTGACACACTCTCCTGCCACCATTCTCTTTCTGCAGTTGTCTTCCCCTTGTTGTGCCTCGCTTATCGAGTAGCACTTGCTCGGGCTCTCTCGGTTACCAAAACAAGAGAGAATGACAACTTTACAGAGCAACTGGTTGCACTAAGTTGTACTTTGAGAAGCCCCCAATACCCCTATATATATAGGAGGGTCATGGGACAAGGTTCTCTATCCCAAACAATGCAGGAACTAAAGCAGGAGTAGAAGGGTTCAAGATTTTCCACAAAAACAACCAACACGCAACTTGAACCGATAGTTTCATTTCTGAAATGGTCGGTTGGGGACCTGAGCCGGTCGGTTGACACCTCAATCGATCGGTTGGGAACCATGAAACGTTTGGTTCACTTCTGAACTGGTCGGTTTGTGGTCTTGGTCAGTTCCCGATTGACTTTTCTTCTTTTGTTTCTAATTGGTATCAAATACCAATCCTTGTTCCAATCAAATTGGGCAAGTGAAATGAAAGGAAATTTCTCACCAATCCTACTTTCCCAACTTGGTCAGTTGCATCAGTTGAACCGATCATTTTAACACTTGAAGCAATTGTTTCACCCTGTCCATGAGCCGATCGACTCACCACCGGAGCTAATCGGTTCACCAAGCTGAGTCGATCGGTTCATCACATGAGCCGATCGGTTGGGAGTGCAGATTGTGCAGAATTAGTCAATTGTAGTTTCATATCAATCCGATACTCCAATCAATGTGTCCAACACCTTGAACATTATGACATTGAGCTATCAATTAATTGAGTGTTTAATTGAACTACTAAACTCCTTTAGTAATCAATCTAAACATTGTTTGTGGACAAAACTCCTTTTCCAGGTTAAATCCTATGTGTGTGACCCTGCAGGTCCATTTCACATTGGTAGTGAAAGTCCATAACACTTATGACTTCACATGCAAAGAGCGGTGCCTAGTCACACATCAGTGCTACCCAAGTGAAATAGAAAGTTGGAGAACAACTTTCAATCCTACAATCTGTGAATGGTGTTACAGTGAACGTATAATTCCTTTGTCACTGATATCACGAATGAACTTGAGGCATGGAACTGTCATCATGTCAACGTTCATTCACTTTCTTGATCTCAGAGTAGATTGGAAGAGATATGTATGACATCAATATCACATATTGATTCACACATGCGTGCATGCTTTTCGCAATCTTACTCATCAAGTGGCCATGGATATCAAACTCCCTAAGGAGGGACAAATCCCATATCTATCACTCACCCCTCAAAAGCCCCATGTGTCAAAGCCACCCAATCATCACCTTTATAACAACCCATGTTTCAGGACTGCGTTTGATGATGTCAAAGTGTGCCCAACAACATGTGTTGAGTGTAGTGATTTCAGGTCAAAGAATCACACTCACCACCATCACTATGAGTACTAACTGTGACTACCATGTCATGGTTCCATGTGTCAAACTCACAGTGGGTCTGTCCGATACACTTGTTCTCTAACAAGTACCTATGTGTTTGGTTTGATATCTCTATATCATGACTAATGAGATTTTGTCATCAACCAACACCATAATCTAGTCTTGTGTGTCATTGCTTTTTATCTACCTTCCACAATGACATCTGACTAGGGACATAACAAGAATGTACAAACTCTTAGCATCCGTATGATCTCATCGTTCAGGTCCTGAACCTGAAGGCATACGTCATTGAGTACTGTCATTCTCTAGACGTTCAATCTGTACTATCACTATCTCATATGACTGAACCAGAAAGAATTGGAAGATTGCCTTTGATGTTTATCCAATCAATCTTAATGTATCCCACCAATCATCCCATGATTGGCTCTCAGGGCATACATACCAATAGGTACTTCAGAGAGAGCATCGAGGAGCGGGATATCGATATAAAGTTTCTTCATCGCTTCCTTGAATTTTTGGTACGTAGTGCCCATTTTAGTTTCTCTCAATATTCTTGGATAGGGTATCCTAGGTTTATATTGCGGAATTTCTGGCTCTTTGGGAGCTTGTTCCTTTTCTTTGCCTTTCACGGTCTCTATAGATTTCTCATTTCCTAGATTCTGACTTGCATTCAGAGTGAAGACAAGTGTATCATCATCATCATGAGAGATTCTTGTGGTTTCATGAAAGACAAGACCAGATCTTATAGTGACGACATTTAATTGCTCTGGTCTATTTTGATCGTGTCTAGGGTTTGACTCTGGTTGACCAGCAAAAGTACCTGCTGGTGGCTTCAGTTGGGCAGCAATTTGTGCTAGTTGAGCCTCCACAGCCTTCTGCTGAGCTTGCTGATTGGCAAGCATGGTTTGTTGTGAATGTAACATATGCCTTATCATAGTTATCTCGTCTGTTGGCTGGGGAGTGGCATTTTTCTGAGTGAGTTGTTGTTGTCCTTGATGTGATTGTTGCGGAGGTGATGTTAATTGAGGTTGATGCGGTTGTTGTAGCTGAGGGTGCAATTGTGGGTGCAGAGGAGGATCGGTATATTGATAGTTGGTGGAGGAATTTCTAGGGTAGTTAGACCTTGGGAAATTATTTCTGAGGTTCCCTTGATTTTGGTTAAAGTTACTTTGAAATCCAGGTGGCAACCTATTGGAGGATCCGCCTTGTGTCTGATGTTGCGGGTTAGTAGTCCCTGCAGGATTCCCATATTGAAAACCGGGGTGATTTCTTGGTGAATTTGGATTATAGTAAGCTTATCCCGGTATGGAATGAGTAGATTTAACTTGTCCGGGCATCTGATCTTCAGGGTGTTCGATGATTGGTTCGTATTGTTATTGTGGTGGTTGCATATCCATCATCACATTGTAAAGTAAACCACATGACAGTGTAGGGTGATCAGATGCATGACAAGCTTCACAAGTCCCTGTGGAAGCTTTAACTTGTTGGACTTGGGGGGTTTTCTTCTTATCATATTCTCCAAATGAAGCTTCAAGTGCCTGATGTTTGTGAGCTATGGTCTTTAAAGCTTCAGCAATAGCCTTCATTTCAATTGACTCCTCAGCCTTATAAACTTTAAGAACTCCCTTAGTGGATGATCGTCCCCAATTGGATTGGTTCTCAGCTCCAAGTGTAATGATTTTCCAAGCATCCTCGTAGTTTTTCGTCATAAAATTTCCTCCAGATGAGGAATCCAGAAATTGCTTGATATCATCACTCACCCCCCTATAGAACATTTCTATTAATTGATTTTGGGAGATGTCTTGATGAGGGCACTTCCTTAGAAGCTCCTTGACTCTTTCCCATGCTTCTACGAGTGATTCTCCAGGATGTTGGGCGAAGTGGTTGATTTGTCCCCTAATTTTGTAGGTTAATGAAGGAGGGAAAAACTTCTCTATGAACTTTTCTTCCAAAGGAGCCCAGGAGGTGATGATTGGTTCCCTATCAAGTGAGTTGTACAAACTCAAAGCTCTTCCAGATAGAGTGAAGTGAAAAAGATGTAGCATTATTGCATTAAAGGCAATTCCGGCTTGTGGGACAAGTCGGAAAAGTAACTTGAATCTCTTCAAATGATCCATGTAGTCGTCTCCAGAACCACCGGAGAATGAGATTCCCTGCATGATTTGAATCCAATGTGTCCGGATTTCGAAATTGGGTATGTTTATGATTGGTGGCCGGACTGGATGATTATCTTCATAGTTCTTGGGGACAGCGTAGTCCCTCAATTGCTTGTTTCTTAGCTCTAACTGGGCAGCTTGGTTAGCTGCTTTATTTTCAACTCGGATGTGGGCCTACTCTTTAGCTCGGATTTCCACTTGGATCTGAGCACGAGTGTCAGCAATGAGTTGTGCTCTCTGAGCAGCTATGGCGGCGTTGACCCTTTCCATTACTAATGCATCTTGGCATTGATCCACAACCATTTGTCTGGCTCTTTGGTGGTTGAGTCTGATGCGGCGGTGGAAGCTTCTCTCTACATCGGAGTCGTACTCTAGATCATGGGAGAATCCTAGATTATGCGATGGTTGCATACACGTCTTCTACCTGAGTATAGGAAGAAACACACTTTTTAGATGGCGCGGAAGGTGTGATAAAATAAAAAGGATATGGAGTAATGTTTAAACAAATTGTAAAACCCTAACCAACTAGCAAGAGGGTAAACAAAATTCAAACATTATGTTGTCCCCGACAACAGTGCCAATTTGATGGAGCTTCCACTCGTGTGGAATTGCATGCACAACTAAAAATCCCAAAGATAATAAGTCTTTAGGTTTAGCTTTTCTTATACTAAGTTAAAACTGCACCCACGTATGCTAAGACACGTGGAAGTCTTATCGTAGTATAGTTAAGGGTTGAATCCATAGGACAACGGTCTTGTTGATAGAAACAAGATGGAAAACGTTAGAATCTCACTTAACTCCTTAATAGTTGGTATTTAGATCGAAGATTTGATTTGGTTGTTTTAAACTAAGTGCAAGTGAAAACAAAGCAAGAACGTAATTTTAAGGTTGTAAACAATGATAAGAAACCATTAGGATGTGATCGACTTTCACCACCACTATGCATGGATCAAAACATGAAACATAAAAACATAACCTACAATAAGAGTCTAAACAATTAGTATCTTTGTAGATTTAGTTTCCTTTCGAAGAACTAACTATGAGAAGTGTGGGAATGTTGCAATGCCAGCCATCCCCGAACGAATGGTCACTTACTTTACATCATTCCCTTCACAAAATGTGTTTTCTCGACTTATCAAGGTTGTACTTTCATACGTCAACTGATTCCATTTCATAGTATGAAAGTACAATGATGGAAGTGAGTTTACTCCACTTCTTGAAAAGCACTCCTGGATATTGAAACAGATGCATGGTGGATACATGCATCAAGAACCAACATTCAATTGAGATTCGAATCTAATAGTACAAACGTAGATAATTCATTCTAAAACATAAAAGATAACACAAGTTGTTGATCAAGCAACAAGTATTCATTAAACGATTGATGTTGAACCGAAAAGAAAAGTATATCTCTATTGCAAACTATGGATTACATTGCATGAAATGAAAACATGGGTAGAGCGGATACTCCCCGCACCCTAGTGAATAAGACTACTCGCTCATAGCAAGGACAAAGAACGAGGCGGGAAGAGAGAGAGAACGTCATCCCCACGAAGGAGAGAGGAAGGTCAACCCCTTGGAGAGAGAGACGATCTTCGCACTTCGCAGGTTGCTAGATGATGAAGTCTCCTTTTCCCACCTTCTTGGGTGATGAGAGAGAAAGCAACTTCTGGATGGAATGTGGATCTCAAACTGGCAGGCTCGGGGCGGAGGATGAAGGATGGAATGGCTCTGAAGCAGCAGAGGCAACCTTTGGGCGTCTGAAACTTCATGATATGGGAGGACCCCTCGGGTCTTATTTATAGGATTTAAGTGAAGTCCAAATGGTTTGGGCAGTTTTGGGTCGACCCTGAGACCGTTTGGGGTCTGAGGCCGTTTGGGGTCTGAGACCGTTTGGGGTCTGAGACTGTTTGGCTTCATACGGTCTCGGGACCGTGTGACTCCATGCGGTCTTGGGACTGGTTGGCTTCATGCGGTCTCGAGATAGGTTGGCTTCATGTGGTCTCGGGACTAGTTGGCTTCATGCGGTCTCGGGAACATGTGATTCCATGCAGTCTCGGAACCATGTGACTCCATGCGGTCTCAGGACCGGTTGGCTTCATGCGGTCTCAGGACCGTCTGACTCCATGCGGTCTTGGGATCGTTTGGTCTTTATACGGTCTCCAAGACCATTTGGGGCTTTTGTGATTTTTTTGTGTTTTCATGTAAGAATAAAAAGGAGAAAAGTTAGTCTAATGGTGTATTTGTAATAAAAGGAAGAAAGTTAAGGGTTCTAACTAATTTATCTAGAAAAAGAGTATGGAAAATTGGGGAAAACTATTAAGATAACATCACAAAATGGGAGGTTATCAGGTATGTGCAATGAAGGGGAGGAGAAGGGAAGGGAGAGGAGGGGAAGGGAAGGGAGAAACACTTATGTTACTCTACTTGGTTATCATGGGAAGGGGATGGGAGGGGAAGGGAAGTAGAACATGAATGACAAAGTAAATATATCATCCACCATGACCCTAAATAAGGGTTGACATAAAGGTGATGATTGGGTGTGATGGACATGGGGATGACTGTGAGTGATTTAGATGGGATTTGTCCCTCCTATCAGAGTATGATATCCAGGCCACTTGATAAATGAGACTGAGAAAAGCATGTGCATGCACATGTGAATCAATATATGATATTGAGGTCACGTATATCTCAGACAGTATGCTCTTAGATCAAGGAACATTGATTGAACATTAACAAGATGATGATTCCATGCCTCAAGTTCATTCTAGATATTAGAGATAAAGGAATTTGACAATCACTATAACACCTAAAACAAATCATAGGTTGAAGTTGTTCTCCAACTTTTCTGATTATTTGGGTATCACTAATGTGTGACTAGGAATTGCTCTTGCTTGTGATGTCATAAATTAGTTATGGGCACTCACTGCAAACATAAATAGGAACCTATGAGGTCACATACATAGGATGCATCTAGAAGAGATGTTTACTCATGAATGATAATTAAATTGATTACTAAAGTGTTTAGGTATTCAATTTAATCAATAAATTAAGTGACTGAACTCCCAACCAACCGACTCAAGTATTGAACCAACCAGTTGGAGTGTCAGGTTGGTTAGAAATTGAATTGGGTGAGTTATTCCTAAACTCGGTCATGAACCGACCAGTTCACTTAGTGAAGTGACCGACTCGGGTCATGAGACAACTCACTCACAAGAGCGAGACCCCCAGTTCATGGAGAAATTTGATTGCATCAAGGATTAGTGTTGATGTCATATTGTGCATTAATTGGATTTGAATTGTCAATACAATTGCTATTGGGAAAAATGTAGAAATGACTGGTTCACTAGATGAACCGATCGGCTCACATGGCAACCGTTTGTTTCACTAGTGAACTGACCATTTTGTTGTTTTCAAGTTGCAAAATTTGTGAGATTCCAATCCCTTCCACTCCCACACAAACTAGGTGTCCTGACCCTATCCCCTCCTATAAATAGAGGGGTCATGGGGGGCTACTCAGACACATCAAGTGCCCCTGATAATTGTTTGTCTACTTTGGTTTTGGTAACTAGAAAATCCGAGTAATCCCTACCCAATAAAGGGAGGGATTGTAAGGGAGAACAATTGTGGGAGATCAAGTTAGTGACTAGTACACAAATGGCAGGGACAACCCCTTCATGTGTGTTATAGTAGGAGGACAGGAATTCTTGGGGGTCCATGTGGACTTTTATAGGGGTGAGGTGGCCTTATCCTATCGCTAGGAGGGAAACATCAGCCTAAAGTCTATTGTGAAGACCGCATGAGATGTTGGAGAACTTGTTCAAGTCTATTGTTCCAAGTGGAGTTGCAGACGTTGACCCAGTGCAACTAGGAGTGCACGACTACTGCAATGAGTTATAGTTGTTGGACTTTCTCTAGGACCAGGTATGAACTCGTTATACCATCCTTTCCATTACATTGTTGTTGATGCAATCTACAGAAAAATGGGGAATACAGTAGAAATAAGTTTTGTTTACGCTACCATTTTGATGTTGTATTTCCCAACAGTGGTATCAGAGCCACAATAATTTGATTTTTCTTGGGATAATCAATATGATCGGATTTTTTGGTTTTCATCATTTATTTATTGCGTACGATGCAAGTATTTAAACTACTTAATATGTGTATCCAATCAAAGACCACATATAATCATAAAGTAATATATATGATATGATATATATGCTTACATGTGTCGCCCTAAAAGCGAGTTTGGATGGTGGATGTGTCGCATGGTTATGGTCAGTAACCCTTTATAGATGTGTGTGTTTGGATGCTTTATTCCTATTTCATCTCAGTTTACATATCGAGTCTCTACCTTGTTTTCAATGTAAAAGTATTATTATTTCCTACCTTTGCTCTCCTTGAATGTAACTTGAGATTGTTCATTACCATGTAATAAGGTTAATAGCAATAGGATAGTTTCTTTTTTTTAATGACAAATATGTTGATCCACATCATGTTAGTTGGCCATTTCATGTGACCAGCCAACCGCCTGTAGGGCTGAGTAAGACCACATGAGGCACAAATCAATTGGCTAGTGGACCCAGTCGACTGTCTGGAGGTGTCCAGACATCGATTGGATAAGAGGCCAACTGATCATTTTAGACAACCAACCAACCGGCCAAGAGATGAGACGTTTGGTTCAAGGGTTGAACCGCTCAACCTATATTGGCAAGCATAAATCTACATCAACAACATGTTTCTGCATGAGATGTGGACCTAGGTTGTGGTAATTCCTTGTGGCTCCAAGAAATTACATTAGATATGGCCATAACCATCACTTTTTGTTTTATATTACATGTTTACATTGTGGAATATAGCATTTATATGATATGTACTATATCAGTGGTCATTAGATATGTATATGTATATATATGATATATATAAACTTTGTCAAATAAAATATTAAGTGTAAGATACTTTCCATTAGAAGAACACATGAAAATCTGGATCAACTAAGCATAGGTTACACCCAAGCATGTTGTGCCATCTATCTCGTGGAAGTGTGATGGTGGATATGTAGGTTATGCCCAACCAGGGCAAATATCTATCGTGTTGGCTTTTGGGTCAGGCTTAACTGGTATACTTGATGGGATTAAGCACCAGATGCATGCACATGCACATCGCATGGAATTGTGCATGTCATCTATGTAAGAATTGCATATGATGCAAGGCAAACATTATCTACCTTAATAGTTGACTATGGACGTTAACATTGGCCAGGAAATAGTTGAGTTATTTTGGATCTTGTCTCACTAGAAGGTTGTATGCTACAATCTTCTGAATTGGTATGCGAGGGTTGTTAATTTGAATAAAATAGTGAGAGTAATAGTTAATTAAATACCTAATAAACATAGTCAAACTTTTTCAAATCAAATCAAATTTGAGTTTTTGACAAAATTGCTAATTCTTTTATAGAATCAATGGGAAACACACAACAACAACTTTTCTTTGTGATCAGTCCTTGAGAAGGAAAATTTAAATGGGAACAACTTCCACAACTAGTTCAGGATGCTGGGAATTATTCTCACACAGGAGCACAAGCTCTATGTCCTGGAGACACCATATCTAGAACAACCCCTTCCCAATGCACCTAAGGATGACATGGATGCTTACAAAAGCATACTGAATATGTCATTGATGTCCAGTGTCTGATTCTATGCTCCATGACTATGAGTTGCAAAGGTAGCCCAAGAACATGGATTTCATTTAGATGGTCACACATCTTATGAACATGTTCCAAGATCAGGTAAGACATGAGAGATATGATGTGTCTGAGGTGTTGTTTAAATATAATATGGAAGAAGAAGATTCAATATCTCCTCATGTGCTCAAGCTCATTGTGTATGTGGAGAACTTGTCAAGAGTTGGCCACTGATGTGATTCTATAGTCTCTGTCAAAATGCTACAGTTAGTTTGTCATGAACTATAAGATGAATGACTTTGACAAGCTATTGACAAAGTTACTCTGCATGTTGAGAACATATGAGACAGAAATGAAGAAAGATATACCCAAGTCCATGAAGGGAAGGCCTAAAGGCAAAGGAAAAGCTAATAAGAGTTCTAAAGCTAGCCAAAAGAATGGGCAACATTAGATGTCAAGGAAAAGGGAGGAGTAAAGAGAGGAGGCAAGTTTCACCATTGTCACCAGCTGGACACTAGAAGAGGAACTACCCCCTATGGTTGGAGGAACTAAAGAAAAAGGAGGATATAGAGATCTCCACTTTAGGTATATACATTATAAGATAATTCTAAATTACTTCTTCATCTTGGTATGTGATATCAGATGTAGATCAGACATATGTCAATGTGAAGGATCTGATTAGAAGTAAAGCCTTTATGAAAGGACAAGTATGGACTTTGTAAAGTAAGAGTTGCTACAACTTCAGTCTATAATTATAATTTTAACTTATCCCACATGGAATGTAATACAGTTATAAGAACTGCTATTTCACTATGCCAATAATAGAAACATTTTACTTTATGCATCTTGTATGAAAAGTATATGATTATAAACAAAGTGATATTAAATGTTCTATTTCAAAGTTATGATCTTGTATGAAAATGTCCAAAACATCTATTGATCTTTGTATGAAAGGATCTAAAGATAATTGTTGATAATGTAAATACCAAAAGAATTACAATTTGATAACTCAAACAAATAGTATCCATAGCTTTGTCATCTAGAGAACACATATAAGAAATGCATATCTAGAAGTCATATTGTTGTTTATCTAGAAACTTTTGCTTATTCAACCAATAAGAGACATGCCAGTCTTACTTATGCATAATATGATGAAATATCCTTTACTAAATGTAGTGGGAGGACAAGCATTCTAAAAGGACTATACAAAATGATGTATATTGACCTTTAGAATAAAAGCTAGAAATAATTACAAGTACTTCATTATATTAACTTATGATCTCAGTTAATATAAGGTTTGTATTTGGTAAATTGCAAATATGAATCTCTTGAAGTGTTCAAGGAGATTATAAATGAAGTATAATTGTGATAAAAGTATTAAGAAACTTTTTATATGATCAAATATTGCAATACTTTACATCAATAGTTTGAGGACCTTTTGGAAGGATGGTGATAGTGTATCAAAAGTCAAATCCATCTGACCATGATGATGTGTCATAAATAAGGAATCACATCATGACAAGTCATGATATGATTATCATTTAATCTAATCTTATAACTCCCTTTAGAAACATGCTTTACACTAACACAATGTACCATCTGAAATGGTTTTATTAAGACATCATATGAGATATGATATTGAAATGTCCCGATATGTCTTATGGATTGAAACCTTCATAAAGAAAGTAGTTTCTTAGACAGTTGTATCCATAAAAAATAATTTGTTGAGTACTACCTATAAACCTAATCCGGTAACAAAGGTGTTTGTTACTAGGATAATTGAATTCCAAGAGAATTAGTGGGAGTAAAGTAGAACACAAAAAGTTCAAGGTCAGCAAAGGAGTACAATGGAATAAAGAGAATCACAAGTTGTTGTGCAATCTCAAAGTTCCTTATGTGACTCAATAATCATAGTTCTAGAAGAATGAATCTAAGATTGAAAGATTGTGAATTCTACAATTTAGATAAGTTATGGTTGGTCATAAAATGATGATCCAATATTCAAGTAGAAACTATTGAGAAACAAAATTTGAAAATTGGCTTAAGGACATTAGAGAGTCCATCTCAACTAACAAGGTATGACCTTGGTAGTACCACCTAAAGGGGTAAAACCGAAAAGGAGCAGTTGGGGTTTTCATTGGGAAGACAAAATGGATAACCTAAGAAGACAAATTGGTTGTAAAGGTTTTCAAACAAGTTCACAATGTTGAACACGATGAAATCACTTTTCACCAATTGTCATACTTTTTATTGCAGCTTTAATAGATTGTAAGATCTGGCATATGAAGATTAAAACTGCATTCCTTAAAAGGAATATTAGAGAGGATGCATATGTGACACACAACCTAAAGGTTTTATAACTTCTGAAATCCAAATAAAGTTTATAAACTACAAAGATCAATTTAGAGATTTAAGCAAGCATCTCAGATTTAAGATCTTTGATTTGACAAGATAGTCAAAGAGTTTGACTTGATTCAAGATAAAAGACGAAATTTAGGATTACAAAATATTTTGTGGGAGCATATACAAATATTCCACATATTGATGTGGAATAGAATCTCAGTACTATGAGTATTGATACATGGCATGGAAGACTCCTTAAGCTATGAAGGATTAGGATAAACATCCTATGTGAAAGGAATCAAGATCTATGGAGATAGTTCTTGAATGTTTCATGAACTAAATAGGAATACAAACATTAACATGATGTTGAAAGGGTTTCGCATGAAAGGATTCAATGAGAGATAATTTTTCCATGTGATTAGTCTCTCATGTAACCTATATTCCAATTATTATGAAGAATGCAATAACATGAGTGAGATGTCATATGCACTAGAAATTGGATCCATCATGTATGCTAAGTGATGTAATCATCCCATATTCTTGTATGAGTTGGACATGACAAGATGATAATAGTAAGTTTCAAATGAGGGTCATTAAAATGCCATTAAAAGACATCCATTAGAACTTGAGAAGCATTAAGGATTATTTGTGAGATTAAACAATTAGGAAGAGTTGGGTGTAAAGGGTTACACTTATGAAAGATTCTAAAATGATAGAGAATGATTGCAATATTAAAAGATGTGTGTTTAATCTTAAAAGAAGAGTTATGAGTTGTAAAGGTTTCAATAGAAGTCAAGTTTCCTTTTGTTATGAACACCAGAGTGGATACAATATGAATCTAGAAATTCACATGAATGAACTTATGGATATTCCAACCATTGATGATATAGTAGAAATGATGTATCAACAATGGAGCTACTCGTTAGGCAAGGGATATCATATAGCATATTACGGGAATTCCATCTCATAAGAGAAATTGGACAGGAAAAAATGTGAAATATTCAATATACTTACTTTAGCAAAATGTTTCTAACCTGCTGGATTAGCACTTGCATAGAAGAAACATGATGGCCATGTTTAGATCACTAAGAATAATATTGGTGTAACATCCCTGACCTGGGTAATGCTTTAACCCAAGGTGTTTTACTTAATAAAGTTGATCAGATGCTTGCTCTTATCTTTGGAAAAGTATTCAAGGCTCAAGAGGAACTTATATTTCAATTTTAGTCCTTTTTGAATAATGTTGAATTAAATGTTTTGCTTGTTTTGGACTAAAGTGCAAATTACCCAAATTGAGAGGTTAAATTGCAAATTATACATGATACTATGTTTCTCATGTTTTTAAGCATCATGAGAATGAAGATGATGCAGAGGTATGTCTTGTGGAAGCCTGAGCACCAAGAAAGAGCTAGTAAATCAATGTTTGAGCATTAAAACCTAGTTTTGGGGTAAAGTGCAATTTACCCAAAACCTAGGGTTCAATATGCAAATTTTCACTTCAATGAGGTCCCTAATAATTCTTGGTGTCTTGTAGAGGCAAGAAAATGAGAGGGGCGTCTCATTTTTATCACTTTGAAGGAGAGAGAATCTTGATATTAAAATAATCAAGATTTAAGCATAATTGAAAACCCTAATTTAATTTAATGCAAAAATAAATAAAATAATTGAAGGACCTTCAACCAAAATTGAAATGGGTGAATTCCGATATGTGTGTATGTCTTTGTGCTTTGAAAGGGACACAAAATATCTCAAGGAGGTGAAAAACCCACTCACATTATTATAAGAAAAAGAAATATCCACTAACTTATGGATATTAATATTATAAGAGTTAAGGTGCTTAATTTGCTTTTCTTTAAATTGTGGATAATTGAGAGGAATAAGAGGCAAAGCGGATAGCCTCATCCCTAAGAAAGAGAAGGGGGAAAGTGGCAAGCATAAGGGGGAGATAATTCCTACTTTCTCTCTCTTAATTGAATTTTTAATAAAAATGCATATATGCTCCTTTATCCATAGAATGAAAGGGTAATTTCGAATCCACCTCTTCTCTTTGCTTGCAAAACGACCAAGGAAGCTTTTAAGGACCATAAGGATGACACCCAACTTGTTGGTAAGCGTCTTGACTTCCTTTCACCTTGAATTCATGGTGGAAATCACAAAACAATGCATGATTTCTTCTTATCTCGATCCCATCTTCAATTCTAACCATTCCTTTTCACTCAAAGCTTGAGGACGAGCCTTGGAATAGTGAAAAGAGTTGCATCCACCATTTTTGACGTGAGCTTGGAGCTTTGAAACTCAATTGGAGGCGGGTTATATAACTTGAACCCCTCTACATTGTTATTTAACTATCAATCTTGCAATTTCGTTGATTCTTTCATCTTCTTGATTAATTGTTGGTTGAAATGAGTAATTCCATGAAATCAGAAGTATTTAGATCTATAGAGACGAAAGTAGATGATGATGACATCATCTTGGACACATTTCCTGAAGAAATTGTATTTCATTTGGTTTCAACAAGTTACTCATTCGATTTCAACAAAACCGTTTGAAAGCAAACAGTTTCATCAAACCGTTTGAAGATAAACCGTTTCAAACCTTTTGGGAGATTTGAATAGGGTTGACCATTTGGAAACGTTACAAATATTGATGGTTGATGACCCATTAAGTTTTATTGATTAATTCCAAAGGGTTCATCCGTTGAAGGTTAATCAATTAGCAAACTCTAATTGGGTTAAGTGCTGAATTTCAAATTAGTTGATTTAGATTTTTGGGTTGATTAGCCGAAACGGTCTCAAGATGATAACAAAATCCATGGGACGATGATTTGTAGGCGGGCATCACATGTTTCTCACCTGTTTTTTGCAGATGATAACATTGTGTTCACAAGAGCTACCTCAAAAGAATGCTCTGCTTTAGCTGAACTTTTCAGCCAATACGAGAGGGCATCCGGTCAGAAAATTAATTATGAGAAGATGGAGGTTTCCTTTAGTGTGAACGTCACAGGAGAAAGATGTGAGTTGATTAAGAATCAGTTGCAAGTTAGGGAGGTGGACAGGCATGAGAAGTATCTCAGACTCCCTATGGTGGTTGGGAGATCTAAGAGGCTATTGTTTGCTGCGATAAAAGACTGAGTGTGGAAAAAGTTGCAGGGATGGAAGGAATAGTTTCTCTCTAGGTCAGGCAAAGAGGCTTTGATTAAGGCAGTTATCCATGCTATTCCTACATATCTAATGAGCATCTACAAGCTTCCAGAAGGTCTTATTGACGAGATCCATGTGATGATGGCAAGGTTTTGGTGGGGTTCCAAGGAGGGGGAGAGGAATATTCATTGGATGAGTTGGGAGAGGTTATGTATGTCAAAAGATTGTGGAGGAATGGGGTTTAGGGACTTGAAAGCTTTCAACCAAGTGCTTGTAGCTAAACAAGGATGGATGTTGTCTATACACGGTGAGGCCCTTGCTATCCAGATCTTAAAGGAGAAATATTATAGGTTCTCATCCATCCTACACGTGGAGCTGGGGGGAAATCCCAGCTATACTTGGAGGAGCATATGGGGGCCATGCAGCAGGTGAAGAACAACTTTCTTTGGAGGGTGGGGGATGGGGAAAGTATACATATCTACAAAGGACAAGTGGATACCACATCTTGGTGGCACTATACACCGGTAATTGGTACACATGGGCCAATGGAGTACAGGACAGTGAGTGACTTGATCAGTAGGGGGCTAAGAGATGGAATAGAAAAGTGGTGGAGTCTTGTTTTCCCACACAAATTTCCAGGAGAGTTCTCAACATTCCACTATCCCAGTGGAATGAAGTGGATAGCCTATTTTGGGATAAGGAGAGTAGTGGTATGTTCTCATTCTGAAGTGATTATTTCCTTATCCGGGCGGGCATGGACTTGGTAGATGGCATGGATTTGGAGATATGGAAAAGACTATGGAAATAGGGATGACCGCCAAAACTGAAACACTTTGTCTGGGGAGCTCTTAGGAACATTCTCCCCACCATGGCAGAGTTCATGAGGAAACAAGTGACGTAGGATGACGGCTGACACCATTGCGGGCAGCCAGATGATATTTCTCATGCACTGTTACACTGTGACCAAGCAAGGCAGATATGGGCGACATGTGAGTTTGCATGGATGGGACAGCTAGGTACATGACGTGGGGAGCTGTGTGAGGAGCTTGCTTGATGATAGGGACAGCCGACACAAGGATGAGGGAGCTACTCTACTGTGGGTGGCATGGACATCAAGGAATAAATCTCTATTCAATGATCATCCACCTTATCTTTCGGGTCTTGCGGCTAGCTTCATCAACCTTGTGGTGGATCATGAAAGGTATCACACGGTCATGGTTTCAACATTGCATCCTAAGATGCTCGGGATGGTTACATGGCATCACCCACCACCAAACAGCGTGAAGATCAACACGAATGTGTCTCTCACCACGACAGAGGATAATGGGTGTGGTGAAGCCATTAGGGATGAGCACGGACAACTATTGTGGACCTTCCAATGTCGGCTAGAACAACCATACTCAGTGCTTAGTGCAGTGGGTACAACGATTCTACACTGCATGCAGCTCGCTCTTAGGGAAGGCTACATGGACGTAGTGGTGGAGATGGACTGTTTGCTTTTGGTGGAGGCAGTGAATAAGGGACATGGTAGACAAGGCTATGAAAGTCTTATCATCCGTGACATTGTCGATCTCTCTCATAGTTTCCTTTCATTCAATTTCTACTTTATTAGAAGACAAGGCAATAGAGTATCACATGCCTTGGCCTCTTCAGCCTATGAAGGTCTTAACCCTCACCTTGTTAGGGAGGGTTTTGAGGATTAGATCCTTGTACTTGTTGCAGATGATTTGATTACTTAATAAAATGATGGGCCCCTTTATAAAAAAAAGTCTTCAAGTATGTGACTTGTACAATGAGATCATATGTATGTTTAGAGTATGTACATTCTTATTATGTCCTTGGTCAGATGTAACTGTGGAAGGAAGATCGACAACAGTTTCACTAAAGATTGGAGTGTATATTGATTAATGATAGAATCTCATCAGCCATTAAATGGGATATCAAACTAAGAACATAGATACTTGTTAGAGAACAATGTATTGGATAGACGCACCTTGAAAGTTACACATGGAAACCATTCTTTGTGGTCATAGTCATCTCTCATAATGAAAGGTGGTGATTATGATTTTTAGACATGAAGTCACTACACTCATCACATGTCATTCAATATACTTTTACAACATCCACTGTGATCTTAAATAAGGGTTGCCATAAAGGTGATGATTGGGTGCACTGTGACACATGGGTATGAGTGTGAGTGATGTAGATGGGATTTGTCCCTCCTACTAGAGTATGATATCTAGGCAACTTGATAAGTGAGCATGAGAAAACCTTGTGCATGCACATGTGGATCACTATATGATATGGAGTTCACATATATCTCATACGTTCTTCTCTTGGTTCAAGAAACATGGATTGAACATTGAGAGGAAGATGTTTCCATGCCTTGAGTTCATTCCAGATATCTAATTCGAAGGAATTAGACAATCACTATAATACCTAACATAGATCATAGGTTGAATTTGTCTCCAACTTTCCTGATTATTTGGGTATCACTAATGTCTGACTAGGCACCACTCTTTGCTTAAGATGTCACAACAGTAATAGACATTCACTGCAAACATAAATAAGAACCTATGGGGTCACACACATATTATACACCAAGAAGAGGAGTTTAATCATGAATGATAACTAAATTGATTACTAAAGTGTTCAAGTATTCAATTTAAGCAACAAATCATCTTACTGAACTCCCAACTAACTGACTCAAGTGTTGAACTGACTGGTTGGAGTGTCAGGTTGATTAGAAATTGAATTCACTGAGTTCTTCCTAAACTAGGGCACATCATGAGATGAACGGCTCGTGTGAGAGAGATGCCCAATTCATGGAGAAATTCAATTGCATCAAGGATTAATGTTGATGTCATGTTATGCATTAATTGGATTCACATTGCCAATACAATTGCGATTGGGAAACTTTTTCAAACGACCAGTTCACTGGGTGAACATATCAGCTCACATTCCAACTGTTTGGTTCACTAGTGAGCCGACGGCTTTGTCATTTGTAGGCTGTGAAATTCATGAGATTTCAATCCCTTCCACCCCCACACAGACTGGGAACCCTGACCCTACCCCCTCCTATAAATAGAGGGGTACTGGGGGCTTCTTAGACACATCAATTGCCTCTGACAATATTTTGTCTTCATTTGGTTGTGGTAACCAGAGGACCTCAGAAAATCCTACTTGATAAAAGGAGGGATAGAGAAGGAGAAAATTTGTGGAAAAGAAATTTGGTGACTAGTAAACTAATAGGAAGGAAAACTCCTTCTTGACCATTCTAGTAGGACGATGTGATTTGTAAAGGGTTTGTGTGGACATCGAGGTGAGGTGACCTTTTCCTGTCGCTAGGAGGGAAACATCAGCCTACAGTCCATGTTGGTGACCACATGAGCTTCTATAGACCATGTTTGAGTCTACTATGCATTGTGGATCTGCAAAGGTTGTCCCTGTACAACTAGGAGTGCACAACTACTACAATGAGTTATAGTCGCTGGACTTGCTCTAGGACTAGGTATGAACTCGTTAAACCATCTTTCCCATTACATAGTTGTTGAAATGATCACTTGTTAATGGGGAATATGGTAGATAATTTCTATTGTTTCTGCTACATGTCTGATGACATATTTCCCAACATTTATCTAGACTTGGAGCAAATCCACAACTATCCCTTATTGCAACATGCTTGTTTCTAGTTGCACCTGAACGGTTGTTTGGAGAGGCCTCCTAGTTGATCATCATGGATTGTGGTTGACAATGTCCTCTTAGAGGGTGGAAACAACTTCCTCACCTCTAGAGTAGTTCATTCGGACCACCAAGTATATCATGTTGCGCTACCAGAGCGAACATGAAGGACTTATCTCTTCGAACATCGACCTACTAGGGTTGATTCACTCTCTAGTGTTGTCCTTCCTTATTGTCCCTCCCTTTTATGGGTAGGACATGCTTGAGCTATCTGGTTACCACAACTAGAGAAGACAATGTTTTTGGGATGATCTTTGAAATCCTTGACTACCCCTCTATTTATAGGAGTGTTGGGGTCAAGATTTCTAGATCAACTGGGAGTCAAAAAGACAGAACCCCATGAATTTTCTAGAAGTTGTGAACTATTAAACGATAGGTTCACACCTGAACCGATTAGTTAACATATGGGACAATTGGTTCAATATTTGAACCGATCAGTTCACCTTCTTTCCTATTTTCAACCACATTGGCTTTCAATTTTTGATTACTGCATAAAATGATGTCAACATAAATCTTTGATTCATTTGTATTGATCATTGAACGGGAGATCCAGATGATGAAATGATCGTTTCATTTTTTAAATGCTCATTTCATTTCTTGAAAAGGTCATTTCACTTTTGAGACGATCGTTTCATTTCTTGGAACGGTCATTTCACTTTTGAAATAGTTATTTCATATTCCAGATCATCCAATGTAACTAATGTTGTTTAAATTAAATACCTTATTCATGAGTAAACTCCTATCTCATGTGCATACTATGTGTGTGACCCTATAAGTCCCAAATTACATTGGTAGTGAATGTCCATAACCAACTTATGACATCACAAGAAATGAGCGCTATCTAGCAACACACCATTTCTACCCAAATAATTGGAAAGTTGGAGAACAATTTCAACCTACAATTTGTGATCAATATTACTATGATCGTATAGTTCCTTTGTCTCTGGTATCCAAATTGAACTGGAGGAATTGAATCTTCATCTTCTTCAACATTCAATACATGCTCCTTGAACTAGAGCAAACTGTATGAGATGCATGTGAGCTCACATATCACATATTGAGTCACATGAGTATGACTATACACTTCTTAGTATCATTTATCAAGTGGCATGGATATCAATATCTTGTAGGAGGGACAAACCCATCTACATCACTCAAACTCAATCCCCACGTGCCACAATGCAACCGAGCATCACCTTTATAAAAACCCTTATTCTTGGTCATGTTGGATGATGTAAAAACATATCAAACAACATGTGATGAGTGTAGACATCTAAGAACCACAATCACTACTATCACTATGAGAGAATATTTTGACTACAATTCCATGGTCTCCATATCACTCTCAAAGTGGGTTTGTCTGGTACTCTATTTTCTAACAAGTACTTATGTGTTTGGTTTGATATCACATATCATGACTGATGAGACTCTATCATCAAACAACACAAACTCTAGTCTTATGTATTGTTTTTGTCTTTTTATTTTCCATGGCAATATCCAACTAGGGACATAACAATAATGTATGTACTCTTATCATACATATGATCTCATTGTTAAGGTCCTCAACCTGAAGACGTATGTCATCGAGTAGCATCATTCTTTAGACATCTACTATGTTTGTGTTATCATCTCATGATTGAGACAAACATAAAGATGAAATTACCTTTATTATTATGAAATGAGGTATATAATTCCCCATACAATCATCATATGATTGGATCATTGGGCATATATACCAACAAACTCCCAATTGCACTTAGAGATAATCACCCACAAATCTTATTCCAAGTGATCTTTTACATGTCCATCATGTTCTGCTGTGCAAACATTTTTGTAGTGAGTTAGCCATGTTTTGCTTCAAGTCAGTACTTTGCAAGTATGAACTTCACCTCATTGTACAATTTCTCATATGAGATGGAATTGTCATAGTATGCTATTTGAGATTCCTTGCTTGTCTAAAAGCTCCAATGTTGTCACAGTAATTCTAAAGTGTCATCAATGGTTATAACCTCCCATAAGTTCATCTACACGAACATTTTATCCATACAATATCCTATGTTATAATTTAAACAACAAGGCACTTGGATTCTATTGTAGAATTAAATAATTGTCTCTTTCCCAACACTTTTCCAACATACAATTCTTATTTTAAGGTCAAAAGCAAATTTCGATTGTGATCACTCATTTTATTTATCATTTTGGATGTTTGCATCGGAGCAACCCTTATACACCAAACCCTTCCTTATTACCATAATCTGGGAACCAATCATTTTAGTGTTTATCAAGCACTCAAGGATGCTTTTTATGACAGTCTGGTGATATTCACTAGGATTTGACAGATATCCACTCATCATGTCCAATACATACGAGACCATTGATGAGTACATTACATATCTAATAGATCCAATTGCAAATGCATATGGCATCTTACTTATGGTTTCCCATATTCACAAGAACTGGGACACTAGGCTCTTGAGGAAGTGATCCCATGGGACATAGATAATTTTTTGTCATTGAGTAATGCATGCTCAACCTCTTCAGCATCTTGTTAATGTCTATGTTCTTATTTAGGTCAATAAGCTTTCTAGTGTTGGTATGTATGCCCAAAGAGCCAATCATATGATGATTGTAAAGGTATATCTTGTAAATGATTTGATTAATAAAAAAGAAATCTTCAAATTTATTTTGTTTATTCAAATATGAGATGATGATGTAGCATAATAAATATCTAAAGAGTGATTTTAGTCAATGGTGTATGTCTTGGGGTTGAGGACCTGAATGATGAGATCACACGGATGTTAAGAGTATATGCATGTTTGTTATGTTCCTCGTCGGATGTTATTGTGGAAGGTAATAGACATTGGTAACACTTAAGACTAAAATGTGTGTTGGTTGATGACAAAATCATTAGTAATGATATCTGATATCGAACCAAGCACATAGATACTTGGTAGAGAACAATTTCTTAGACAAACACACCTTGAGAGTGAAACATGAAAACCATGATTGGTAGCTAGATTCACCCCTCATAGTGATGGTGCTGATTGTGGTTCTTACATCTGAAATCACTACACTCATCACAAGTCATTTGGTGTACTTTGACATTATCCATAGTGATCCTGAATAAGGGTTTCCATTAAGGTGGTGCTCGGGTGCATTGTGACACATGGGGATGACTGTGAGTGATGTAGATGGGGTTCATTTCTCCTATAGGAGTTTGTATCCTGGCCTCTTCATAAGTGAGACTAAGAAATGCATGGCCATGCTGGTGTGGTCAATATGTGATATTGGGCTTACACATATATCAGACAGTTTACTGTAGGTCAAGGAACATGGATTGAATGTTGAAGAGGATGACAAATCTATGCCTCAAGTTCAATCCAAATATTAAACACAAAGGAACTATACATTCACTGTAACACCAATCACAACTTGTAGGTTGAAGATTATTATCCAGCTTCTTCAATTACTTGGGCATCAATAAAATCTTGCTAGATATCAATCATTGCTTGTACAATCATAATAAAATTATGAACTTCCAACATAGTTTTGATCCTATCGGGTCACATGCATAGGATGTATTGGAATAGGAGTATAATTGTAGACGTCATTGGAAATGTTCCAAATAAATTGATTATTAAAATGTTTAGGTAATCTACTAGAATATTATTTGAATATAATCTGAGTTAACTGGTTAAAATGTTTGAGACAATTAATTATATACCTTTGTTAAGTTAGTTGGCTGATTTGGAGCGATTGACTAGACCTGGACAACAAAAAATTTAGTTAATTTATCAATATGATTAATTATTTAATTAATTGTTTCTAGACTATTCTTCAAATAGTCTATGAGCGGTTGACCGACCTAAATCGCGCGTCCAAAATTGGAGGCAGATTTGAGGTAGTCGAGCTTTTACATTTATAAACCCGAATCCTTCTAGGTCCCCACAACTTTGCTCACGGGGTCGAAGTAGTCATACGGGGTCGAACACAGGGACAAGGGGGTAGTGTTGAGAACCATAAATCGACACGCTACACTCTGGTAGGTATAAAGAGATATAAATTCCCAAAAGGGAACGGTAAGATGTCACGAAATAAACAAGAAAACTATCTCCAAATGGAGCTACAAGAGAGATTTAAGGTTTTAGTCATTTAGCAGTTTTTAGGGGTTTTCATGCAACAGAAGCAGAAAGATAAAGACTAGAGCTCAGGCAAGGTTCGAAGGATAAGATTGTAGTAAAACAAGCGGTAGCGGTAACACCCTGCACCCCTCCTCTCAGAGCGGGTACCTCTAACCTCTACATCAACACCCCTCTCGAGGTTGCTGGGCTTCAGTTAGAGTGGAATGTTACAGAAAACAGCTCCGTTCCAGGCACTCTCGTACTCCAGAATCGGACCAAACGCTAGAGCCCCAACACAACTCTCGAAGTTGTTGCGACGGGAAAACGGTTCGGTATCTAATCGAAACGCGATCCAAATCATGCAAGCTAGGGTTCGGATATTAAACAGAGCAGTCATCCAACATTGTACACCAAGCATAGAGCAACAAGTAATTGAATCTTTCCATTTCCATAAACTTTTAAAGGTCTTAATTCATTGCATAAATAAAGAATTAAATAACAAAATTAAAAGATAGGTGTCGCCTCCTTTATGTAGAACGGCGACAGGGTGTTGTAGCTCTCCTGCCCGATATCGGTCAGAGGCCTAGCCCGATACAGAGGTGTCGGGTGACACACCCTCTCGGGCGGCACGCGTCGACTGGCGATTGCATCGGTCAAGGGCTCTGGCCGATACGCTCATGTCGGACGACACATCCTCTCAGGCGGCACGTTTGATAGACTAAGCGTATCGGTTTGATATCGTGTCGGGCTAAGAGGTAAGCATTATTGATGTCGGTCACTTGTGTCGGACAGTGATGTCGGCCGATATCGGCCCGCAGTGTCGCCCGGGACGGTCCTAAGTGAACTGTCCCCTCCCTCTCGGGATGAGGAGAAGCTCACCTAGTATCGCCCGAGACAAACACTGGGCACGGTACGGGTGCTCTCGGGGTTTCCTCACTCAAGCTCTCAACTGTCTAACTGTCAGTTGTCCGAATGCAAACTGTTCCGGCCGTGCGAGCCTTTCGAGCTGTGCGAGCCTTTCGAGCTGTCTTTTTGGCTCACTGTTGCTGCTATTTATAGTCAGCTGGTTGGTGGGAAGACATGGTGCTCGAAGCGCCACGTAGCTCCCTTGTACGCCGATCGATGGAGATGGACGGCCGATACAAGCATTTCTCGGCGCAAGGTGCTGGCTATTGGTCACATGGCGGGAAGCACGCCTGCCGGTGGGTGGCTGTGTCGCCCGACGAGCTGTGTCGTCAAGGCGGCTTTGGCTCCCTGTCGGGTAGAAGGTGTGTCGGCCAGCACGTTCCTATCGCGCGGCATCTCCTCGTTGAGCATCTTTGTTTCGCCCAGCCCGTGTCGGGCAGAGGATGTATCGGGCGTCAGGGAGGCCGAGACGGGTCTGGACTTATTCATGGGCCGGAATCGGCCTTATTATACAAAAGCGAGGAAAATTCTGTAAAAGATAGGAAAATCAGAGTAAGAGCATTGCTTGGCCAATTATTGCGAAAATGCTAATAAAATAGAGGAAAATAGCAGAAAAAAGGGCAGTTTTGATAACAAAATAAAAGGCAAAAACGTCACAAAAACTGATGTTATCAACTCCCCCAAACTTAGCGTTTTGATTGTCCTCAATCAATATTGAAACTATATTTTTGTGATGCTTCTTTTTGCTCGGATAACTTTCAGGCCAAGAGGTAAAACAAGTGTAGTAATGCCTTTAGAGATAATGCTGCTTCACTCAAACAAAAGACTACGCGTTTCCTAGCCTTATTATTTCAATAAAATTTTTCTCTACAGCTTCAGCGAGACTTTGTTGTATGATTCTGAAGTTAGCTTACGCACCAAACAGCTTTATTTTCAGGGCAGAAAGTTGTGTATAGGGTAGGCTAAGGCTTTTTGGGTTTTTCATTCTTGTTTCCCATCAGTCCATCCAGGAAGGGTCCGTTAACGGGCAAGTGGTCCATGCAGTCCAAGACAGTTGGCTTTAGAGTAGTGATTTCACATCCTACGTACCACTGCCCCGGATCTACCATGCCTAAAGATGGGTACTTTTGGAAGACAAGAGGTGTATATATATATATATATATATATATATATATATATATATATATATATATATATATTCTTTTATTGGGCACAACTCTCATGCTTTTATTCACTCTCTCGAGGCTTCTCTCTCATTTTTTTTTGGGATTTTTTTGGGTGAGGGAAACAAAGAGATTTCCGCTATTTGGGCAGCTTTTTCCTTCTCCATACTTATCTCTTAGCTGTTCGCGAGATTATTATATTTTTGAAATTTTTGACATGGCAAAGTATACTCTTTTGTTCGTTTGGAGAAGCATTATCAAAAAGATATAACAGGACTTGCTTCACATTTAGCACAAAGAAAATAAACTTTGCAAAAAGTAAAAATAGTTTTTTTTTTCATTATTATTACATCAACTTTGTACATATGCATAGGGGCAAAAATTTGTAAAGGGCAGGTTTTTGAAAATTGAAATTTTTATATATATGGCATACATGCGTAGATCAAATATAGAGGAAGCTATAAGAGCACATCAGCGTAGAAAGCTTGAAGAGTTTAAAGAAAATTTATACCTCCCTCACTGGCATACGGATACCCCCCCAAACTTACTCCATACTCTGTCCCAGAGTAGAGAAGAAAGCAAAAGTGAGGTAAAGTTTATCCAGTGAGGGTTAGCTTGCTGATGTACTTGCAATATGCTCCTTCGAAGTTGCAGCATGCCATTGGGAGGTTGTCTAGCAGGCTCGCTTCGGCGAAGTAGCGGTTGAGCTTGAGCGTAACCCTCAAAATTCACTTCTGGCCCACCTTTTCTCCACATCTCCATTGTGAACATGCACGAAAGGACGGATCATCAGTCCCTCGTTCAGTTCCCTGGAGTGTGTAGTCAGGGTGGCCCCTCTCCCTTAAGAGGACGGAACTGGGGCACCTCAAACTTGTTTGGAGGCCTTGGTTGCCGCACTCTTGCTGCCCCTGGAGATGGTCATAAACCACCACAGGGACAGGTTGATAACTAGGTGACTCTCTATTGGAGCTACCAAATCAAGAAAATTCTCCCCTTTCATTGTTGTTGTCATTTCTGCCCGACAGTCGTTGCTGATCTCCGCGCCGTTCTTGGCGCGGCTGGTGGTTTGCTCCGTAGGAGCCATACCTGTTATTTAAAATCAAAATTTATTTATACGTTAGGAAGATAAAGATAAAAAGAAAAACTTTATTAAAGCTTGGGCGAGACGGTATCGGGCGATATGTCTGTCGTGCAGTACACTATCCCTCCCGATATAGGTGTATCGGGCGATAATGTCGCATAGGGCAACTTCCCGACAGGACGCCTTGAAAGAGAACGTGTCGCTCGATTAAAGAAAAACAAGACTTATTTCAGAAATTCGGGTATCGTCCACTAAAAGAAACTCGAGTCGATGCAAAATTGGGCGATACGAGGAATGCCGCACGATACGACTCGCCGCCCGACACTGGTGTATTGGGCGACAAGGTCATATGTAGCGCTTTACTGCTTCGGGCGATACAATCCTGTAAGGCACATAAACCCGATCAGTAGCGTGCACTAAAGAAACCTGTGTCGGGCAATAAGCATGTCGGGCGATAAGAAAATAACAACTCGACCGATACCAAGCGCACGATACAAGACTCGTGTCGAGTAAAAGAAAACGTGTCGGGTAAGAGGTGTGTCGAGCTATACCCTTGCTCATAGCAGATATCGCCCGATACTAGAGTGAAGGCGAGATGGCCGACACACGAGAAAAAGACGGGTCACTGCATGCGTCCAGGTGGCTGAAAAGTGAACAAGTGAGGTACCCCGACACGATGGTCCCCCCCCCTTCGTATTTATACCGAGTTCATCTGGGGCAAATCGGTCAGATCAGGGCGCAAGCGTCGACCGGTTAAAACATGTCGTCCCCGAGACGACGGTCCCGTCAGCCAAAGTGAAGGGCATTTACTCCTCGCACGAAACGGATGTCACTCGGGGATGCTAACCGTCGCGGCGCTTGTGGTGCCCAAGAAACTCTGGCCGATACGAGCGAGTCTGTGCGCCAGCTGAGCGGCTGCCCGACACGGCCTAAAACTTAAAGCAAAGTGGGAAAAAGCATTTGACGGGCAAAACATCATAGGTCAGAGCAGAACCCATCGCCCTCAGACAGAAATGCTCGTCAAAGCTTCGGAAAATTAAGCGATGACCCATAAAACAGAAGAGTCGACATGCTCGGCGCATGCTCTGACTCGGGCCTTATTACAATTCATAAAGTTTGTTTTTGATGTTTATAAGAAAAATGCAACCTATTCTAAGAAAGAAAGAAAGATGAACTCGGGTTGCCTCCCGAGGAGCGTTGGGGTTTGCGTCACCAGCTCGACCGGTCTAGGATCATCATGTTCAGCCCTCAATTGTACCCATATCTTGCATACTGGTCTCTGTCCTCTTGACAAACGCTTCGTCTTCGTAGAACCTTTTCACCCTGTGCCCATTTACATTAAAGGCCATACTCGGATCGTCTTTGTCGTAGAGCTCTATCATCGCTGATGGATATATCTTTGACACTGTGAACGGTCCCGACCACCTTATTTGCAACTTCCCAGGGAAAAGACGAATAGAGGACTTGAATAACAAGACCTTATCTCCTTCGCTTACATCTTTTCTCCTGAGATGGGCATCATGGCACAACTTGGTCCTCTGTTTGTAGATTTTTGCATTTTCGTAGGCGTTCATTCTCAGCTCTTCGAGCTCTTGAAGCTGCAAAAACCTCTTTTCTCCAGCTTTGTCGAGGTCCATATTTAGGAACTTGATTGCCTAAAGGGCCTTATGATCCAATTCCAATGGCAAGTGGCAGGATTTTCCGTAGATGAGATGGTAGGGGGTGGTTCCAATGGGTGTTTTGTAAGTGGTGTGGTATGCCCATAGTGCGTCGTCTAGTTTCATGGACCAATCTTTCCTTGTTCGGCTGACAGTTTTCTCCAAGATCTTCTTGATTTGTCTATTAGAAACCTCTACCTGTCCTGATGTCTGGGGATGGTAGGGTGTAGCGATCTTGTGCTTCACTCCATACTTGCGCAGGAGTGCTTCAAACTATCTTTCTCCGAAGTGCGACCCTCCGTCGCTTATTACTGTTCGTGGGACGCCGAAACGAGGGAAGATGGTCTTCTCGAAGAGCTGGATAACTGACTTGGCGTCGTAGGTCTGGGTGGCTACCTCTTCCACCCACTTCGATACATAATCTACAGCCATGAGAATGTATTGATACCCCCGGGATGGGGGAAACGGTCCCATGTAATCGATCCCCCATACGTCAAATATCTCCACTTCAATCCAGCTTGCCATAGGCATTTCGTTCCTCTTTCCTATGTTCCCCGTGAACTGGCACTCTTTGCAAACCTTCACAAACTGTGCCGCGTCTTTAAACAAGGATGGCCAGTAGAAACCTGACTGCAGCACCTTTGCAGCTATTCTTTCGCTGCCTAGGTGACCACCATAGGGAGAGGTGTGGCATTGCTTCAGGATGTCTGCAGTTTCTTCTTCTGGGATGCACCTTCTGTATAAGTTGTCGGCGCATCTTTTGAACAGGAGGGGATCATCCCAGTAGTAGTTCTTAACATCCGCGAGAAGTTTCTTTTTCTGATTGTACGTAATGTCAGGAGGCAGCTCACCGCAAGCAAGATAGTTGTAGATGTCTGCAAACCAGGGTAGGCTTTCTTCTTGGGATTCGGTCGACATAAGAGCTTCATCGGCATAGTTGTCGTTGATGGGAGGTCCTCTCTCTTTCTTAGTCACGATCCTTGATAGGTGGTCTGCGACCACATTCTCTGCGCCCTTCTTGTCGATAATTTCATGGTCGAACTCTTGGAGCAACAAGGCCCACCTCAACAGTCTTGGCTTGGCGTCTTTCTTTTGCATCAAGTATTTTATAGCCATGTGATCTGTATATACCTTGACCTTGGCTCCAACGAGATACGACCTGAATTTATCAAACGCGAAGATGATCGCTAGCATCTCCTTCTCAGTGGTCGTGTAGTTCACCTGAGCTTCGTCCAACGTGCGACTCGCGTAGCAGATCACATGGTGCTTCTTGTCTTTCTTTTGCCCCAGGACTGCCCCAACCGCGTAGTCACTAGCGTCGCACATTAGCTCGAAAGGTAAACCCCATTCAGGTGATTGAAGGATTGGTGGTGAGGTTAAAGCGTCTTTTAGGGCCTGAAAAGCACTTAGACAATCATTAGAGAAAACAAATTCAGCATCCTTTACCAGAAGATTGGACAGTGGTTTGGAGATCTTTGAGAAGTCCTTTATGAATCTTCGGTAATATCCCGCGTGTCCGAGGAAGCTTCCCACCCCCATCACAGATCTTGGTGGAGGAAGCTCGGATATTGCTTCAACCTTGCTTGCATCCACCTCGATCCCACACTTCGAGATCTTATGCCCGAGGATGATGCCCTCCCGTACCATGAAATGGCACTTCTCCCAGTTCAGAACTAGGCTTTTCTCCTCGCACCTTTGAAGGACCAATGACATATTCTTCAGGCAACTATCGAAGTCTTTTCCATAGACAGATAAATCGTCCATGAAAACTTCTACGATGTCTTCCAGAAAATTTGAGAACATTGATATCATGCATCGTTGAAAGGTGGTGGGGGCGTTGCAGAATCTGAAGGGCATCCTTCGGAAGGCATAAGATGAATGTTATTTTCTCTTGATCGTCGGGTAAGATGGGTACCTGGTAAAAACCTGAAAAGCCATCAAGAAAACAAAAGAAATCGTGATGCGCTAACCTTTCAAGAACTTGGTCAATAAAAGGTAGCGGAAAATGATCCTTCTTTGTAGCCTGATTAAGCTTTCGGTAATCAATGCACATCCGCCAGCCGGTGACGGTCCTTACCGCCACCTCGTCACCCTTCTCACCCCTAACCACCATCATCCCGCCCTTTTTGGGTACTACGTGGATCAGACTTACCTAATTCCTGTCGCTGATTGGGTAAATGATCCCCGCATCCCTAAGCTTTATTACCTATTTCTTGACGACCTCCTTGAGCATCTGGTTCAGCTTCCTCTGGGGTTGGGCCAGGGGCTTGGCAGATTCCTCCAAGTTGATGTGATGCATGCACAAGGCGGGTCTAAGGCCTCTGATATCATCCACTGAGTATCCTATAGCCCCCCTATGGAGTCTTAGCTCTTCAAGGAGTCGGTCTAGCTGGCTGCTCGAAAGATCAGCGTTCATGATGACGGGGTTTCTGTGCTCTTCATTTAAGAATTCGTACTTCAGGCCCTCGGGTAACGATTTTAACTCTGGTTTTGGTCCGGTTGTCTTCTCCTGAGGTTCTCCTTCAAGAGAGACATACATCGCAGACTCTACCGCCACATCTTCCTCTGACAAGCCTTCCTCAAAAGGCTGAGAAGGTCGAGATGCTTTGCGACCTTAGGATCTTTGAGGTCGGGATCTTTACAGTTTATAGCCCTCAAGAGGGGGTCTACTGTTCGGAAGTCCTCCTCTATCTCCTCGCAGAATTTATTGTAACTATCTGCGAACTGTGCTGATTCAGAGATGGACGGGCCCCTCATTATTTCTTTCAGCTTGAAGTCCATATGGTCGTTCCCGACCCTTAAGGTGATCATCCCCTCAGAAACATCAATTAGCGTTCTTTCTGTTGCTAAGAAAGGGCGCCCAAAGATGATCGGGCACCGGGGGTCTTCAGCTGTATCCATGACTACTATATCGCAAGGGATGAATAAATCGCCAACCCTTATCGGCACATCTTCGACAATGCCAACGGGTCTCTTAAAGGTGTGGTCCGCCAGTTGAATCTGCATGCTGGTTCCAACCATGTCGGTCAAGCCCACCCTTCGTGCGAAACGTAGAGGCATGAGGCTAATGCTTGCCCCCAAGTCCGCTAGACCTTTGCGCTCGACGTTGTCCCCGATGGCGAAAGGGATTGTGAAATCTTCGGGATCCCTTCTCTTATTTGGTAAGTCGGGTTTGAGGAAGGCGGACGAGGCGGAAGCTAGCTGCATTGTCTCTATCCTTCCTCCCCTTCTCTTCTTCGTGATAAGGTCCTTGAGGAACTTGGCGTACGTAGGCATCTCCTCCAGGGCGTCAAGGAAGGGGACTTCAAGATGCAGTTTTCTGATCGAGTCCATGAACCTTTCGTGACGCTTCTTCAGATTCGCCTTTATTAGTTTGTACGGGAACGGGATCCTAGGAGCGTAGGCATTCCTTCTGCCAGGTAGCTCCTCAGGGGAACCTTGCGTAGACTCTCGAACGTCTGCTTTTCTTTCTTCTCCTTTTGCTGGATCTGCACCCTCAGGCCTTTGCTCAGGCTCGGGCCTGGCTTCATCAGGGCGCTCCAGCGTCCTTCCAGACCTCAGAACTGCCATTACGGTAGATTCAGGGTGTGGTAGTGCTTTTATTGCGGGATTCTTCATCAGAGAAGCCATCTGGGTCAGTCACTGATCAACCTCGCACTGGCGCGTCTGCAAGCTGACCATCTGGCACTACATTGAATCCAGAGCCCCAGGGCTAGGGAGCGTGTTCTGCACCAGTCGGGTGATGATGGCATCCTGTCTCTTTATATAGGCAGAAAGCTTGCCAACCAAGTTAGGCTGGCTTGACCTCTTGCCCTTGCCCTGACATTCAACCGCAGAAAGGGACTGCTCGCAGCGAGACATGTCTCAAAGCTTGGCGGAACAAGTCGCAGATCTTCAGAGTTTCTGAAAAGGCATGGAAAATCAAGTTTAGAAAATTGAAATTTTTATTTAAAGCAAAGTATAATGCTATGAAAAGAAAAAGGAAAAAGAGTGTTGTCAAGCTTATCTCTAAGCTTGAGGCACAGGAATGTAGTTAGTGGATTCAAGTTCGTCTTACAGTACCGCTATTGCCTTGTCCCCGACAACGACGCCAAAAAGTTGACCGGCCTAAATCGCGCATCCAAAATTGGAGGCGGATTTGAGGTAGTCGAGCTTTTACATTTATAAACCCGAATCCTTCTAGCCCCCCGCAACTTTGCTCACGGGGTCGAAGTAGTCATACGGGGTCGAACACAGGGACAAGGGGGTAGTGTTGAGAACCATAAATCGACACGCTACACTCCGATAGGTATAAAGAAATATAAATTCCCGAAAGGGAATGGTAAGACGTCACAAAATAAACAAGAAAACTATCTCCAAATGGAGCTACAAGAGAGATTTAAGGTTTTAGTCATTTAGTAGTTTTTAGGGGTTTTCATGCAACAGAAGTAGAAAGATAAAGACTAGAGCTCAGGCAAGGTTCGGAGGATAATACTGTAGTAAAACAAGTGGTAGCGGTAACACCCTGCACCCCCCCTCTCAGAGCGGGTACCTCTAACCTCTACATCAACACCCCTCTCGAGGTTGCTGGGATTCAGTTAGAGTGGAATGTTACAGAAAATAGCTCCGTTCCAGGCACTCTCGTACTCTGAAATCGGACCAAACGCCAGAGCCGCAACACAACTCTCGAAGTTGTTGCGACGGGAAAATGGTTCGGTAGCTAATCGAAACACGATCCAAATCATGCAAGCTAGGGTTCGGATATTAAACATAGCAGTCATCCAACATTGTACACCAAGCATAGAGCAACAAGTAATTGAATCTTTCCATTTCCATAAACTTTTAAAGGTCTTAATTCATTGCATAAATAAAGAATTAAATAACAGAATTAAAAGATAGGTGTCGCCTCCTTGATGTAGAACGGCGACAGGGTGTTGTAGCTCTCCTGCCCGATATCGGTCAGAGGCCTAGCCCGATACAGAGGTGTCGGGTGACACACCCTCTCGGGCGGCACGCGCCGACTGGTGATTGCATCGGTCAAGGGCTCTGGCCGATACGCTCATGTCGGACGACACATCCTCTCGGGCGGCACGTTTGATAGACTAAGCGTATCAGTTTGATATCGTGTCGGGCTAAGAGGTAAGCATTATTGATGTCGGTCACTTGTGTCGGACAGTGATGTCGGCCGATATCGGCCCGCAGTGTCGCCCGGGACGGTCCTAAGTGAACTGTCCCCTCCCTCTCGGGATGAGGAGAAGCTCACCTAGTGTCGCCCGAGACAAACACTGGGCACGGTACGGGTGCTCTCGGGGTTTCCTCACTCAAGCTCTCAACTGTCTAACTGTCAGTTGTCCGAATGCAAACTGTTCCAGCCGTGCGAGCCTTTCGAGCTGTGCGAGCCTTTCGAGCTGTCTTTTTGGCTCACTGTTGCTGCTATTTATAGTCAGCTGGTTGGTGGGAAGACATGGTGCTCGAAGCGCCACGTAGCTCCCTTGTACGCCGATCGATGGAGATGGACGACCGATACAAGCATTTCTCGGCGCAAGGTGCTGGCTATTGGTCACGTGGCGGGCGACACGCCTGCCGGTTGGTGGCTGTGTCGCCCGACGAGATGGGTCGTCGAGGCGGCTTTGGCTCCCTATCGGGTAGAAGGTGTGTCGGCCGGCACGTTCCTGTCGCGGGAGGCCGAGACGGGTCTGGACTTATTCATGGGCCGGAATCGGCCTTATTGTACAAAAGCGAGGAAAATTCAGTAAAAGATAGGAAAATCAGAGTAAGAGCATTGCTTGGCCAATTATTGCAAAAATGCTAATAAAATAGAGGAAAATAGCAGAACAAAGGGCAGTTTTGATAACAAAATAAAGGGCAAAAACGTCACAAAAACTGATGTTATTAGCGGCTCATTTTCAAATGTAGTAGAAACCCTTTTGTTTACCCAAGGTTTTTTGGGAATCCCTTCTTCCTTTCATCTCCTATTTATAGGGGCATGATGGTTGGACCATTAAGGTAATGCTCTTATACGTATACCCTAGCCATCATCATCCCCAAGAGAGAGAGGAGAGAATCCAACTTTAGAACATCATCAAGTAAAAGGCTACTCATTCCCACCAGCTTGAGAAGCATGGCCTAGAGTTCCAGTCCATCCGTGTGGACAAAATAGAGATGCAGACGTTAAGTTGTTTGCATCCGCACAATGCCAACGCCGACCATTTGTGCATGCGAGGAGTGACACACATCACCGTGAAAAGGGACATCATGTAAAGAGTGGACCCGATAGGGGATCCACTTCCTACTAGAAAAGAAAAGGCCACATCCCTTGAAACAAATACCACAAAATTTCTTTCACCAAAGGGATGTGTACCAATACTTTCTACATGTATGTATCATAGTAACAAAAATATAGCAGCGGAATAACAAAGTTCTAACTATTACAAAGCTTGTTATCATTATACATCACATCACCACACATGGGTGTCAAAAAGGAAATCTAATCATATAAGCCAAAGATCTGAAAAACCACTAGAGGGGGGGGGGGGTGAATAGGGTTTTATGAATATTTTAATAATTATTTAACTCAAACAACCAACCACAAGAATATTGGACAAGGATTTAGAGTGGTTCCAACCTTAGCAAATACTAAGGAAGTCAGTCCACTACCCGGTTGCTTACCCAACCGAGATTTTGAAAGAATCAAATTTTATTACCTCGCAAGGACTTTACATAAAATTACAATTCTTTCACCAAACCCTTCAGACAGCCTTCACCTAGAAGTAGTTGCACCAACATTGAAGCAGCCTTCTTGAAGTAACTTCAAGCTCCCCCTTGCAGTAGCCTTCCTCTTGAAGTAGCTTCCCGTTGCAACAGCCTTCTTGAAGTAGTCTGAAGTCCACCTTCTCCACCGAGAAGAACCTTCTCCAATCCGCAGCCTCCAACCCTAGGAGTATCAAGGAGAATATAAAGGATAAACGGAACACGAAGGAAAAATGGAAATTACAATACCACTTTGCAGCTCAAGGCTTGATTTCCTATATCAAGCGTTTTGATCTCCTAACCAATGTATATGGAAGTGTAATTGTTGTGGATAGGAGATACTAGCCTATAGGACACGAAATTGAAGCAATGGAGAAGAATAACCAATGCAAGTGTTGCTCAATTTTTCAAAACAGATTGACAATTGCAAGTGTAATCTCAAGTGTATCACAAGTGTAGATTGTTGTATTTTGGTGTCCTAAGGCATGTCCTATTTATAGGAATGACCTACAAGTGCTTAAGGACGTTCTAGACACTTTCTAGGGGGTTCTAAGTGCTTAACTAGCCGTTAGGTACACTTTAGTTGCTTTAGCAATGACTAGTTAATTAATTCTGCAAGTGTTGTCAGAATCCATCTCGGTCGAGGAATTGTCGACCGAGACACCTACTCTGTAACATCCCTGACCTGGGTTATAAACTAACCCTAGGTGTTTTTCCTAAATATGTAATTAAACCCTGGTGTTTATCTTTTGACATGTAATTAAGTTCCTCAGGAACATATACTTTCAATTTTGTCCGTTTTAAACAAAGTTGTATTATTATTTTGGTAATGTAGGGGCTTATGTGCAAATTACCCAGTTAAAGGGTTAACTTGCAATTGCACATGTTAAGATGTTCTTTTAATAATGAGACATCATATGAGTGAATAAGATGAGACATGATGGATTTCCCAAGCTTGGGCATTTAGATGCAGCTTGTGGAATAATCCTTATGCTTAAAAACCCTAATTTGGAGTAAAATGCAGTTTACCCAATTTGAGGGGTGCAACTTGTAAAATACACCATCTAGAACATCTTTTATGACTCTTGTCATCATTTAGAGTAGAAATGGTGAAAGGGACACATCAATGAATAATCAGATAAGAAAAATGACCTTTGTACATAAAATTCACTAAGTTTGAGTAAGGAAACCTTCAATGTATGCACCCTAGTTGAAAGTTGGCTTTAATTACCCCTAGATCTTGAGATTTCATGAGCTTTGCATAAGTTTAGATGAGACTGGACGATCCCTTAAATAAGAAAGTACTTGGATGAGAGTTTCAAAGTTTTAGAGGTCCTTATGGTGAAAATCAGCCTAATCTATATAAGAACCTTTCTTTCCAAGCCAAGAAAATGTATTCCCTTCACTTCCTCACTTCTCATCTTTCTCAACCGACCAAGGAAAAGCTCTGCAGCTCAAGGGGACGACCAACCTACTCTAGGTAAGAGAGCACCACCTTCTAGGTTGGATTCATGGAGGAAATCGTATTACAAGGTTTAATTGCTAGTTTTCTTACTTAGGATTCCTTGTTCTAGATGACCATCCCCATATTTTTCTTGAAGAATTGACCTTGTCCGATCTTTGGAACTCAAGACGCCATTAATGACTTGAAGCTTGGAAGCTTGGAGCTCAAGGAACGACCTTAAGGCGGGTTTTATAATTCTAAACCTTTTGCTTTGTTATGCATACTTTTATTCGTGCAATATTAGTTAGTTCTTCTTCCCCATCCTACTTTGTACCCTTGCAAGATTTTTCGTGAAGAACAGACCTTGGTTTCAAGGTTGAAGACAAGGGACGTTAATACCTATGTTGGTCCTTATCCAACTTTACTAAACGATCTTGGACCAATAGGTCAAACGATCTCACACTCGTTTCAATCCAAACGGGTTCAATAGGTCGGTTTGGCCAAACGGGTTCCAACCCGTTTGAGGGCATTGACCAATCGTTGACCGTTTGGGATTTCTGTTCACAATTATGTAGGCTAATGACCCACCAAATTTGAGGGGTTAACTCCAAAGGAATCGTAGGTTGAAGGCCAATCAATTAGGCAATCGAATTGAATTAAGTGCTGTTTTTCTAAACGGATTAACTTGAATATTTGGGCAAACGGGTTCCAACCCATTTGAAGGAGTTGACAAAGAATTGACCGTATGGGATTCCTGTTCATAATATATTGAATTTCATTTCTACCAAAAATCATGATCTAATTCCTAACCAATTAAGAGTTGAAGGCATTTCAACACCCTAACCCTAATCGGGTTAAATCTACTGATTTTCATATAGATTTTGATGAGTGTTGGGTTGAAGGACCCAAACGAGTTCAAACCCGTTTGGGGGTTCATCCAAACGATCTCAAACTCGTTTAGTGACACCCCAAGACCGTTTGAAGGTCTAGGGTTAAAGAAATGTGATGGTTTGAGGGTCCAATCACAAGATATTGATAAATTGATGAAAAGTGCTGAATTGTAATTTAATTAGGACTCAACCCTTATCAAATCAACTTAATTTTGGTCAAACTTTGGGCAAACAGTCTCAAGACTGTTTGGAGATCATACAAATGATCCCAAGACCGTGTGGTCCAAGTTTGGGCCCAATTGGAGTTCAATTGATAGGTTCAACCTTGTTTTGATTCACATTGTTGAAGATTGGTGAGTAGCCGATTGGAAACCTTAATTGAGTTAAACTTAACCATAATTGGCTTTCAATTGAAGGTCAAATTGGTGTCCAATTGATTGAGGCTCATCCTAATTGACTCAATTTGTAAGTGATTAACATGGCTTGGGCCAATTGAAGGCTTCAACTTAAGAAATCCTTTTCAATCATGACCTTTGTATCGTGTTTCATGTCCATGCGGTTTAGACCCAAACGAGTCCACACTCGTTTAGACCCAAACGAGTCCACACTCATTTAGACCCAAGTAAGTTCACACTCGTTTGAGTCCAAATGGGTTCACACCTGTTTCATCTCAATTGGGTTGACACCCGTTTCATCTCAATTGGGTTGACACCCGTTTCATCTCAATTGGGTTGACACCCGTTTCATCTCAATTGGGTTGACACCCGTTTCATCTCAATTGGGTTGACACCCGTTTCATCTCAATTGGGTTCACACCCATTTCATCTCAATTGGGTTGACACCTGTTTCATCTCAAACGGGTTCACACTCGTTTGATCTCAAACAGGTTCACACTCGTTTAGGTCCAAACGGGTCCACACTCGTTTGGACTCAAATGGGTCCACACTCATTTGGACTCAAATGGGTCCACAACCGTTTAAGGTCAAGAAGGTTCACACCCGTTTAAGGTTCAAATGGGTTGAAGGTTGAAGGTTAAACCCTAACCTAATTGAAGACTTTCAAGGATGATTATACTTAACCACTTGAAGGTATAAATGGTTCAATAATGATCCAATCTAAATCATAATGGTAACTTAAGACATTAAGGAACTAAGTGACTAATGAAGTGACTCATGATGATGATCAAAGGGTAATTTACCAAAATGCCCTTGAAAGGTTCAATTGAGTGATACTTTGTCCTAACCAAACCCTAATCTCTCAATAGTGGTGATTTGGTCTATGTTAATCAAAGAGGACTTAATCTAACCAAATCTAGAGTGGTGTAATCACCATCTACTAGTAAGAGGAGAGAGAAAGTACCAATTATGATGGAAACTCAAGTAAAATACCTTCAATATACATGAATGTGCATGATTAGGGTATGATCCACTTATGTGAGATCATGGAAAACCTAATTAAGATAATTGATGAATCTTAATCTTATCTGAGGTCTTTTATGATGATGTTTCTCATACATGAGGATGTTATGAGATCTTTTCACCATGAAGAGAATAGTAAACCCTAATTCTAGGGTGATGAAATGTAATGTGAATAGTAAACCCTAATTCTAGGGTGATGACATGTAATGTGAATAGTAAACCCTAATTGATGAAAACTAGGGAAACCTAGATCTTGTATGAGTAGGGAGATGCAACTTCTTTAAATGAGTTATTTACTATTATCAGTTGATTTAACCATGCAAGTTCCTTTATGAGAATGATCATATCCAGGTATGGATGATGATACTATATTCATTGAAAGCATGTTGTTATCTTTATGAATAATGATATATCCTGATGCCTTATTAATAGCATCTTATGAGATTGTTAGGCTGAGAGAGCCATGAATACCATCAAGGTCATGCTTTAAGAGATGAATTGGGATGAGAATATTGAGAAATGATAATTGATGAGAGTTAGGCTTGTTACATTTAGTATTCTACTTTCATAGCTATTGTTCTAATGATTAATGTTTGAGAACATGTATGATATTAAAAGAATACTGAAATGTACCTAACTAATCAAGTATAATTATTCCATGTAGAGCCATGATCATAGATCCATCATTGTCAGAGACCAAATGATGGTGAAATAGGTTTTCCTAAGGGAACTCCTGGAACACATACTTTTGAGTATGTGGGGTATATGGATGTGTAAAACCTTACATCCTAATGAATGAATTGATGTAGATATATCTTAAATCCATCAACCCTTTCAATATGTGTTTATGCCGGGGTGATGTAATACTAATCTCCCGAGGAACTCTTTTATACCGCATCGATGAGAGATAAACAAGAAATCTTTCGATGGTGAAGAGAGTACAGAATTACACTGTGACTCTAATAGTGAAGTACCAGAATACCCTGGTAAGCTATAGTAGCAGAGACATTAGATGTCCTGCATGTTGATCCTCATACTGACTGAGGAAGATGAGGTCATAAGAATCCGGCTCTTTTGATGACCTATGTATGATACAGATGCGACTTAATAGTGATCGGTTGGAGTATGAGCGGTAGACCTCATCTCCGCAGGGCATAATGATGTTTGTAAAACATAATCAACCGCGTAGCATAACTGCTTAGGTTGAACCACGAAATACATTGGTTGATAATACATTACATAGTATACATGTTTTTCATATTCCTTAAATGTTGTTGTTCTAATTGATAACAATCTGCTGCTGATTACCTTAGAACTTTTATTGCCTATGTTATTCTTGGTTGCTATAATAAAGCTTCTGGCGGAGAGTTATAACTCTCGCTGGGACAATTATTTAAAATTGTCTCACCCCGTAGATTTCTATCTTTAGGTGGAAGTCGAGGTCGAAGGCACCGATCTGCAGGTGGACAGCAGCAACAACAGCAAACTCAGGAGCAGCAGTAACTTCAGGTGGAAACACTGTGTTGTCTAGTCTTGTAGTCAGAATAGTCTTATGTCGTCTCTGTACACTCAGGTCCTAGGAGTTTGTTGATATGAGAATTTTGAAATCTTGAGATTTTGTATCATGACGTATATAATCACTCGAGAAGTGATTTATCAGAGATGTAAACAGTTCATCCTACTTTTATAAAAGGAGTTTCAGGTTTTTAAGATCTCATTTTCGAAAAGTTTTAATTTCTTGTGATTTTCGTATTCCACTGATTAATCGAATCGCTTCGGCAATGTTTATCTTGTGTTTTGGAGATCAGAGCCCACAATTAAGTGGTATCATAGCTCTAGGTTCGCTGAGTCTACAGAGGCATGGACTTAGAGTGTCAAGTCTATCCTTAGTACTTCTTTCTTATTTAATAGAGTCTTCTGCTCCTCAGGAGAAGAAGATAATTAAGGATGTCTGGACCACAGGAGGAGTACGAGGCCAAAAGTAGTTTTGCTGCGCCTCGAGAAGGTGCAAGGAACTTAGAAATAGAGCAACCTGTGCCAGAGCCACCTTTGGAGCCACCTCAGTTTGACCCAGCTGATATGGGAAACCTAGCGGTTCAGACCATGTTTGGGCAGTTTATGACTGCCATGACACATATCACTGATAGGATGCCCATGCCTGCACCTAGGGCACCTGTCCAGTCTGAGGGTCAAGGTATCGGTAAAACGTTCGAGCGACTTCGTCGGGTCGGAGCAACTGAATATTTTGGAACAACTGACCCTGCTGATGCTGATATGTGGTTAACTGAATTGGAGAAAGCTTTCAGAATCCTTAACATCCCCGAAGGTGAGAAGGTTAGACATGCTTTCTATCTTCTCAAAGGTAGTGTTGGTCATTGGTGGACCATGGAAGAGTAGAAAAGGCCTGGAATAGAGATCTCGTGGGAAGACTTTCGTCGGGAATTTGTCTACAGATATTTTCCAAAGACCTTCCTGGACGAGAAGATCTCTCAGTTTGAGAGACTGAGACAGGGTATGATGAACATTAGTGAGTATGAGGTTAAGTTCATGGAGTTGATGTGATTCTGTCCGCATATGGCTACCACAGATGAAGAAAGGATTAGGAGGTTTGAGAAGGGTTTGAATGTCGACATGACTACTCCCGTGTCTACACTAGAAAAGCGAGAGAGATTCTCTACCTTTGTTGAGTCAGTCCGAGGGATAGAGAGATCTGTAGTCGAGAAAAGACAAACCCAAAAGAGATATCCACAGTTCCAGGGATCTTCATCTAGAGACTTTAAGAAGCCTAGATTCTCTACACCTACACCTCCACCACCCAGATCGAGTTCTCAGACTCAGTGGTCCCCAAGTAGAGGTAGAGGACGAGGTTTACCGCCACGAGAGACTCACAGTTCAGCATCAATATCAGTCACAGGACCGCCAAGACCACAACAACTGGAGAGAAGTTGCTATAACTGTGGGAAGGTGGGACATCTGATGAAGGAATGTAGGTCTAGGCCTGTCAGTGTGGCACAGCCTCAGAGGCTGAATCAACAAGGATCACAAAGAAGGCAGTCTCAAGGAGCAGTTAGAGGACGTGGGCAAGCGTCTCAGGCTAGATCGTCAGCACCAACTCAACCTTAGGCGACAGCGAGGTTCTATGCTATGAACCCACCAGAAGTAGTGGTCAATCCACAGGTTGTGGCAGGTCAGATGGAACTTTTATATTCTGATATGTCTAAATCTTGTGTGGTATCTGATTTAATTGACCCGGGAGATACACACTCCTTTTTCACTCGAAGAGTGATTCGTAACTGCAATATAACAGTTAGACATAGGGCAGATGGCTTGTTGCTTGAAACTCTGTTGAGAGGATCTGCTGTTTTGCAAGAGGTATGCTCTCCCTGCATCCTCTTCTTTTCTGATCATCGCATTCAAGTGGATCTTATACCACTTGATATGCAAGGATTTGATATAATCTTGGGGATGGATACATTGTAAAGGTATAGAGTTGTCTTGGGTTGTGAATCCAAGCAAGCTGTGTTTGCTGATGAGAGCAACACATGGATCTTTCAAGGAGAGAGAAAGATTCTACCCACCTGTCTTGTATCATCTATGGTTGCTAACAAGATGATGAGGCAAGGATGTTATGCATTCCTGGCACATGTAGTAGATATTACCAAAGAAGGTCCCAACCCTACTGAAGTTCCTATAGTCAGGGAATTCAAGGACGTGTTTCCTGAAGAACTTCGAGGTATACCACCGCCTCGGGAAATTGATTTTGAAATCAATTTGATCCCAGATACAAAACCTATAACCCAAACACCGTATAGGATGGCGCCTGCTGAGATGGCAGAACTCAAGAAACAACTTCAAGAGTTGCTTGAGAAAGGTTTTATCCGACCGAGCACTTCACTGTGGGGTGCTTCGGTTTTATTTGTTAAAAAGAAAGATGGGTCAATGCGGTTGTGCATTGACTACAGAAAACTCAAAGTAACAATAAAGAACAAGTACCCTTTGCCGAGGATTGATGATCTTTTTGACCAGTTGCGTGGTGCAACAGTCTTCTCAAAGATAGATTTGAGATCTGGATATCATCAACTCCGCATTAAGGACAGTGACATATCCAAGTCTGCATTAAGGACAGTCTTCTCAAAGATAGATTTGAGATATGGATATCATCAACTCCGCATTAAGGACAGTGACATATCCAAGTCTGCCTTTAGGACACGATATGGTCACTATGAGTTTACAGTTATGTCATTTGGACTAAATAATGCACCGACTGCATTTATGGAACTTATGAATAGAATCTTCCAACCTTTCCTCGATTAGTGTGTTGTCGTCTTCATAGATGACATTCTGATTTATAGTAAGGATGATCAGCAGCATGAACAACATCTCCGACAGGCTCTAACTCTGCTAAGAAAACATAAGCTATATGCTAAGTTTAGCAAGTGTGAGTTCTGGTTGTCGGAAGTATCTTTTATGGGACATGTGATATCTGCCTCAGGTATTCGTGTTGACCCTACAAAGGTAGAATCTGTTCTACAGTGGGAACAACCGAAGACACCAACGGAGATTCGAAGTTTCTTGGGATTAGCTGGTTATTATCGAAGGTTTATTAAGAATTTCAGTTCTATAGCCTTACCCCTAACCAAGTTAACCCGGAAAGATGTTCCTTTTACCTGGAGTGATAAGTGTCAACAGTCTTTTCAGTTGTTGAAGGAGAGGTTGACAAGTGCACCTGTGCTTGTGCTACCTGAGCAAGGCAAAGGATACATAATTTTCTGTGATGCCTCCAAGAATGGACTCGGGTGTGTGTTGATGCAGGATAAACAAGTGATTTCTTTTGCTTCCCGACAGCTTAAGAAACACGAAGAGAATTATCCGACAAACGATCTGGAGTTAGCTGTTGTGGTTCATGCCTTGAAGATCTGGAGACATTATCTTTACGGAGAAACCTTCCAGATTTTTACAGACCATAAGAACCTTAAGTATATCTTCTCTCAGCATGACCTTAACATGAGGCAACATCGCTGGATGGAGTTAATCAAGGATTATGATTGTACAATAGATTACCATCCAGGAAAGGCCAATGTAGTTGCAGATGCCTTGAGTAGGAAATCAGAAACATCATCCTCTGATAGGGCACAATTAAACTCTTTAGTATGCCCTAGGAGAGATATGCTTATCTCCTTAAGGCAAGACAATGTACAGATGAAGGTGTCATGGATTGCCGGGTTGTTGGCTGAGATGCATATCAAACCCACCTAACAGAGAAGATTAAGGAAGCACAACAAGTTGATGTTGCAATTCAACAGATCAGATCTGAGTATGGTGATGAGAAGCGAGAAGGTTTTCATAAATCAAATGATCAAGTGGCATGCTATCATGGGAGGATGATAGTACCAAATGTAGATAACCTGAGGAAGTTAGTCCTGGAGGAAGCTCATTCTTCGATGTATGCTATGCATCCAGGAAGCACCAAGATGTATCGAAACTTGAAAGATATGTATTGCTGGCCTGGGATGAAGAAGGACGTAGCTGAGTTTGTTCTGAGGTGTCCAGTGTGTCAGCAAATAAAAGTTGAACACCAGGATCCTACAGGAACAATGCAACCTTTACCCATACCACAGTGGAAGTGGGATCATGTAACCATGGACTTTGTTGTTGGTCTACCTAGAACAAACAAAGGACATGATTCCATTTGGGTAATTGTTGATAGGTTGACTAAGACAGCTCATTTCTTACCTGTCAAAACCACCTATTCTGCTGAGAGGTTATCCCAGTTATATGTTCAAGAGATAGTGCGTTTGCACAGAGTTCCTGTCACCATAGTTTCTGACAGAGGTCCTCAGTTCACAAGTCATTTTTGGGAACAGATACATAGAGCACTAGGCACCCAGTTAAGGTTTAGTACAACCTTTCATCCACAGACGGATGCACAGTCAGAAAGGACTATACAGACCTTAGAAAATCTATTGAGAGCATGTGTTCTCTAGTTCACAGGAAGTTGGGATCTGCACCTAAGCTTGATAGAGTTTGCCTATAACAATAGCTATCAATATAGTATTGATATGGCACCTTATGAAGCCTTGTATGGTAGACGTTGTAGATCACCCTTATGCTGGTATGAGACTGGTGAACATCAACTGTTAGGTCATGATCTTGTGCAGCAGACTACGGAAAAGATTAAAGTAGTACAACAACAGATTAAGACTGCACAAGATAGGCAAAAATCTTATGCTGACAAGCGTCGTAGACCGTTGGAGTTCCAGGTTGGAGACAGAGTATATCTCAAGGTCTCGCCTTGGAAAGGAGTCCTTCGCTTTGTAAGGAAAGGGAAGTTAGCTCCTAGATTTATAGGGCCTTATCCAATCATTGAACGGGTTGGAAAGGTAGCCTATAGACTAGAGTTACCACCAGAATTACAAAAACTACACCCTGTGTTTCACATTTCTATGTTAAGGAAATGTCATCTCGATACCGAGTCAGTTCTACAACCTATGGAAGTAGAATTGAATGAAGATATAACTTATGAGGAAGGACCGGTGTCAATCCTTGATAACAGAATTAAAAATCTAAAGAAGAAAGAGATAAGTCTTGTAAAAGTCCTCTGGAACCACCGTGGTGTTGAAGAATCCACTTGGGAACTAGAGGAAGAGATGAGAAGGAAATACCCTGCTCTTTTCTCCTAATACGTTTTGTTGATTTCGAGGACGAAATCCTTGTAAGGGGTGGATAATTTGTAACATCCCTGACCTGGGTTATAAACTAACCCTAGGTGTTTTGCCTAAATATGTAATTAAACCCTGGTGTTTATCTTTTGACATGTAATTAAGTTCCTCACGAACATATACTTTCAATTTTGTCCTTTTTAAACAAAGTTGTATTATTATTTTGGTAATGCAGGGGCTTATGTGCAAATTACCCAGTTAAGGGGTTAACTTGCAATTGCACATGTTAAGATGTTCTTTTGATAATGAGACATCATATGAGTGAATAAGATGAGACATGATGGATTTCCCAAGCTTGGGCATTTAGATGCAGCTTGTGGAATAATCCTTATGATTAAAAACCCTAATTTGGAGTAAAATGCAGTTTACCCAATTTGAGGGGCGCAACTTGTAAAATACACCATCTAGAACATCTTTTATGACTCTTGTCATCATTTAGAGTAGAAATGGTGAAAGGGACACATCAATGAATAATCAGATAAGAAAAATGACCTTTGTACATAAAATTCACTAAGTTTGAGTAAGGAAACCTTCCATGTATGTACCCTAGTTGAAAGTTGGCTTTAATTACCCCTAGATCTTGAGATTTCATGAGCTTTGCATAAGTTTAGATGAGACTGGACGATCCCTTAAATAAGAAAGGACTTGGATGAGAGTTTCAAAGTTTTAGAGGTCCTTCTGGTGAAAATCAGCCTAATCTATATAAGCACCTTTCTTTCCAAACCAAGCAAACGTATTCCCTTCACTTCCTCACTTCTCATCTTTCTCAACCGACCAAGGCAAAGCTCTAGAGCTCAAGGGGACGACCAACCTGCTCTAGGTAAGAGAGCACCACCTTCTAGGTTGGATTCATGGAGGAAATCGTATTACAAGGTTGAATTGCTAGTTTTCTTACTTAGGATTCCTTGTTCTAGCCGACCATCCCCATCTTTTCCTTGAACAATTGACCTTGTATGACCTGTGGAACTCAAGACGCCATTAATGAATTGAATCTTGGAAGCTTGGAGCTCAAGGAACGACCTTAAGGCGGGTTTTATAATTCTAAACCTTTTGCTTTGTTATGCATACTTTTATTTGTGCAAATATTAGTTAGTTCTTCTTCCCCATCCTTCTTTGTACCCTTGCAAGCTTTTTCATGAAGAACAGACCTTGTTTACAAGGTTGAAGACAAGGGACGTTAATACCTATGTTGGTCCTTATCCAACTTTACTAAACGATCTTGGACCAATAGGTCAAACGATCTCACACTCGTTTCAATCCAAACGGGTTCAATAGGTCGGTTTGGCCAAACGGGTTCCAACCCATTTGAGGGCATTGACCAAGCATTGACCGTTTGGGATTTCTGTTAACAATTATGTAGGCTAATGACGCACCAAATTTGAGGGGTTAACTCCAAAGGAATCGTAGGTTGAAGGCCAATCAATTAGGCAATCGAATTGAATTAAGTGCTGTTTTTCTAAACTGATTAACTTGAATCTTTGGGCAAACGGGTTCCAACCCATTTGAAGGAGTTGACCAAGCGTTTTCCATTTGGGATTCCTGTTCATAATATATTGAATTTCATTTCTACCAAAAATCATGATCTAATTCCTAACCAATTAAGAGTTGAAGGCATTTCAACACCCTAACCCTAATCGGGTTAAATCTGCTGATTTTCATATAGATTTTGATGAGTGTTGGGTTGAAGGACCCAAACGAGTTCAAACCCGTTTGGGGGTTCATCCAAACGATCTCACACTCGTTTAGTGACACCCCAAGACAGTTTGAAGGTCTAGGGTTAAAGAAATGTGATGGTTTGAGGGTCCAATCACAAGATATTGATAAATTGATGAAAAGTGCTGAATTGTAATTTAATTAGGACTCAACCCTTATCAAATCAACTTAATTTTGGTCAAACTTTGGGCAAACTGTCTCAAGACCGTTTGGAGATCATCCAAACGATCCCAAGACCGTTTGGGCCAAGTTTGGGCCCAATTGGAGTTCAATTGATAGGTTCAACCTTGTTTTGATTCACATTGTTGAAGATTGGTGAGTAGCTGATTGGAAACCTTAATTGAGTTAGACTTAACCATAATTGGCTTTCAATTGAAGGTCAAATTTGTGTCCAATTGATTGAGGCTCATCCTAATTGACTCAATTTGTAAGTGATTAACATGGCTTGGGCCAATTGAAGGCTTCAACTTAAGAAATCCTTTTCAATCATGACCTTTGTATCACCTTTCATGTCCATGCGGTTTAGACCCAAACGAGTCCACACTCGTTTAGACCCAAATGAGTCCACACTCGTTTAGACCCAAGTAAGTTCACAAACGTTTGAGTCCAAATGGGTTCACACCCGTTTCATCTCAATTGGGTTGACACCCGTTTCATCTCAATTGGGTTGACACCCGTTTCATCTCAATTGGGTTGACACCCGTTTCATCTCAATTGGGTTGACACCCGTTTCATCTCAATTGGGTTGACACCCGTTTCATCTCAATTGGGTTCACACCCATTTCATCTCAATTGGGTTGACACCCGTTTCATCTCAAACGGGTTCACACTCGTTTGATCTCAAACGGGTTCACACTCGTTTATGTCCAAACGGGTCCACACTCGTTTGGACTCAAATGGGTCCACACTCGTTTGGACTCAAATGGGTCCACAACCGTTTAAGGTCAAGAAGGTTCACACCCGTTTAAGGTTCAAATGGGTTGAAGGTTGAAGGTTAAACCCTAACCTAATTGAAGACTTTCAAGGATGATTATACTTAACCACTTGAAGGTATAAATGGTTCAATAATGATCCAATCTAAATCATAATGGTAACTTAAGACATTAAGGAACTAAGTGACTAATGAAGTGACTCATGATGATGATCAAAGGGTAATTTACCAAAATGCCCTTGAAAGGTTCAATTGAGTGATACTTTGTCCTAACCAAACCCTAATCTCTCAATAGTGGTGATTTGGTCTATGTTAATCAAAGAGGACTTAATCTAACCAAATCTAGAGTGGTGTAATCACCATCTACTAGTAAGAGGAGAGAGAAAGTACCAATTATGATGGAAACTCAAGTAAAATACCTTCAATATACATGAATGTGCATGATTAGGGTATGATCCACTTATGTGAGATCATGGAAAACCTAATTAAGATAATTGATGAATCTTAATCTTATTTGAGGTCTTTTATGATGATGTTTCTCATACATGAGGATGTTATGAGATCTTTTCACCATGAAGAGAATAGTAAACCCTAATTCTAGGGTGATGACATGTAATGTGAATAGTAAACCCTAATTCTAGGGTGATGACATGTAATGTGAATAGTAAACCCTAATTAATGAAAACCAGGGAAACCTAGATCTTGTATGAGTAGGGAGATGCAACTTCTTTAAATGAGTTATTTACTATTATCAGTTGATTTAACCATGCAGGTTTCTTTATGAGAATGATCATATCCAGGTATGGATGATGATACTATATTCATTGAAAGCATGTTGTTAGCTTTATGAATAATGATATATCCTGATGCCTTGTTAATAGCATCTTATGAGATTGTTAGGCTGAGAGAGCCATGAATACCATCAAGGTCATGCTTTAAGAGATGACTTGGGATGAGAATATTGAGAAATGATAATTGATGAGAGTTAGGCTTGTTACATTTAGTATTCTACTTTCATAGCTGTTGTTCTAATGATTAATGTTTGAGAACCTGTATGATATTAAAAGAATACTGAAATGTACCTAACTAATCAAGTACAATTATTCCATGTAGAGCCCTGATCATAGATCCATCATTGTCAGAGACCAAATGATGGGGAAACAGGTTTTCCTAAGGGAACTCCTGGACCACATACTTTTGAGTATGTGGGGTATATGGATGTGTAAAACCTTACATCCTAGTGAATGAATTGATGTAGATATATCTTAAATCCATCAACCCTTTCACTATGTGTTTATGTCGGGGTGATGTAATACTAATCTCCCGAGGAACTCTTTTATACCGCATCGATGAGAGATAAACAAGAAATCTTTCGATGGCGAAGAGAGTACAGAATGCCACTGTGACTCTAATAGCGAAGTACCAGAATACCATGGTAAGCTATAGTAGAAGAGACATTAGATGTCCTGCATGTTGATCCTCATACTGACTGAGGAAGATGAGGTCATAAGAATCTGGCTCTTTTGATGACCTATGTATGATACCGATGCGACTTAATAGTGATCGGTTGGAGTATGAGCGGTATACCTCATCTCCACAGGGCATAATGATGTTTGTAAAACATAATTAACCGCGTAGCATAACTGCTTAGGTTGAACCACGAAATACATTGGTTGATAATACATTACTTAGTATACATGTTTTTCATATTCCTTAAATGTTGTTGTTCTAATTGATAACAATCTGCTGCTGATTACCTTAGAACTTTTATTGCCTATGTTATTCTTGGTTGCTATAATAAAGCTTCTGGCGGAGAGTTATAACTCTCGCTGGGACAATTATTTAAAATTGTCTCACCCCGTAGATTTCTATCTTTAGGTGGAAGTCGAGGTCGAAGGCACCGATCTGCAGGTGGACAGCAGCAACAGCAACAAACTTAGGAGCAGCAGTGACTTCAGGTGGAAACACTGTGCTGTCTAGTCTTGTAGTCAGAATAGTCTTATGTCGTCTCTGTACACTCAGGTCCTAGGAGTTTGTTGATCTGAGAATTTTGAAATCTTGAGATTTTATATCATGACGTATATAATCACTGGAGAAGTGATTTATCAGAGATGTAAACAGTTCATCCTACTTTTATAAAAGAAGTTTTAGGTTTTTAAGATCTCATTTTCGAAAAGTTTTAATTTCTCAAGATTTTTCATATTCCGCTGATTAATGGAATCACTTCCGCTATGTTTATCTTGTGTTTTGGAGATCAGAGCCCACATACTCTGTCGAGGATTTGTCGACCGACAGGCTCTCTGGAGCAAATGTTTGCAACGTTCATCTCCAACTGCCAACTACCTTGTCAGTTGTGTCTAACGGCTACTTGGGTCTTTCTCGATCGAGAAGTTTGTCAACCGAGAGTGTCTCGGTCGAGGAATTTGTCGACCGAGATTGACCCTGTTTCAATGTTTCAAATAAAGTGCTAAGTATATGTATGAGTGTGCATATGTGACACTATTGAAGGGGATGAACTATCTAAGTGTAGTGATTGGCTAGGGAAGATCTAACGCTTTATTTACATGATGTCTAAGTACTTGTACATTATATATTTGTACAAGTTTTACAATTGATTACATTTCATGAAATTACAATAATTCAAGCATATAGATGTCCCAAATATTTGTCATCCACCTTATGTCTGCATCACTCAAGTAGCTTGTTAGATCGACAAGAATGAAATGTTTGTCATCATCAAAACAAAGTGATTTATCATAATGTCCAATTTATCCAACAATCTCCCCCTTTTTGAAGATGACAAACATTTCCTAAATACAAAATAAGGAAATATAAAACATGTGAGTTTCATACCTGAAATTTACCTTTTGTATCCATTCTAGGTTTACAAGTGAATGTTGGCCGAGACATTATGAAACTCATTATTTTATGTTTGTAATTTTATATTATTTCTCCCCCTTTGTCATTTCAAAAAGATATCTAAGATAATCATTTTGTATGACTTTGTACTTTTCTTTCTTAATTTTATGCTTTGCTCCCCCTTAAAGAGATATTCAAATAAAATCAAGGGATTAATGCACACCAATTAATGCTAAATTTAGCCACAATTTATTTCTCAATCATTTGCAAAGGATGTTAAGCCTTGAAATGATATGAGTTACTTCTAAGTTCATGGCATATGTGTATTGATTTCTCACCCATTTTACAAGGGATGTTAAGCCCTGAAAATGATATGAGATTCCCTTAAGCTTATGATGGATACATATTGATTTCTCATCCATTTTGGAAGGGATGTTAAGCCCATAAAATGAAATGAGAATCCTTTAATCTTAGAGTACATGAAAAGTGTCTCTAACCAAATGCACGGGATGTTAAGCCCTGATTTGTTTAGAGGATTCCATTAAGAACAAGATATATCATTTTTATGAAATTTGTAGATTTCTTCATAACAAAGAGTAAAAATACTAAGGTCATAACAAGCTTTAAATGATGTTTACAATGTTTTTGTAAGCTTCTTAATCAAATAATCAAATTTGTTTTTGTGAGCTCCCCCTTTATCTTATAATTTAAAAATAATTTAAAGCTTCACATTTGATTTTGACTTTTATCAAAAGTATATTTTGAGTCAAGATACTAAGATTAAGTACAATAAAATGATGTACAAATAAGCATTTTGTCAAGCTTATTTTAGGTCGACCTTGACTACGACCATAGCGCCCCTTAGTCAAACTTGATTTCAACCAAGAGGCAATTTCTGCAGATTTTCAAATTAAGATGCATTTGTGCAATGAAATTTTACTATTTATGCAAAACAAAATCTTCATATAAGCTAAATGATGATGATCAAGAATACTATCCATCCATGGTTTGTATATAGTGATTAAAGATTATTTTAAACAAGTCAATGAAACATAATGAGCATGGAACAATGATTTTGATAGAACAATAGAAGCATTCAGTATAGTGATAATTTCATGAAATACAATGATTATGATCATTTAGACTAAATATCAATACACATGGTTCCTATATGAATTTACTAAGAAATACTTTAGGAAAGACCATGTGAATTTCCTTTGATTAAGCTAATCATGATTTTCAGTTTTAAACCATTTTAGAGGATAAACCAAAAATAATCTCATTTACGTTTATAAGTTTTCAAAGATGGTCTTCAAAATTTATTCTCATTTTGCATGTAAAATCAGTCATTAATAGCAAATAGATTATTTGAAAACATATTCAGCAGATTTATTGCAGATTGGAAATCAGTAACATGCTCGATCGATGATTTGTCGACCGACGGTTCTCTCGGTCGACAATTTCTCGACCGAGAAAGGTTCTATACTGTTTCAGAATTGTTTTCAGTAATTGCTTTTAAGTAAAAACAAAATTATGAAAGTTAGAACTCAATTGTGTTGAGATATGACATTTGTATATCAAGAATCAATTTAGGTCAAATCTCAAGTAGTCAAATTTAAGCTTCTAAGTTTTAGGTACCCAAGCTAGATCATCATTCCTTTTCTTGTATGGGCATGAAAAAGAGTAGTGTCCAAGGCGCACACAATAATGACAACTAATAGAGTCAATTTCATTTCTCTTTCTAGGAATTGTGTTCTTAGGTACAAACATAGTCTTAGCCTTGAATGCTCTTTTGGGTTGATTTCTCTTTGGAGCATATCCTAATCCTCTTCTTTCATTGAAACTAGACAAAACTTTCAAAATGTTATTAAGGATGTCTTTTCCTCTTAAGTCATTTAGGTTTCTTTGTAGCTTAGCAATGTCATCCATCTTCTTGTGTAAATCTTTCCTTGCTTGATATAAATCAGATAATATGGATTCTCTTTCTTTTACAACATTGTCATAGTATAGATGGTTACATAAAATTGGTTGGGTCTGAAAATCATTTAGTTTAGCTAACAAATCAATCTTTTCTTGAGAAAGAAGATCAACATTTGTTTCTATAGATTTAATCTTAATATCATAATCTTCAATTGCCTTTTTGAGATCTTCATTTTCATATGCAAGAGCAAGAAGTTTAACATTTAAATCATCATTTACATTATTTGATTTCTTAAGTTTCTTCTTGTACTCAATATATTTCTCATGAGTATCTTGAAGACTATCAATTAGATATTCTTTTGGTAGATCAAAAAGACTTACCTCTTCTTCTTCTTCTTCATTTGTTGTAGCAATGAGGCATTCTACTTTTTCTTTTCCATCATCACTATCATCACTTGAATCATCCCATGCAGCTTTATATGCTCTTTCTTTCTTTTTGTGAGATGATTTCTTCCCTTTCTTGAGTTTTGGACAATCACCTTTGATGTGTCCCTTCTTGCCACATTCAAAGCACCTAGAAGAAGAAACACTAGAAGTTTTATTAGTTTTAAAACTTTTATATTGCTTACCATTTACAATGAGAGTTTATTCTTCACTATCATCTTCACTTGTGTCATGATTGTCCTTGGTTGATGCTTTGAATGCAATGTCCTTCTTTTTCCCTTGTTGAAGTTCACGTTCTCGTCTTTCTTCCTCTTCTAAAGTTGCCTCATGAGCTTCTAGGTTGCCAATGAGTTGTTCCATCTTTAGTCGGGTGGGGTCATTTGCCTCTTCAATAGCCGTCACCTTGGGCTTGTATTTGGGAGGAAGTGATCTAAGGATCTTTGACACCTGATCTTCCTCAATAACAACTTTACCTAAAGCATTCAAACCATTTACAATAGAAGAGAATTTTGCGTACATTTCACTAATAGATTCATTCAGATCCATACGGAAATGTTCAAACTTTTGTTTAAGCATACTAATTTTGGAATTCTTAACTTGAACGGTCCCTTCATAAGTTATGGAAAGTCTATGCCAAATTTCATAGGTTGTTTCACAGTTTGATATCCTATTAAATTCTCCTACTGAAATTTAACAATAGAGAATACTTACAGCCTTTACATTCATTTGAGATGACATTACCGTATTGGTGTCCCAAGCTACATATTCCACTTGAGGAAGCTCATAGGGGGTTGACACCATCCTCCATAGATCCCAGCTAATCCCTTGGAAGTAGAATTGCATCCTTCTCTTCCAGTAGGTGTAGTTTGTTCCATCAAACACAGGAGGCCTAGCCACAAGTGTTCCTTCAAGGTTGAGGTTGTCGAGAAACCCATCACCCATTCTTCAAGACTTGGTTAGAGTTCCTTGAATCCTGCTCTGATAACAATTGAAAAACCACTAGAGGGGGGTGAATAGGGTTTTATGAATATTTTAATAATTATTTAACTCAAACAACCAACCACAAGAATATTGGACAAGGGGACAAGGATTTAGAGTGGTTCCAACCTTAGCAAATACTAAGGAAGTCAGTCCACTACCCGATTGCTTACCCAACCAGAATTTTGAAAGAATCAAAATTTATTACCTCGCAAGGACTTTACATAAAATTACAATTCTTTCACCAAATCCTTTAGACAGCCTTCACTTAGAAGTAGTTGCACCAACCTTGAAGCAGCCTTCTTGAAGTAACTTCAAGCTCCCCCTTGAAGTAGCCTTCCTCTTGAAGTAGCTTCCCGTTGCAACAGCCTTCTTGAAGTAGTCTGAAGTCCACCTTCTCCACCGAGAAGAACCTTCTCCAATTTGCAGCCTCCAACCCTAGGAGTAGCAAGGAGAATACAAAGGATAAAAGGAACAAGAAGGAAAAATGGAAATTACAATACCACATTACAGCTCAAGGCTTGATTTCCTATATCAAGTGTTTTGATCTCCTAACCAATGTATATGGAAGTGTAATTGCTATGGATAGGAGATACTATCCTATAGGACACAAAATTGGAGCAATGGAGAAGAATAGCCAATGCAAGTGTTGCTCAATTTCTCAAAATATATTGACAATTGCAAGTGTAAGCTCAAGTGTATCACAAGTGTAGATTCTTGTATTTTGGTGTCCTAAGGCATGTCCTATTTATAGGAATGACCTACAACTGCTTAAGGACGTTCTAGACACTTTCTAGGGGGTTCTAAGTGCTTAACTAGCCGTTAGGTACACTTTAGCTGCTTTAGCAATGGCTAGTTAATTAATTCTGCAAGTGCTGTCAGAATCCATCTCGGTCGAGGAATTGTCGACCGAGACACCTACTCGGTCGAGGATTTGTCGACCGACAGGCTCTCTGGAGCAAATGTTTGCAACGTTCATCTCCAACTGCCAACTACCTTGTCAGCTGTGTTTAACGGCTACTTGGGTCTTTCTCGGTCCAAAAGTTTGTCGACCGAGAGTGTCTCAGTCGAGGAATTTGTCGATCAAGATTGACCATGTTTCAATGTTTCAAATAAAGTGCTAAGTATATGTATGAGTGTGCATATGTGACACTATTGAAGGGGATGAACTATCTAAGTGTAGTGATTGGCTAGGGAAGATCTAACACTTGATTTACATGATGTCTAAGTACTTGTATATTATATATTTGAACAAGTTTTACAATTGATTACATTTAATGAAATTACAATAATTCAAGCATATAGATCTCCCAAATCGTTGTCATCCACCTTATGCCTGCATCACTCAAGTAGCTCGTTAGATTGACAAGAATGAAATGTTTGTCATCATCAAAACAAAGGGATTTATCATAATGTCCAATTTAGCCAACAAGATCAAGCTAAGGGTCATCTAACCACCTCTTCAAAATCTGCCAAAATCTCAACTACAATGTTGAAGTCCAAGTCCTCCTTGTTGTGCCTGGGGTTGGAAGCACACCCCAGCAAGAAGAAAAAATACATGACATCAACAAAGGCTAGGATGTGCATACAAAATAGGAAATTGAACAATATTTGAAATAAAGGACAAAAAACATAAAAAGCTTCCCATTGAAAAGGAAAGTACTACCCAAAGGAGCATAAAAGAAAAGAACATCCATATCATGTTGAAAGCAAAATATAAGTTCAAAGCATCCATTTGTTTCACCTATGATAAAACTAGAATAATATATCATGTAGGTAGGAAATACACATCTACCAAAAATGTAGAGCGAGCATGGTCTTGTAAACATCTGCTCTATAATAGGGTAGCGACAGGCTCTAGAAAAACATCTACCAATATATATAAAAATATGCAGAGATTTTCACATATGCATTCATATGTGGGAATTTTCAAATCCACATAAATGCGGCAGAAAGCACAAGATAAGAGTCCAGGAGGATATACAAGGTCATGATGATAATCTAGTTCATAAGAACCAGGATATCAAAAGAATAGAGCATTGTGAAGGATAATGTCCATAGAACCGAGAGTAAGACAAGAATAGGTTAATTTCCCAACATAGCGGAATAAGGGATACATCATAGATTTTGAGTGAAGAATTAGAAATTGCTCAATATAGAAATAATGTGGGATGCAATCATACCTCAACTTCCGAGTTTATACAGTCCAAAGTCCAACCTATGTTTAAGCCTAGGCCTCCAAAGAACCTCTAGGGAAGGTGGATAGGTCCAGTAAGTAAGGTTCCCAAGCTTAGAGAGGTTGATTTTTCCAACAATGCTCCTATCTCGGGCAAGAAGCACCTTCTGCACTTTAGAGGTGAAAAACCCTAACAAAAGAACATGGAGATGAGGTGTTTATGGGTTCTTGGTGGGATTTCACCATGGAACCATGGCTTCAACCTGAAGGAAAGTTGAAGGAAGAGGAAGAATAGGAAAAATGAAGAAAAAAGAGAGAAAATCACTTGCCTTGGTCAAAACCCCTAGAAGAGGACCTTAGAACCCTAGGTAGGGCTAGATGGAACTCTAGGAGACCTTTTTCTCCATTAGGGGAATATCTTCTCCCTTGGACCACCTAGTTCCGCAAAAAAATAGAGAAAGATAGGTATTCTAATCTAGAGGAAATAGGGAGTGAGCAATGATTTTGAATTGGAGCTAGGAAGGGGTATATATAGCTTCATGGATAAGGAAGGGGTCAAGCATGAGGTGTACATGGAGTTTTCCATGTGTCAATAGCCTAAAGGTTCTATGTTCATGCAGCACCTCCCTCAGTTACCACCCACACTTTATCTCTTTTATCCATATATTTATCCTTATTTTTATCTTATCCTTATCTTGACCTTTATCATTATCCTTATCTTTATCTTTCTCCTTATCTTGACTTTTATCCTTATCCTTATCTTCATCCTTGTCCTTGAAGAGAAATACTTCCAAACCAAGTTTAACTAGGAGCCCCAAAGCCCAAAAAATTCGAGAATGAGAAGGAAACATATAAGGATCATAATTCTTGTGACAATTTAAAAATAAAACCTCCCAATTGGGTAAATTGTAGAAAAGTCCACAATATACCTAAAATTACATAACTTGCACAAACAACATCCAAATTGAACCAAACTTTATCCACAAGTTATCTTTGATGTGTTGAATTTGAATTTGCTATTATTTCCATATTTTTAAGTTCTATAATCACATTATTCATTACTTATGCCTTTTACTCATTCTCTCTCCTAAACTTATCCTAATATTTCAAGGTAGTCCAAATTAGACGAAATTTGACATGTAGGCTAATTTTGATATGTAGATTTTGAATTTGAAGTTTTTTTATAATTTTGAGACTTATTTTTATGAGATATGTCATATGGCCCATTATCTAAATTATTCAGCCAATTAAGTTTCTTATCTGCATATTACCACCAAAATGAGTTATGTGGCATATTTTATGTATCTATTATAAATCTAAGATTAATGTTAGAACATTAGGTTACATTAAGGTGATCTATACATGAATTAGCTCATTGGGATTATAATAAATATCTATTTAGGTCTAACCATCAACCTTATTTGGCTAAGTCCAAAGCATCAAATTCCAAGGTAGGGTCCGAGATCTAGTATGTTACATGTCACCTGACTTGATACGAGACAAGGTATAATTTGAGAATGCTTTACACCAAACGAGATCACTAAGAACACAAAATACGATTATTCACTAATTAAACACAAACCCAGAAAAGAGGGTAAATTAAAACTGATTTTGACATTGCTGAAATACTCATGCATTTACATAAGAACTCAACATCTTGCTTTATTTCATATAATGCCAAATATCCTTTGCAACTACTCTGTAGCCTCAGCCACAACATAAACTTTACAATGGAACACTATCCACACATTTTGCATATACAAGCATCAACGTGCTATCAATAGCTCATTTGAATCAAAATAGAGGCCCTACCCTAATTGTGGGTGTGGTCGCAGTCCCAGCAGAGGCAAGTTTGTATACAAACTTTTCCACCCGAACTTGAAAGTACAAGGATTGACTCAAGGACACACTACACAAAATAACAACCATCTCTAGAGTTTATCTCCTTAGATTATTCCTATTGCCACGGGTCTTCTACCGCTGTGCTGATCACCTAAAAATGTGGTGACCCATAAGGTGAGACCCAGTCCCAGCAAGAGATATAACTCTCATCAACAGATATTGATTACATTAGATTATTCAAACAGTAAACAAACTGAGCAGTTGGAGTATTTCATAGACAATTGAGTAGATTGAAAATTCCATGCATTCTGAACATGTAAAGAAAATAATCTTAGCAACAAGTATAATTATCAGAGTATATGTAGACTATCATCTTGGATTTCATAAGATTGCATCAAATAACAAATGTCATTACTAAACTGACTATCAACTTATGCTTTGCTAATAGTATAAGCAATATAGTAGCATAAGTATCTCTAACACCATGAATATGTCTAGCATCATAAGCATAGACAATAGCATTAATATGTCTCTCAAGTTGAACAAATCTACATCATAAGTAGAACTAATATCAAATCATAATTATTTGCATAAGTATGATTACTCTATGTACATATCTACAACATGAGCATATCCACAACATAAACATATCTACTATCTCTTAATTACACTAGGCATAATCTTTATGTAATAAGAATAAACAAGGGTTATCATTCAATGTGAAGCATCGTGTATAACCCTAAACAGATATGCTACAAGTTTGTATTACATCTTTTATGACGCCTTGGGGAATTTGAGTCATACCACCCAAAGTCCAATCGGTGTGTGTGAAGGCATATCCGGTTGTGTACAAGATCTAGGAGTGTGAGTATCCTAAGATTTCTCCTCTACCCAGTTAGTATGGGCCAAAAAGGTAGTGACATATCGATCAAAGGTGTCACTACAATGACTTATAGTCAAGTTGCTAACAACTAGTCCGCCCTTGGTAAAGGTCACAACCTAGAGAATAGGCTCACACATGGTTGTTCTATAAGAGGCATCATTTAGTTATATTTCTACCTTTCACATTTCTCAATATCTAAGGCATGCCTACAATCATCCTTCATAACCTGCAATTTTGGATGCAAGGAGGTACTCGACTTGCACCCTCACATATTCAACAATATGCACTCTAAGTTTCCCATAGGAATAACTCATTTCACCCTCGTTCTATGGAATAGGGCACTACATGATTAGAGCTTCATTTGAATAGTTATTTCCAATTGGGTGAATTAAGGCTGCATCAAACAAGTGGACATACAAACCCTAATTCATATATAACAAACATTTCTATATAACAACTTGAGAAGATATTAAACATGTAAGACATTATTCCTCATCTCAACATCACAAAGTACAATTCACTTGTCCTTAATGAGACTACACTTGTCATCAGTCTATCACAAGTTATAAATCCTTATCGTAATATACCAAGGTATCAACCCTTGCCACATCATGAAGAGGATTGCACCTCATTTAGGGCTCAACCATGCCTAAAGTCATTAAGACTGTCATATCATTCTGTGCAAGTTCATCATTATCCTTTCATGCCTTATAACAAGGCTCAATAGTCACAACCATACATGTGATACATGGGCTCAGTATAATATTAAAGAAACTAAAAGATATTCACAGGAAAACATATCAGGGTTATCGTAGCATTAAGAGAATTCCATTATTATATCAACATAAAGGAAGCTATATGATTGACCATCATCACAGTGATCATGTACAAATTTAGCATAAGAAAGCATAATTTATAAAGCTATGATGACCACCAGTTAACACATTAAGATTACAACAATATTTAGGAAGGATATTTCATCATTATATTAACCAATCTAGAAGGGTATCCTGACTAACCTCCATCTTCTATTTACATTAGGTTTAGGTTTAGCAATATAGGTTACTTTGAAGTTACAAATCAACACTCATATCCAAACCCTAACTCACAACATCTTCATTGGATTAGGGATGCATAAGGTTAATCATCACCATTAAATCCCATACTAACCTCAAGTATGGATCCATGCATAACTCAATGTGTTACCATTGAATTATGGCATACTAGGGTTAATTCAACAATAAGAGAGCACTCCATGATTATATTATTCATTCAAGAGGGTTGTTCATGATCAATCACCATCACTTGGTTACATTAGGATTAGGTGTAACACGGTATACCTGATTAGGGTTACCCATTAATTCATTATGGTGATTATCAATTATAATCATATGAGGGAAAAGGTAAGACTATAAAAGTAAGGGAAAACCTTCATTGGTTTCAACATCATTCGAATCATACCATCATACCACAAGTATCAACCTAGCACCATTAGATTGTTGAGAAGGTAAAACCATTGGTTGTTTATATAAGTAACACCTTGAATAAACTACCTATGAAGTCATTGAGTTGTGATCTAGGAAGGGTCAACATCTAACCCTAGTCATCCCTTGATTAATAACATAAAGCATACCATTGGTTGTATGGGTAAACCCCACCATCGGTTACACATTTAAAATAGGCCATCCATTGTCAAAAACATGCTCCTTAGATTCATCACATAGAGGAAGCCATAAAATTCAGATTGTTAGAATTCACATATGACACTATAGGCTTCATTACAAACCATTGGATGTTGAAGCATCCATTCTCAACCATTGAATCAAGTTCATTATTCAAAATCATCAATTGGTGTGTAGGTTTAACCATTGAATCAATCAAACAAGAAACCATTGGTTTTGGGCTTAAATGAAGAAACATTTGAAATCTAGATTCATCATCAGTTATAGTAACATGATCCACCATCGGTTGTGATACATTGTCTCACCATTGGTTTATAGGATCAACACTACATCTTTTTTCACCACCGAATGTTGGATTAAAACCACCATCGGTTCATACCATCTATACAACATTAGGCCATCAATTGATAGGCTTATAAATGAGTCTATAGATGACCTAGGGTGTGACCATTGGTTGACACCATCAGTTGTCACCATGGATCACCACCATCAGTTGTCAAGAAGACAACCCATCGGTTTTCAAAAGGATACTACCATCAGTTCATGAGTAAAGTGGAAAACAACCTATAAGCCTAAGTAGAGTCCATCATTTGATCGGTGCTTAGCACCATTTTTTGTCATACCAACCTAAAATAAGTCTTCCTATACCATAGGAAGAACGTTCACATGGTTTCAGGTTCATCTTATGATAAAAACTAGGCAAGCAACACCATAAAAATTCAAACCCTAAGCAAGCATAGCTTCTAAATCCTTAGATCTTCATTTTAGAGCAAGTAGATGAGCAAGCAAGCTTGTAGTAAGATATAAAAGTGAATAGGGTTGTAAAACTTGCCTCTACAAAGATGAAAAATCTCTGAAAAGTAAGAAAACTCGAACAAGAAAGGTGGAAAACCCTAGTTTAAGTTCTGAAGTCGGCCAACTAGCTTTCTCTCCACAAAGGAAGCAAACCCTAGTCATAAGGAGTAAGAAAAGTAGGGTTTTTTAGCTTTAGATCAAGTTTTACCATGAAAGATCATGGCTCCGTCCAGGAAGTAGGTAGGAGGAAGATGAACAGTAGGAAAAATGAGAATGTAGAAGGAGAAACTTACTTTTTTTGGTCAAAAACACCTTAAGGTAGCTTCACAAACCCTAGAAATGGGTAGATCTAAGCTTTAATTGCTCCAGTAAGAAGGTCAGTCACTTTCTTCAATCTTGGGCACCCCATTCTGCAGCCAAGTAGGGAAGTTGAATATCCAGGTAGGGGAGAATAGATAGGTAGCTAAAGTTCTCGTTTGGAGGCTAAGGAAAGCTTTATGTATAAGGAAGAAGCATAGAATGAGGTGTCCAAGCTACTTTCCATGTGTCCATGGCTTAGAAACTCCATCAACATGCAAGAAGAAGGTCCACCAGCTGTTATGGACTTCTAGGCATCAGATTTTGGCCTCCTTTGACAACCATAAGTTGTTGGGCCTCCCAAACCATCGTTTGTTGAGGTTCTATCTCAAAACGTTATGAACCATGGTTCAACCATCCATTTTAAGTGAATCATCAGTCCAATGGGTTCAAAGAATAAAACCATAGATCATCTGACCATCTAGGGGTCACAATCGGTTAGTGACCACTAGTTTTTCACCTAACAGAAGGATCATCGACTGTTGGCCCTGAATGTGGCTCATTCATAGGGGGTAAACCCTATTTCAACCGTAGAAGGGAAATTCCACCAAACCAAGGTACAATTCAGTGCCCCATGGCTCAATAAGCTTAAGTATGATGAGATAACATCTAAGGAACATAATTCATGTGTCAAATTGCAAATAAAGCCTCTCATTTGGGTAAATTGCATACAAGTCCAAAATGTACAAAAAGTTGTATAACTTGCACAAATAATATTCAAATTGGACAAAACCTACAACTTAAGCTTGTCACATGATCTCAAAACACATCAAAAGATTACATTAAGGTATAGAAAACTTAATTATGAGGATTAATCATGTTTAACCAAAAAACATGATTCATGGTTTCACATATATATCACACACCCTCCTTCAGAATACATTGTTATCAAAAAGATCTGCTAGTAGGGTATGTGGAGAAAATTTTATTGTTACATACACTATACTTGTCACTTCCACAAAACCCAATATCTAGATCTATAGATCTTGATTTCTAACATATAGGATGATCCCCCTACACCCTTCATAGAGAAGGTACTTTCCCTACCGGGTTTTAACATTTGCAGTATAAGGATGTTATTCCCCATCATTATGTGAACTATACATGCTACCACTAATTATTTTATAATCATGGATTTCATCTTCATTTTGACTAAAGTCAAACTCTTTGACCATATTGTCAAATCAACGATTCCATCTCTGAGATGCTTGCTTCAATATATAGATTGACCTATGTAGATTATAAACATTATTTGAAATAACTAGATTTATAAAACCTATAGGTTGTGTCAATTACACATCCTATTGATAATTCCTATTAATGAATGTGGTTTTAAAATCCATATGAAAAATCTCACGGTCATAATAAGCTGCAATGGCAAGCATTATCTTGATGGATTTCACCATGGCAACTGGCAAAAAGATTTTTTTCGTGTTAAATACCTTGAATTCATTTGAAATCCATTTCCACCAATATTCCCTCATAGTTTTGTACACTACCATCCATTTCGGTCTTCTTCTTAAAAACCCAATTGCATCCTATGGGTTTTATCCCTTCAGGTGGATCCACTAAGGTCATACCTTGTTGGTGTACATGGAGTCCATCTTTGATCCCATGGCCTCTAGCTATTTCTCAGATTCTGGTTCCTTAATAGCTTCTAGATAGGTTGTTGGCTGATCATCTTATGACCAACTCAAACCCTTTCCAAGTTAAAAGATATTATAATCTTTCAAGCTCAAGGCGTATTCTACTTGAGCTATGAGTTTTGTGTTACATAAGGAACTTGAGATTCCACTACAATTTGAGATTATCATTGTTCCCATTGTACATATTTAGGTTCAATGTTTCTTGTTGGTCTCAAACTTTTTAAGTTCTAGTTTTCTCCCACTAATTACTTTGGAATTAAATTCCACTTAAGGAATTCAGCCATCCTAGAAACAAACACTTTTGTTGTCGTATTGTAATATAAAAGTAGTATTCAACAAAAACAATTATGTGATTTGTGGAAAATGCCTTTTAAGAAACTAATTTTCTTACACAAGCTTTCAATCCTAATCTTTATAAAAAGCATATCGGGACACCTCCCATGTCATATCTTATATGATGTCTTTTGAACCATTTTAGATGGTACATTATTTTAGTGTAAAGTACATTCCAAAAAGGAAAATGGAAATTAGCTAGTTTTATTTATTATCACACCATGTCTGACATGGTGTGATACCTTGTTTCTGATACATCATTTAATTTCAATTGGGGTCCATTGTGATACATTATAATGATATCCTAGAAAGCCCCCAAACTTTTGGTTCAAAGTATTTTCACATCAATCATATCAAAGTGTTTGAATACTTATACCAAATGAGTTATATATTTCATTCATGATCTCCTTTAACATTTGAAGAGAATTAGATGTGTATTTCATTATATACAATCTATCATATCTACTAAGATCATTAGTGAATAAAATGATGTACTATTAACCACCATTAGTATTTATTCTAAAAGGTCTATATATCTTAATATGTATGAGCTTTGGTAGAATACTCGCTCTCCCACTACATCTAGTGAAAAGTTGTTTTGTCATGTTGCCCAATAAATAAGACTTGCATGTCTCTATTGGTTCATTAACCAAAAGATTCTAGAAAACCATTATTATGAATTCTAAAAATGCATTTCTCATTTATTTATTCTAGATGAAAATGCTATATGTATGTATTGTTTGTGTCATCAAGACATTCAACATATATGTTATACATATTTGTCTTCAGAACTATCAAGTATAAACTATGAGACATAGGGCTTTTCCATACAAGATCTCATCTTTTAAAATGAAACATCAATTTATTCATAATATTCTTGTCCATACAAGATACATGATGTTTTTCATTAATGACAAGTGCATCATAGCAATTCACTAATTCTATTACATGCCCATTAGGCTGAATGATAGATTCCAACTGTAGTGACAACAAATCTTACTTTGCATAGTTATAGCTCACTTCTTCTCATGTCATGAAGTGGAGATCTCTATATCTCTATTCTTCCTATGATCCTCTATATAAAGATGGTGGTTCCTTTTCCAGTGTCCAGGCTGGTGATAGTGTTGGCACTTTCCTTCCTTAGTTTTCAGTGTAGAAGACTTCAGTTTATAGCTTGATTTAGAACTCTTCTTAGCTTTGCCTTTGCCCTTGGACTTACCTTTGATGATTATCATCACCTATTTCAATTTTTCATTATTCATATGCACTTTAGTTGTCCTCAACATGCCATGTAATTCTGACAACGACTTGTCAAAATCATTCATATTGTAGTTCATGACAAACAAACTATATGATTTTGCCAGTTCTTGTAGAATAACATTTGTGGACAACTCTATCGGTATATATGCACATAGAGCCATCCCGAGCGATTGAATGGAGTTGGATATTAATTAATCAATTAATATGATTATTTGGTTAATTAATTAATTCTAGAATATTTTAATTAATCTACAAGTGTTTTAATTAATGCAGTCTTTCTGTTTATAGATGGGTTTAGGAAGTTCTACATCCTTTTGTCTCCTATTTAAAGGGGCTTGACAAATGATATCTTAACAAGATATTGAGACAGACTTTTCATTTTATGCTCACATGCATAAAACCTAGCCGTCATCATCCTCAGGAGAGAAAAGAGACCACCGAGACAGTAGCACGTCGCCACACAGAGGCTACTCCTTCCAGTAAGCTTAGGAAGCACAACGTGGAGTTATAGTCTATCCACGTGGAGAAGTAGAGATTTTAAATGTTGAGACACCTACAATCAGAGGACGTCAACGACCATCCATACGCTCTACACATGGCGTACATCACCGCACGAAAGGAGCACCACCAGATCTTCCCATGATGCACTCAGTGAAAGGGAGAGAAGTTTCGTATGTGTAGGCTAGCAATGTTGCACACCATCATGCAGCGGGACATCATCAGACTTACTTTGTGATAAGGTATATCCCGCGAACACTCTTTCTAAATACGGTATTGTCGATGAGATCCTATTTCGGGTTGCGTGGAAATTTATTTTTGTTGCTTCCTCCGCACAAAACCCAAGAAACTCTTAACTCAGGGGAAGTCTTAGTCTATCAAGGGTCTCTACATACCCAATCAACTTGAGTATATGAGGACGTATTGGATCTCTTTTAGCCATATTGCACTTGAATAGTACCTTTCAGACATTATATCTCTCTTGCCTTTCCTAATCTAGGGATATATTCTTAAGATGTGTTACCATCTCAATGACATCCATGTTCTCATAATGTCTCAACAACTCATAATTCATTGAGCACCACATCAAGCACTTGGCATCTATGACGACTTCAGAGTGCTTCTTGTAAACATTCCTTTCTACCTAGGCACGGTGGGAAAAGGTTCATCTGGCTCTGGCATCTCCAGGACATAGAGTATGTGCTATTGAGTGAGAACGATTCTCAACATCATGAACCAGTCTTGTAAGTTGTTCTTGTTCAACTTATCTTTCTCAATGATCGGTTCAAAGAAAATGTGTTGTTGTTTTCCAATACATTCTACAAAAAACAATATTGCAATTTTTCCAAAAAAAATATGTTTGATTTGATAATATTTGATGATATTTAATTAGGTCTTTAGTTAATTATAACTCAAATAATTTTTTTCCAAAGTTATAGTCCTCAAATATCAATTTGGAAGATTGCAACATTCAACCATCTAGTGAGCAAAGACCCAAAATAATTGAGTTAATACCTAGCCAACGCTAGCGTCCAGGACCAATTATTAAGGTAGACAATTTTTACCAATTGCATATCATGTAATTCTTAGATAGATGGTATGTGCAATATTTTCCATAGTCATTTGTATGCCTCTAGAGACTTAATCCCATTAAGGTCACCTAGTTAAGTCTGACCCAAAAACCAACACAATAGTAATGCACCCAGCTTGACAGGACCACATGACTACCATCACACTTTTGCAAGATGGATAGCACAACACACTTGGTGTGCCCATGCTAAGTCAATCACACTTTTCCTATGTGTTGCTTATGGAATGTATCTAAGACTTAATATTTGAATGAGGGATTATATATATATATATATATATATATATATATATACATATCAAATCACGACATGCTTATATGTATCATATACACACTATATCCACAAACAAAACATGCAATTATAAAACACGAGCGATGGTTGAGACCATTCTATTAATTCATTGGATTACAAATGAATGACTACCTCCTAAGGTCCAAATCATATATAGAAACTTATTATTGATGAAGATCTATGCCGCAGCCAGTCTGAGTCGATCGATTCAACTCTCTAAATCGATCAGTTGGCCTCCTAGTTGGTTAGTTGGTCTCTTGGATCAGTTGACTCATCTCTAACTGAATTGATGTTTGGACTCATTTAGTCAATCAATTGTGCCACCAGCCAATTGATCAACTCCTCCTGTCATATGGCCTCCTCAATCCTCCAGTCCATCAGTTTGATTTTTGGGTCAGTCAGTTTGTCTGGTGTTGAATGACATCTTCTCAATATCAAGAAATAAATCTATCCTAATCCTATTTAACTTATTACATTGTAATTAGAAACCTCGAGTTACACTAGAGGGTAGAATATGAAGGGAAATATCAATACTTTTATATATGGAAAAGGAGAGAGAATCTCAGTATGCAAACCAAGTTATAAAATAGGAATAACAAACATCCAACCAAGCACAAAGATCTACATAATTATTGGCCATAACCATGATAATATCCACCATCAAAATCAGAATAACAACCATCCAACCAACTAAAAAGATCTAGGGGATTATTGGCCACAACCATGATAACATCCACCATCAAAACACACTTTTGGGGTGACATATGTACATTGTATATATATCATATCATATCATATATATAGGGATTGTATGTGGTATTTAATCAGATATTCACATTAATCATTTGAACACATCGTATGTAATAAATAAATAATAAAACCAAAAATCCGATCTAATCGATTAAATCCAAAAATATAATAATTAATGTGGCTCTGATACCACTATAGGGAAATATAACATCAGATATGCCAGTGGAAACAAAATTTTTACTACCATATTCCTTAGATAATAGATCACATCAAAAAATATGAACTAGAAATTAGGTTTGTAAGGTATACACATGATCCTGGAGTAAGTCCAGTGGCTATATCTTGTTTTAGCGTGCTTCTTTCTAGTTGTATCTGGACAGATGTTAGCGGTGGCCTCCTGATTGATCACCATAGACGGTAGTTGACAACGTCCTCCTAGCGGGTGGAAAAGGCCTCTTCGCCTCCAGAGTTGTCCATAATGACCATCATACATTCCATGATGTGCTACCAGATCCAACAGGAAGGAGTTATCCCTTCTAACATCAACCTGATAGGTTTGATTTGCTCTCTCGTGTTGTCTTTCCCTTGTAATCCCTCCCTTTTACAGGTAGGACTTTCTTGGGCTCTCTAGTTACAACAGCTAGAGAGGACAATGTTTATTGAATGATCTTTTAAAGCCTTGATTGTTCCTCTATTTATAGGAAAGATGATTTAGGATTTTTGGATCAACTAGGAGACATAGAGATGAAATCTCACAAAGAGATAGAATCTCAAGAATTTTCTAGAAGTTAGAAACTCTGAAACAATTAGTTCACACATAAATTGATTGGTTCACATATGGAATGATTGGTTCAACACTTGAATCAATCGGTTCACTTACTTTCCTATTTTCAATCACATTGGATTTCAATATTGGATTAATGCACAAGTTGATGTCAAAATCAATCAATGATACAATCATATGGATCATTGAATCGGGCGATCCAGACAATGAACTGGTTGTTACATTTTTTAAATGGTTGTTTCATTTCCTGAAACGGTCATTTCACTTTTAAAGTGGTTGTTTCATTTCCAGTTAAAACAATGTCACTAATGTTTCTTAATTTGAATACCTAAAGACTTTAGTAATTAAGTTAACTTTATTCATGAGTAAAATCCTATTCCAAGTGCATCCTATGAGTGTGACCCTATAAGTCTCAAATTACATTGGCAGTGAATGTCTATAACAAACTTATGACATCACAAGCAATGAGCGGTATCTAGAAACACATAATTTCTACCAAAATAATTAGAAAGTTGAAGAACATCTTCAACCTATAATTTGTGATCAGTGTTACTATGATCGTATAGTTCCATTGTCTCTACTGTCCGAATTGAACTCAATGCATGGAATTAGGGCCATCTTTAAAATTCAATCCATGTTCCTTGAACTAGAGAAGACTATATAAGATGCATGTGAACTCACATATCACATTTTAGGCACATGAGTATGTAGGCTTGGCAATAAAAATCGGCCACCCACAAACCGAACCTAACCAATTTGAATCCACCTTGTATTTGTGGGAATCAGGTGAGTAGAATGGTCATTGTGTCAGCTTGTAAAAACACCAAGTGCTAAAAGGGTGGTATCCCTAAACCCCATGCCTCTGACATTCGTATTTTGCAATCATGCAACCTCCAACCTCTCCACTCTTCACACTCCCTCAAGTGATTAGTACCATAGCCATTGTAGTACGTTGCCAACCTCACCTCATCTCCACTCCACGCTTCCAGCCTCACAGTAGCATGTTTCCAGCCTAGCCACTGTTTGACCCAGGTAACTGAACTATCGGATTTGGATCTCTCCATCACAAGTAACACGTCCAAGGATCTAATTTTTGACCCCCCTTGCTCAATACTCTGCTCCAGCCTTGTGTCTGCACGATTTTAGGACATCATCAACTGCCTCGATGTCCTAAAGCACACCTAGGGTATCATGAGCTTGGATTTTCCCTTTCCTCTCAACCAAAGTGATATATATCCATTGTTGGTTTTGGCATCCTAGGTGTTCAAGTAGGATGCCATTAGTAGTTGAGAGGAGAATGGTCTGCAATTTACGTAAGCTATGGTCAGGTATTGTGAGACCCCTAACCTTGCTTAAAGTGTTTAAAAAGCTTAATTATCATTATTTAACTCTTATAACCCTAATATAACCTTGTTATATTCTTTTAAATCATAAGACAATATTAAGTTTCAAATTTGGTCTAATTTGGACATTGTTTGAGCAAGTTATGCAATGTTACGCACATTTTGGACTTTTCTACAATTTACCGAATTAAGAGGTTTATTTTCAATTTATCACTTGCATTATGTTCTCTGGATATTATCTCATCATTCTTGAGCTTGTTGGTCCATGGGGCGCCTATTTAAACCTTGGTTTGAAGGTGTTTTCCTCAAGGGTATTTTAGGGTTTACCCCTTCATAGATGAGCTACCTTTAGTAGCTATCAACTAATGAATTATTTGATTGGCTTGGAAATTAGATAAAGGAAAGCTAAATAGGTCTATATGAATGGTGGGGGATCTGCTTGTTTGTGTGATTGTATATTCTTAATAGTTTAAGACCATGGACACTTGCAAAGATACTAGAACTTCAACCTTTTCTTTTTCTTTACCATAAAGTTTCATATACTTATGTCTAAGCACCCAAACGAGCCATTTTCTCTCCACCACTTCCCTCCTTCTATGAACCTCATTCTCCCTCTGTGCTACTATGTATTTCCTGTCCAAGGAAGAAGAAAGAGGGGATCTTTTTGGAAAAAGAATCTAGGGTTGCAATTGACTTCCTTTTAGGGTTTGCAAAGCTTCCTTCTAGTGATCTTGACCTAAAAGAGTTATAATACCCTTATTTCCTTTGTTTATTTCTTTGTTATCCCTCCTCCTACCTTTCTCTAGGTCAAAACCCTGCTGTTCCATGGTAGAAATTTCTCTAAAGCTCTAAAACCCTACCTTTCTTGCTCCTTGTGCTTAGGGTTTCCACATTTGATGAAGAAAGGTGATAGATGGATGAGTTCACAGCTTATGATTGGATTTTCTACCCTACCTGCTCGTGTTTTCTTCTGTTTGAAAGTTTATCTTCTAATTAGAGGCAAGTCTTATAACTTTCTCCACATTTATTGCTTAACATAAGCTTGCTAGCTCATGTTCTTGGTTTTAATGATGATCCATGCACTAAAAAGTTATGCTTGATTTGGATTTTGATTTTTATAATATTCCCTATTCTGATTTCAGTTCTAGATGTACATGTGATCATGTGTATATTATTCCTAAGGTATAATATGGCTTGGATCAGGTTGGTTTGACAACCTATGGTGCTAAGAACCTATCAACCAATGGTCAATTTTAGGGTTTTAAGTTGATTTCTTCTATAAACCCATGACCCAATGCCGGTACCATTGCAACAACCCTATGGTGTTGTCTTCATGGAAACTGATGGTCGAGATCAAAGGTGTCATATGATGGTGACAACCTATGGCCACCCCCTTAGGTTAGGTTTTGGATCAGTTTGAAGTTTAATGAACAACCATTAAGTACCCTACTGATGTTATCAATCAAAGATGACATCATCTTAATATTTGATGTTGATTAATGAATATAGTGTTGATCTAACAACCTATGGTGACTTAATGGTCACTAATGATGGTGTATCAGGTATCCCCAACCTATAATGAGTTAATCATATAGTGTATCATCAATTAAGCCTTAGACCAATGGTTTCTTGGGTTACTTGATGCAATGGTCAAACCTATACTGTAATTTATGGTTTTAACATATGAACTTGACCCAATGGTCAAGATCTAATGTTTATTTCTCCAATAAAGTGGAATGATCGATAATGTAATATGTTGGCCTAAATAATGTGATTTAGATGGTTTCCTTATATGATCAACTTAAGGAGCTTACTTGTTGACAATGGATGGCTTGTTTTAAATGAATAGTCGATTGTGGGTTTTATCGTACTCTCAACAGAACCCTTATTGTTGTTAATCAAAGGATGTCTAGGGTTAAATGGTGACTTTTATATATCACAACTCAATAACATTATAGATGATTCATTCAAGGTGTTTACTTATGTAAACAACCAATGACTTTATTTTTTCAACATTTCATGGCTAAATGTTGATGCCTCAATATTCCCATTGTTTTGGGTGAAGCGTGTAGTGTAATGTTATGATTCAAATGATGGGAATATGATGATTAAATGCCTTTTTTTTGGTGCTATAGAGACTATTTATTCACCCCGTTCTCTAATGCAGAAGAAAATAGAGTTAATGTCTACATTGGTGCTCATCTTGATCCAATCAGGTGCATTGAATGAAAAGTTAAAGTTTTGTAGGGACTGCCTAGCTTGTTTTGCAAGTGCATCAGCAATAGTGTTGACCTCCCGAGTGATGCTCCTGATCTGTGCACTTTCATAGGTGCGCATAGGCTTTTGGATTCTTTGATTGTAGGTCTGGAACTTACCGGTCGAACCAGAACCAGAAGTGGCAAGGTTCACTGCCTGGACAGAGTCGGACAGGATAAGGAAACTCCTCCAATTCCTCGCCATACAGGTCTCGATGCTGTGCAGGATCGCCTGAAGTTCTGCCTCCAGGGCGTAGGTACTTTGAAGCTGGACACCGCACCCATAGCAGCATGTCCCAGTGTCGTCAACAATATGAATACCAATGCCATTGTTCATAGACGGTGCGGCAAAGGAGGCATCCACAAGAACGTAATGGTTGAAATCTGGAACTGGCTCCTCCACTAGAGCAGCAAAACCGTCACGCGGACAGGATTTATGATGTATCTTGCAGTTCTCCTGAATTGAGGCTGCGCGGGCGAGAATGAAATCTGTTTTGACAGAAGATGGCTTAACAAGCCCAGTGTGGACTTGTTCATTGCGACACTGCCAGAGAAACTAGCAGGCGACTTGTGGGGTCGGGGTTGTGTTGCTGAATTTAGGCGCCACCTTACAAATTGTTGAGATCCAATCGTCTTCATTAAGAGAGAAAAAGTTATTCTACATCTGTAGAGCTATCCAGACGGGTTAGCTATACTTACAGTCCCGAAGACTATGAACAATAGACTCATCAGCGTTGTTGTAGCGGGGACAAATAGTACTGAAATTGATGTGGCGGTGGTGTTTTTCCATGTTAGTAAGAAGTGATTTATGTTGGAGAAGCCACAGGAAGACTTTCCGTCTTGACGGAAGAGAGGAGCCCCAAATATCCTTCCACCTTCCCGGGACGGAGCTGTCCTTATGCTCACGCAGCCATATTTAGGCGGATCTAGAGGATAGAATACCATTTTTTTCCATCGGCCAGCCCCAAGTGTCATGCCCACTATTGGCACGAGGAGGAGGAATGGATTTGATGTAGTTCCAAGTGGAAGAACGTAGATAATGACGAATGAATTCCCAGTCCCATTCACCTTCCTGCAATTGCATGGAGCTAACCTATAGGTTATCGAGTTAAGGAGGGGCTTCGAAATCAGGTTGTAAATCTTGAATGGACTTTCCCATTATCCAACGGTCCGTCCATACATTCGTGTCAGAGCCATTGTTAACAACTTTATAGCTAATACCTTGTATCAGAGGGATATTTTTCTTGATGAAACTCCATGCTGAAGAGCCATGTTTTTTGGTGAAGATGCCATTGCGAATGTACTTTTCCTTCATAATCCTGACCCAAAGGTTTTCCGTCTCATTGAGGAATGACCACACATTCTTAAGCATAAGGGCATGGTTCTGATCTCGCGCGTCCTTGATGCGAAGGCCACCCAGGTCCTTATTAGAAGTGACTTTTTTCCAGGGGACAAGAGACATCCTATTTTGCTCCCAGGTGCCCGACCAGATGAATCTTCTAACATGGTTGTTCAGATCATCACACATAGGGGGGGACAACTCCACAGTCTACATTACATGTGTCGGGATCGCTTGCAGTGTGGATCGGGCGAGCGTGATATGCCCTGCTAGAGAAAGGTGCTTCAAGGACCAGCTGTTCATACGGTTGTGTATAGGGACAGTGAGATCGGCATGAGTCGATTTGTTAACCCGGTGGTTTAGTGTTGGCATGCCCAGGTATTTGCCCAGGTCCAGAGTTCAGGGGATACTTAGCTTCCTACTGATTGCTCGAATAACAGATCGAGGTGTATTGCTGCTGAAGAAGCATTTCGACTTCTCAGGCGAGACAACTTGTCCAGAGACATTTGAAAACTTGGCAAGGATATCCATGACCACGGTTGCCTGGGTTATAGAAGGTTCTCCCATGAGAAGGATATCATCCACAAATAGAATATGAGAGATTTTTGTGCCCCCTTTCGTAAGGATCATAGGTTTCCATTTGTTAGTACCCACATCATTGTTGATTTCTTGGCTCAACTGTTCCATACAAAGAACAAAAAGGTAAGGGCTGATGGGGTCACCCTGCTGAACACCTTGAGTTGCTTTAAAAGGCGGAAGGGCTTTTCCTTCCCAGAGCACAGAAGTAGAGCCCTTAGTAATGATTTGCATGATGATGTTAAAAATATTCATTGGAATGCTTGTCCTTTGTAATGTATCCTTAATGAAATCCCAATTCATACGGTCAAAAGCTTTTGAAAGGTCCAGCTTGATACACATCCAGTGCTTTCTGGACGACTGTGTTCTCATGGAGTGAATAGCTTCTTGGAGTAATAGGATGTTGTCACTCATCAGATGGCTGGGAATGAATGTTGATTGGGATGGAGAAATCCAGTCCTTCAGAAAGGGCTTGATGTGTTTGACCAAGACTTTGGAGAGGAGCTTGAAGCATCCATTGTTCAGAGAGATGGGACGGAGGTCGTTGCAGCTTTGCGGGGACTTGACTTTGGGAATCAAAACCATATGTGAATCTACCAAGCCTCCCTCGATGCACTGTGGAGTGAAGATATCTCTAATGGTGTACATAATGGATCCTCCCACCACGTTCCAGTTGCTCTGTAAGAACTCATTATAGACACCATCGGGGCCTGGCGCTTTAGTAGGTGACATAAGGAAGAGCGTGCGTCGAACTTCTTCAGCAGTAGGCAGAGCAGATAGAGCGGCGCAGCACGTCTGTGAGAGAGGACGGAAGGCACCTGCGTATGTGGCCAGGTTTCTTGGGTCGGGCCTGAAAGTGGAAGTGAGCAGGTTAGTGAAAAAACTAAATATTAACGATTGGATTCCTTGTGGAGTGGAAACCCAGTCGCCTGACGTATTCTTTAGCTTGGTGACCTTGTTAAAATGGCGTCGCGCATTGACATAAGATTGAAAGAACTTAGTGTTATTGTCACCCAAAGTGAGCCAGTCGATATGGGCCATTTGCTGCCAATCGGCCTCCTCCTCAAGAAGAAGCTGAGTGTATCGTTCCTGCAGATATATAGATTTATCAGATGGATCAACGCCATTAGAGCCTTGAGAGGAAATTTGGCTGTTGTTGATGCACTTTAGCAGCTCACATTTCTCCCTATGATGTTTATTACTTCGCATATGGTCCCACTTCTGAGCAACATGCGTGAAGGCATGTAGGGAATCAGTAATGGGGGCATCCTTGTTCTAGGCCGGGAGGACATCGGAGCAGAAGGATGGAGCTCCACCGCTCACTTTGGCGGCTTGGAACTGGAACGATTCTCCTTGCTCCCCGGAGGACGAGCGCCCTTTGTAGAGCTCATCTTCACCAAGGGTGACTGCAGTTTCATCCTTGCCGACCTCCTTATCCTTCTCGTTGGCGCCTGTGGGCTTTTTGGTAGCCATCGAAGGCGGAGTTTGTTTCTTAGATTGCTTCTTTTTCTTCTTGCTCTTGACTGTCACCCACTCCCCTTCCGAATCATCATTGTCGGAGACTGGAATAGGGACCTCCTCGCCCTGCTTCTTGTTTGGTGGTTCCTTTGCTGCATTCTGGGGAGGCTTGGTTTGTGCTTGCGGCTTGCGACTCTCCAGTTTTTGGGCATGGATGGCCATGGTGTACGTGACACCAGGTATGGGAACATGGGTTGACGTAGAGGCGGCAGCCGCATCTTGTGGTGATGGAAGAAACTTACACTCAGCATCAAAATGATCCACACGACCGCATCTCATGCAGACGGAGGGTAGATTCTCATACTGGAGCTTGAAGTGCTCGTTGTTGATGAAGACCGCAGGGAGCAACGGTTTAGATGTGTCAACTTCCACCGCAATTCTGGTGAACTTCCCACGGTTGCCTTGCGATGTGGTGGAGTCGATCTTAATGGTTTTCCTGACCAAGTTCCCCACGCTCCACAACAGTTGATTTTGGTACAGGAACACCGGCAGGTCAGTGATCCGGACCCAAACACTCATCTTTCTTGGAATTGGCTCTGATGGCCGAAACATGTGGGACCAGGATTGCACAGACAAGTAGTTGCCGAAGATCGTCCACGAGCCTCCCGTCATGGCGGCTACGTAGTCATTTTCGTTGGCGAGTTGAACAACATAATATCCGTTTTCTAGGTCAATGAACCTGAATGATTCTTTCATCCGCCAAAGATTTTTCATCTTGTTAACCAGGATCTGGAAGCCAACGCTGATCCCTATGGCTTTTACGATAACAGCAAAATGCCATGGCTCGAGGAGCGGTTGGATGACTTCCTGACGGATCGTGATGGAGGGTAGGACACCAGAGACGTCAATGGAGATGTTCGTGTCTTTAACCAAATCTGGTGATGTTGGATTCAAGTACGTGAGCATGCCCCCGACACTGCCAGTGGTGGCATCTCTGTAAGAGATCTTTGCGGTGTCGCCGTTCTGGGGCGGACCTTCCCTGTTGATTGCCGAACTTGGAACCTCCCCGGTGGTGTTGTAATCTGTTGTGTGATTTGTATATCATCTTTTCACATGTTATCACACACAAATTTGGTTCTTTCTAGTGTAATTCAGTCTCTTTCATAGTAGTTTTGCCATCTTTTAGTTGTTCTACGTGTCCAATAACTTGTATTGCAAGTTTTTCACAAAAATGACTAATTTCAAACGTTTTTCTATACAAACATTAAAGTACACAGTGTGCAAACTCAGATGCACGGCGTGCACCGTTCCAGAGAAGATTTATCTGCCAAAACAGTAAAATGCACGGCGTGCACTTTCAAAGTGCACGACGTGAAACATCACAGAGGAATTCCGTTCTGCGCAACCACGAATATGCACGGCGTGCACATCCAGAAGACACGGCGTGCACCTGGAACGTGAATTTTTGAAAGAGGCTCTGAAGAGACGCACGGCGTGCAATCTCAAAAGTGCACGCTGTGCACGTACCACTTCGTTGTCAACTGCAGCTCTGTTTGTAACTGCACTGCAGGTGCACGGCATGCACCCCAAAGTGCACGGCGTGCACCTCACAGTTTCAGAATTTTGAAAATGCAGAATACGATTTTAAAAGAAAGAGGGAAGGAATGGGACAGTTACGTTCGACCGTTTGGAAGTTTTCTCTCGTCCCAAAGGCAGAGGAGAGCAGAGGAGGGCAAATTGGGAGGAACTAAGGTGGTTTCTTGAGAAAAGAAGCCATTTCTTCTTCTCCACTTCTCCATTGTCTTCCCCAAAGTGCAGCCAAGCTTCCCCAACTCCGTGCAGCTTCTCGGGAGAGAAGTCAGTACGTTTTAGAGCATCTAAAGGAAGGGAATCTCGTCATAAAGCCGGATTTCTTACTCCTTGTGGTTACATCTTTGGTTCTTCTTGTCTTTTCTTGCCAAAACCATGTCTAGCATTGAGAATTCTATAGAAATTCTGCTGTACATAGTTATGGACGAGTAGATCCTTTTTCTTGGGCATGGGAGAGTAACTCCCATGCCATAGCATGTGTGAAACTACGTAATCTCGTACTAAATGTCTATGTTTCTTGTCTCTCTTTATAAAAATACCAGTTCTTCTCTTCTTGCATATGATATTGGCCATATTGTGTGCATGTTTTTTGCGTTTATGTTTGATTTGAGAAAATAAACATGAATGTATGGATGGTATCTTTTATAACAACTCTTTCTAGTCTATGAGAGTAGCTAGAAATAGTTGAAAGGTTGTTTGTGATCAAAAACAAAAATTAACATGAGAATGTTGTTTGATGTTGCGATCGTTGCATTTGCTTCGGGAGATAAAAATGCAACACATCGACCTTTTGAGATAAGAGCTTAGATATGTTTAGATTGCCAAGTTTACCTAATTGCTATGGTATGTGAATGAATCCCCTAATGTCCAAGATCCTTTAGCATTTGACTAAAACCTTGTTAATCCGCCTAAACCTATGTAAAGTTTATTCTTAACTTTTCCTGTTTTAGACATTAAACAGTCAACTCTTTTAAAAATCGATCTAGATTGATGAAAGCTAGGACTGTTGCGTTCAATTAATTTGCTTAAGCTCCTTGAGTTCGATCATGACTACATCACCTCTGTATACTTGCGGAGTTGGTTTAACCGGGTAAAATATCATTAATTTGATTGAAACTCGTTAGCCTAAAAGCCAACAAGTTTTTGGCGCCGTTGCCGGGGAGCTACGGTAAATTAACTGGAGTAATAAGAACTAACAAGTATTTGAGACTAGATCACAATCCTCATTTTCGAAATTTTCATATATCTTCTAGTTGTGTTCTTACATTTTTCTTGGTAATTTCAAGTTGCATGTGTCGCTCGCAACGAGGTCTTCAAACAACCCCGTTGTTAGACCTTACGATAGAGAGAAGCCTCTCAAGCTTGAGAAGATCAAGGAGGAAAGAACAATCACCACTAGAGGATACTACTCTGCCACCATCACCATCTCCATCATCATCCACGCCGTCTTTTTCATCTGTTGAGGAAACTTCACCAAGCCTTCCAATCATGGAAGACGACCGCCCGCTCAAGGACTTTGCTATGCCGGTGGCCACAAACATATGTGGAGCCATCGACCTACCCGCCATAGAAGCGAACAATTTCTCCATTGCTCCTTCTATGACGCAGATGATCCAACAAAACTGCTTTGGGGGTACCGCTAATGAAGACCCAAGTCTTCACATTGCAGAATTTCTGGAATACTTAAACACTTTCAAAATTAATGGCGTAACTGTAGATGGAGTACGGCTGATGCTTTTCCCTTTTACTCTAAGGGATAAGGCTAAAACTTGGCTTTTGTCTCTTCCGAAAAAGTCTATAAAAACTTGGGACCAGCTACTTAATGTTTTTCTTGCCAAATATTTTCCTCCAAGCAAGACTGCTCATTTGAGAAATCAGCTCACTAACTTTTCTCAAAATGATGGTGAAACTCTTTATGATACTTGGGAAAGGTTCAAAGACCTTCAACATCTTTTCCCTCATCACGGTCTTACTAATTGGCTACTTCTTCAGACTTTCTACAACGGGCTGTTCTATAACACCCGGATGACGCTTGATGCGGCAGCCGGTGGTGCTCTTATGACCAAATCTTATAGAGAAGCCTATGACATCATTGAAGATATATCACTCAACCATTGCCAATGGGGAGGTGATAGAAGAGCCAATTCATCATCAAATGCAAGTTCTTCTAGTGTGAAGCCGGGAGGAAAATACACCGTTGATGCCGTTGACCTTATTGCTGCAAAGCTTGATGTTCTCACTCAAAAATTCGAGAAGTTGACTACATTGTCGGTTCAATCAGCAGAAGCCACATGTGAAGCTTGTGGAAATCTGGGGCATACTTCTTCTCAATGTTTTGCTCCCAATAATATGGAGGGAGATCTTGAACAGGTTAATGCTATTGAGATGCAGAGGAACAAGCAATATAACCCTTATTCTAATCAATACAATCCAGGATGGAGAGATCATCCCAACTTTTCTTACAAGAATACTAGCAACGCTCGCAATTTTCAGCAGGGACAACAACAACCGTCGCAGCAATCACAATTCAACTGACAAGGTAATCTGCAAGGTTACAACAACAGGGGCTATCAAGGGCAGCAACAACAGCCCCAAAAATCTTCTCTTGAGGCTATGATGGAGAAATTTATTAACACACAAACGTAGCAAAATGAAGAGCTTAGGGGGAATGATAAGCTACTTAAGGATGCTATTCTTCAATTTTCAGCCAAGGTAGACAACATATCCACCCATACAAAGATGCTGGAGAATCAAATAGCTCAACAAGCTCTTTCTCAACAAGGACAACAATCTGGTTCTCTTCCTAGTGTGCCAGAAGTGAATCCAAGACAGCAAGCCAATGTCATTATTCTAAGGAGTGGAGCTGAAATTGAAAGACCTTCGCCACCTAAGGAGAAGGACATGGAGGTACTTAATGAGGAAGAATCTCACATTCCTAATTGCAACAAAGGGCAAGGTAAATCTGAAAATCCGCCTTCTTTCAAAGCTACCACACCTTTCCCTCATAGGCTTGTCAACAATAAAGATGATGTCAAGTTCAAGAAATTTATAGACATTCTTAGCAAGTTGCAAGTTAATCTTCCTTTTACCGATGTTATTGCTGAGATGCCTTCTTATGCCAAGTTCTTAAAAGACATCTTATCTAAAAGGAGAAGAGCGGATCAAGTAGAAACAGTCAAACTTTCTGAACATGTAAGCTCCATTATTCAAAACCACATTCCTTCTATCCCAGAAAAGCTGGATAATATGGGACCTTTCACATTGTCGTGCAAGATCAATAATGTCACTTTTGAAAAAGGCTTAGTGGATTTGGGGGCTAGCATTAGCCTCATTCCAACCACTCTATGGCAAGAGCTAGACCTTGGGGATCTAAAGCCAACAAAGATGGCTATTGAACTAGCTGATCATTCTCTTAAACACCCTAAAGGTGTATTAGAAGATGTGCTTATACAAATTGGCAAATTTTATATACCATGTGATTTTGTAGTGCTTGACATGGTAGAGACCCCTCGCAATCCAGTTCTTTTTGGGAGACCTTTCTTGAGGACTGCTGGTTGTCTAATTGACGTTCGGGAAGGAAAGTTGACCCTACGTGTGGGAGAAGAAGAAATTGAATTCTCTATTTCCGATGCCATGAAAGCACCCGCACAAGTAAAGGAGATTTGTTTATTTGATACTGCTGATCCAATGGATGATTATGTTGATGATATGATAGATTTCATGATAAACTATTGTGATGACGTCATTGCTGAAAATGATAAGTCTGAATATTCTGGAGCTATTCCTATTTATAAAGCTCAAGCAAATCAAGAAGAAGCTCCACGTGATGAAGAAAAGGTTGATGAAGAAGCTTCAAAGAAAAAGGTAGAACTTAAAGCCCTTCCACCGGGGCTGAGGTATGCGTTTCTAGACCCAAATTCTTCATCTCCTGTTATAATAAATGATGAATTAACCAAGGAACAAGAAAATAAATTACTTGCTGAATTGCGCTTGTATAAAGATGTGATTGGTTATTCCATTGATGACTTGAAAGGCATTCATCCTAAAATCTGTATGCATAGAATAAACATGGAGGATGATGCAAAACCAACCGTTGAACCACCAAGACGTTTAAATCAAAACATGCTTGACGTGATAAAGAAAGAGATTTTAAAACTAATGGATGCCGGAATTATTTATCCCATTAGTGACAGCCCCTGGGTTAGTGCTATTCATGTAGTACCTAAGAAGGGGGGTGCAAATGTCATAAAGGGAGACAATAATGAGTTGATACAGACATGCATGGTCACAGGTTGGCGTATGTGTATTGACTACCGGCGTCTAAACAAAGCAACTCGCAAGGACCATTTCCCTTTACCCTTCATTGATTTAATGTTGGAACGCCTTGCTAAACACTCTTATTTTTGTTATTTGGATGGATATTCTGGGTTTTACCAGATTCCTATCTACCCGCCCGATCAAGAAAAAACCACGTTCACTTGCACATATGACACTTATGCTTATCGCCGCATGCCCTTTGGTCTTTGTAATGCACCCGCCACTTTTCAGCGGTGCATGATGGCCATTTTCTCGAATTTCATTGAAAATATTATGGAAGTTTTCATGGATGATTTTAGTGTTTACGACGATTCATTTGATCAATGCTTGTCTAATTTGTCCTTACTCTTAGCAAGATGTAAAGAGGTTAACCTAGTGCTAAACTGGGAGAAGTGCCATTTTATGGTACAATCCGGTGTAGTACTAGGACATGTGATTTCTAACAAAGGCATTGAAGTTGACAGGGCAAAGGTGGAAGCTATTGAGAAAATGTCCACCCCATCTTCAGTCAAGGACATAAGAAGCTTCTTAGGACATGCAGGGTTCTATAGAAGATTCATAAAAGATTTTTCAAAGATTGCAAAACCGTTGTGTTCTCTCCTTGCTAAAGATGCAGATTTTGTCTTTGATGAAGAATGCTATAAAGCCTTTACTACACTCAATGAAGCTCTCATTTCAGCCCCCATCATTCAACCTCTGGATTGGGATGCCCCCTTTGAGTTAATGTGCGATGCAAGTGATTTTGCGGTAGGAGCTGTTCTAGGACAGCGGAAAGACAAGAAGCTCCATGCCATTCATTATGCAAGCAAGACCCTCAATGATGCGCAAATCAACTACACAACTACAGTGAAGGAGATGCTTGCTATTGTGTATGCCTTTGCGAAATTCCGACAATATCTTGTGGGTTCCAAAGTGATAGTCTATACTGATCACGCTGCAATCAAATATCTTTTGAGCAAAAAGGATGCAAAGCCACGCCTTATTCGTTGGGTGTTGCTTCTACAAGAGTATGATCTAGAGATTCGGGACAAGAAAGGAACTGAAAACAGCGTTGCTGACCATCTTTCTAGATTATCCACTACAGCGGGAGACTCATTACCTATTGAAGATCATCTTCCCATTGAAAGACTCTATGCTCTATCATCCGTTCAAGCACCATGGTTTGCCGATATTGCAAATTTTCTTGCTACAGGGCAGCTTCCACCCGGCTTGACATATCAACAAAAGAAGAAGTTCTTTCATGACGTAAAGTTCTATTATTGGGATGATCCTTTCCTATTCAAACATGGGAGTGATGGGTTAATACGCCACTATGTGATTGAAGAAGAAATTCTCGCCATCATTGCTGAATGCCATGCTTCTTCTTATGGAGGCCATTTTGGAGGAGAAAAGACTACTGCAAAGATACTCCAAGCGGGTTTCTATTGGCCTACGCTCTTCAAGGATGTAAATCTTTTTGTTAAATCTTGTGATAAATGCCAAAGAACTGGAGGTATATCCCGCCGTGATGACATGCCACTCAACTCTATCATAGAGGTTGAGGTGTTTGACGTATGGGGTGTTGACTACATGGGACCATTCCCATCGTCATGCGGGTATCGGTTCATTCTTGTTGCTGTTGATTACGTGTCTAAATGGGTTGAGGCCATTCCAACCCAATCACCCGATGCCAAATCAGTAATCAAGCTATTTCAGAAGATCATATTTCCTAGGTTTGGTGTTCAACGTGCTGTCATTTCTGATGGAGGGACACACTTTGCTGAAAAACAATTCAACAACCTTCTTTCCAAGTATGGTGTCACTCACAAGATCTCTACGCCTTATCATCCTCAAACATCCGAGCAAGTGGAGGTTTCTAATAGGCAGCTGAAAAATATTCTTGAGAAGACCATCTCTAGTTCAAGAAAAGACTGGGCTTTGAAGATTGATGAAGCACTTTGGGCATACCGCACAGCCTACCAGACCATCATAGGAACCACTCCTTTCAAGCTTATCTATGGGAAGTCTTGTCATCTTCCACTTGAACTTGAGCACCGTGCATTGTGGGCTATCAAATTTTTAAATTTTGATATGAAGAAAGTTGGAGAGAAACGCCTTCTACAATTGCAAGAACTTGAAGAGCTGCTCCTCGATGCTTATTAAAATGCGAAGCTGTACAAGGAAAGAACAAAGGCATGGCATGACAAAAGAATCCGCAGGCTAGAAAAGCTGTATTCATCTTCTGAGATTCTAGACAAGGGAGCCTCTTGCTCCCTCCATGACGCATGAATGATTGAAGAGTCTTACTCCGGACTCTAAATGGAGGAACTCGTGGTTGTTGACCCCACATTAGGATAGATTTCTTTTAAGCTTTTTCAAATCAAAAACACTCTTTAATTTTATTAATAAGCCTGTCATGGATGAATGTAATAATTTAGACTTGATCTCTATTCGATTCGTCATAATTTTCTGCTAACAAAATGCAATTTTCTGCATAAATTACAAAATGCACGGATTGGACTTCAGAATGCACGGCGTGCACTTCATTATGAAATGTAGTAAAGAATGTTCTGGAATCATGCATGCCGTGCACCTAAAAAATGCACGCCGTGCAGCTGGAGATTTGGTGACTCGAAAGCTTACAGGAAACATGCACGACGTGCATTTCACAAATGCACGGCGTTCACCCCGATGTTCAAGTTTGATATTAAGTATCTGGAAACACGCACGGCGTGCACCTCAGACACGCACGCCGTGCACCTGGGCGTTTAAAAATCTACAAAAGACCTGGAAAGGTGCACGCCGTGCACCCCAAAAATGCACGCCGTGCACTTTTAAGTGAAATGTGAACAAAAGGGCCGAAGTGCACGACCTAACACTCTAACCCTAAACCGTGCACCCCGACCCCAAAGATTAGCAGCCGCCGTGCACAGCTCCGCCGTCAACAGCCGTGTGCGGTTCTTCTCCAGCCGTGCACAGCAGCACCTCCGAGCACCTCCAACTCCACTCAATGCCGCCGCGCCCAGCAGCTCCAGATCTAGCAGCCGTGCACAACACCTTGCACCGCCATTGCTCTGATCTCCGCCGAGCACACCCAGTCTGCAGCAGCCGTGCACGAAGCAACAGCCGTGCATCTTCTCCGCGACTCCAGCAGTTCCAGCCGCCATCGTCTTCCTTTCATCTCCGCAACTCCAGCCGTGCACAGCAGCACCGCCAAGCGCCGCCGACGCTATCTAAAGCTCGTCCTATCAGCACCAGCCGCCATCACTCCGTCCCATCACCGCAAAGTTTCCGCAAAGCAGAGCCGTCCACGCCGCTGCACAGTTTCTCCCAAAATCCGCAGGTGCACGCCGTGCACTGCAGATCGCACGCCGTGCAATTATCTGCCTGAGACAGATTTCGGTCCATTCGTGCATTCATCTGATGGCGCCAATCAAGAGGAAAGCCAGCAGCCGTCCAGGCTATCAAGTTACACCTGAAGTAGGTTCTTCCTCTGCACCTCAACCACAGTCCTTTATACCTTCCACACAGTTCATGGTCAAACCTGAAGAAGATGCTGATTATCAGTTTCTCATTGCAAGGCGTGTTCTCCCTTCAAGATACATGTGTGAAAAAGCAGTAGCCAAACTAGGCTTCAAGGATGAGGTGGTAAACCACTTAAACTTCTTGGGGCTACACTTTCTCTGCACTCGGGTTGCTAAAACCTACTTCCGTCTGGTATACGAGTTTCTTACTACCTTTAAGGCCGAAGGTGATCGTTTTCAAATCCCTTTTCAGAAAATCAGTTTCCGTCACTTGGATAAACCATTTTGCATGAATCTCGAGCGGTTTAGCACTTTACTCAAATGCAATTTTGGCGGTTATACTGATTACCCTCTGGCTTTCAACAGCGATCTGTTTTGGTCCGAAATCACTTCTGATACAGTGCATAAAGCACGGAATGCATGGGCTTCTAGCATCCATAACCCTGTTTTCCGAATCCTTCATCGCCTTCTTAGCACGGGACCATTTGCAAAGAATGAAACGTAGGGTGTTGTAGGGAAGATTGATCTTTTCTTTTTGTGGTGTGTGGTACAAAATGAGCGCATCAGTTCAAGTTATTACATTGTGCACAAGCTGCTTGAAACGAAGAAACAAAAGAAAAGGGAAGCTGGCGACATCATGTGTGGCGGAGTAATTAGCATCCTGGCTATGCAATTGGGGTTGGATGTAGGTAGCTTAGAACCTGCACCAGGGAAAAATCTAGTGGATATAAGCTATCTTATCTCCTGCGGTCTAATCTCAAAACATGGCAACAGCGAGTCAAAGTTCAAAGTTTATATCACAAAGACATAATTCATCACAATCCCTGATGCGATCCGTGATAATATCAAGGACAAGGCAACCTGGAAAGTAGAGCTTCAACCAAAGAATGATGACGGAACACCCGCCAGGGGTGCCAGCAGCTCTACACCAGGAGCAGCCACCCCTCTGCCACCGTCCACGAGTACTCAGACCGAGTACAGCTGGTCAACGCCAGATTTTCAGCATCTCTATACCTACGTGGAGCGGCGTTTTGATCATTTGGAGAGCCGCCTTGATCAGATGGGTGCGCAGCATGACTCCAGGTTTGACCAACTGAGTGCACAATACTCAACTGTGTACGACATGGAAAACAGGATGGATGTGTGGCACATCTCGCAAGGCCACTACCCAGCACCACAGTCCTTCCAGTCTCCATCTCGCCAGCAGACCACAGCTCCAGACGCACAGCACCACGAGTTTCCAGAAGCCCAGCAGCAGCCAGGTTCATCAGCCGCAACACCGATGGATATCCCCGACATCGTCAGTCAATTCTTCCCAGATCAGGGAGGCGGGGGATCTTTCTTCTGATATTGTTCATGGCAGGTATCCGGTTGTAAACTCCAAAAGTTTGAATGAAGCAGTGAGGACACTGCTGATTTTAAGCTTAGGGGGGAGCAACCAGATGGTATTTGGTATCCTAGTATTGTTAGCTTTTATTTTCCATGTTATTTGCTTCATGTCATTTGCTTTTGTACTTTTGTTTTGTTCTCTCTTTTAGTTGTTGTTTTAGTTCTTCTTTTTCTGATGGCAAATCTAATATGCTATGAGACTCACCCCTATATGCTTAACTGTTCGTCCTCCTTTTATGAGAAATTTCAATTGAAGAATTGTAAAAATCATGTGTAAATCAAATGAAACTTTTGAACCACAAACATGTGTTTAACTCAAGTTTATGCTCCTAGCCTGAAAATTTCATCTTTCACATCCCTGATTGTTTAAAAACATGTAATGGTTTCAATTTTTGTGAATAAATTAACTGTACAACATCATTTAGAATACGGGATGACTTTGCCAAGCTCCTAGTACATATGCAAACTTTCTTTCAATGAAAAATTTTCAAAACAGATGAAGAAATCTAGTTAATGTTGCATTTCAGTTGACTCTCCAAAGTTTTGGAAATTTTTAAATAACTCTATACCCCATTAAAGATGGCTAATCTGCCCACATATCATGCTAGCCTAGTGTAAGTCCGATCTGGCCACGATGGTTAGGTGGTATGCCTTAAAAGAGGGTAAAATACCCCAACCGACACTCCTCGTGTGCATAAGCCTACATTAGCAGCCGAGTGTCGGAGCCCTTAATCATTTGTTATATCTTTTTTGGGAAAAAGAGAGTTCAACAAAAATTGTCAATTTTTTAACTAAGATTTCATCTTTTTTTATCCTTAATAATTGAGAGTTGGAGTTGTACATCTACTGATTGTTTGGCTTGGTCATCCAAATTCTACCTAGTGTTGTTTAATTGATTGTTTCATTGAAATTGATGCCACCCCTGCTGAACTAAAATCTTTTTCTCGGGTGTTTGAGTTGAATTGATGGCTATGAGCATAAACATGTTGAGCATGATTGGTTTGGTTTTATACACATCTTTCATTTCATTTGATTTATTCATGTTTTTCACAATTCTTCAATTATATTTCCATGCTCTTTTTGCTTGAGGACAAGCAATGGTTTAAGATTAGGGGGATTTGTTGTGTGATTTGTATATCATCTTTTCACATGTTATCACACACAAATTTGGTTCTTTCTAGTGTAATTCAATCTCTTTCATAGTAGTTTTGCCATCTTTTAGTTGTTCTACGTGTCCAATAACTTGTATTGCAAGTTTTTCACAAAAATGACTAATTTCAAACGTTTTTCTACAGAAACAGTAAAGTGCACGGCGTGCAAACTCAGATGCATGGCGTGCACCGTCCCAGAGAAGATTTATCTGCCAAAACAGTAAAATGCACGACGTGCACTTTCAAAGTGCACGGCGTGCAACATCACAGAGGAATTCCATTCTGCTCAACCACGAATATGCACGGCGTGCACATCCAGAAGACACGGCGTGCACCTGGAACGTGAATTGTTGAAAGAGGCTCTGAAGAGACGCACGGCGTGCAATCTCAAAAGTGCACGCCGTGCATGTACCAGTTCATTGTCAACTGCAGCTCTGTTTGTAACTGCACTGCAGGTGCACGGCGTGCACCTGGCAGTTTCAGAATTTCGAAAATGCAGAATATGATTTTAAAAGAAAGAGGGAAGGAATGGGACAGTTACGTTCGACCATTTGGAAGTTTTCTCTTGTCCCAAAGGCAGAGGAGAGCAGAGAAGGGAGAATTGGGAGGAACTAAGGTGGTTTCTTGAGAAAAGAAGCCATTTCTTCTTCTCCACTTCTCCATTGTCTTCCCCAAAGTGCAGCCAAGCTTCCCCAACTCCGTGCAGCTTCTCGGGAGAGGAGTCAGTACGTTTTAGAGCAGCTAAAGGAAGGGAATCTCGTCATAAAGTCGGATTTCTTACTCCTTGTGGTTACATCTTTGGTTCTTCTTGTCTTTTCTTCCCAAAACCATGTCTAGCATTGAGAATTATGTAGAAATTCTGCTGTACATAGTTATGGACGAGTAGATCTTTTTTCTTGGGCATGGGAGAGTAACTCCCATGCCATAGCATGTGTGAAACTATGTAATCTCGTACTAAATGTCTATGTTTCTTGTCTCTCTTTATAAAAATACCGGTTCTTCTCTTCTTGCATATGATATTGGCCATATTGTGTGCATGTTTTCTGCGTTTATGTTTGATTTGAGAAAATAAACATGAATGTATGGATGGTATCTTTTATAACAACTCTTTCTAGTCTATGAGAGTAGCTAGAAATAGTTGAAAGGTTGTTTGTGATCAAAAACGAAAATTAACATGAGAATGTTGTTTGATGTTGCGATTGTTGCATTTGCTTCGGGAGATAAAAATGCAACACATCGACCTTTTGAGATAAGAGCTTAGATATGTTTAGATTGCCAAGTTTACCTAATTGCTATGGTATGTGAATGAATCCCCTAATGTCCAGGATCCTTTAGCATTTGACTAAAACCTTGTTAATCCGCCTAAACTTGTGTCAAGTTTATTCTTAACTTTTCCTGTTTTAGACATTAAACAGTCAACTCTTTTAAAAATTGATCTAGATTGATGAAAGCTAGGACTGTTGCGTTCAATTAATTTGCTTAAGATCCTTGAGTTCGATCCTGACTACATCACCTCCGTATACTTGCGGAGTTGGTTTAACCGGGTAAAAGATCATTAATTTGATTGAAACTCGTTAGCCTAAAAGCCAACATAATCTGAATGTATAGACAGTGTTTCCTATTTTGCTGTGGGTGATTGGCCCTCCTGGCCCTCCAGAGGGCGGTTAGCATGCATGTATCCCCGGCCGCCGCGGCCTCTCCCACGGCTGCCATTGCTCCCGCGGCCAAACCCTAGCTCCATCCGTTATGCTTCTTACAATGATTCAATGCCTTAAACATGTAGTATTACCCTTCCCTCGTATTATTATGATTTATAATCACCATAATGAATTAATAGGTAACCCTAATGAGGTATAGCTTGTTATACCAAGATTTAATATAACTAAATGATGGTAATTGGGTATGAATAGTCCTTGAATGACTAATACAATCATGGAGTACTCTCTTATTGTTGTTGAAACCCTAGTATGCTTAACCTGATGGTTTCAGCTTGATTTATTAGTGGGTTCATACTTGAGAATATTGTGGAATGTGATGGTGATGCTTCACCTTATGCATCAATGATCTAATGGGGATGTTGTGAGTTAGGGTTTGGGTATGATTGTTGATTAGTAGCATTAATATAATTTATCTTACTAAACCTAACTCTTATGAAAATAGATAAAGATGAGTATTGATGTTTAACCTGGTTAATGATGGCATGATGGTGGAATAATCTCCTTATATGATCATAACCTTAATATGTTAATTGGTGGTTATCATAGCCACATGGTTAATACTTTCTTATGCTAAACATGTGCATTATGAATATGACGAGGGTTAATCATATCTAGATTCCTTGCATGTTGATGTAATAAAGGAATGTTCTTAATGTTAATATAACCCTTCTATGATTGTTTATGAATATCTCCTAGCTCGTTAATGTAATATTGTGCTGATCCAATGTATTATATATAAGTGATGTTGTTGAGACTTGTTATAAGGCATGCAAAGATAATGATGATATTGTAGGGAATAGTATGATGGTCTTAATGACCTTTGGGCATGGTTAAGCCCTGAATGAGGTGTAATCCTCTTGTGTTGATAAGGGTTGATACCCTATGATATTGTGAAAAGGAAATATATCTTGTGATAGTATGATGACTAGTGTAGTCTCATGAATGGCAAGTGAATAGTACCATGTGATGATAAGATGAGAAATTATGTTGTACACATTTTATATCTTTTGATGTTGTGATATATATATATATATATATATATAGGCCCATCTTTCTTGCCCATGCGAGTAGCTACCCGCCCACCCTTCTGAACACTTTTTTTGAGAAAAAAATTTGCAATTGCATAGGAGCATTTTATCTAGCTCTACAAAAAATTTCAACCAAAAATAATATCATGTGCCCCACCAAAATAAAAAAAAACCCGTACTTATATATATCTGTTGTATATTTTGTACAGAGTTACTCTTTTAGTTGTGTAGTTACTTTCTTATCACCATATTACTTTTTTGACAACAGAGTTACTTTTGTGGTCAGAAGAGTTACTTTTTTGGCTGTCGGGTAGCGAAATTCCAGGCTACCCGCGCGGGCAATTAATGAACGCTTTATATATATATATATATATATATATATATATATATATATATATATATATATATATATATATATATATATATATATATATATATATATATATATATATATATATATATATATATATATATATATATATATATATATATATATATATATATATATATATATATATATAGGCCGTTTATTCATTGCCCGCGTGGGTAGCCTGGAGTTTCGCTACCCGGCAGCCACAAAAGTAACTCTTCTGGCCACAAAAGTAACCTTGTTGTCAAAAAAGTAACTATAGTGATAAGAAAGTAACTACATGACTAAAAAAGTAACTCTGTACAAAATATATAGCAGATATATATATAAGGACAGATTTTTTGATTTTGGTGGGGCAAATGATATTATTTTTGGATGAAATTTTTTGGGGAGCTTGACAAAATGGTCCTCTGCAGTTGCAAATTTTTTTTAAAAAAGGTGGTCGGAAGGGTGGGTGGGTAGCTACCCTCACGGGCAATAAAGATGGGCCCATATATATATATATATATATATATATATATATATATATATATATATATATATATATATATATATATATGCTTGCTAGAAGTGAATTAGGGTTTGTATGTCCACTTGTTTGATGCATCCTTAATTCACCGAATTGACTTAACTAATCAAGTGAAACCCTAATCATGTAGTTTCCTGTGTCGTAGATCCATCTTCAGTGTCAGAACTTACTGGATGGTGAAATGGGTATTCCTATGGGAAACTCGTAGCGCATACTCTTGAGTATGTGGGGGTGGCAAGTTGAGGATATATCCTTGTCATCCACAATACTGATTATGGAGGATGGCTATGGTCATGCCTCAGATATTTGATGTGAATGAGGAAAACTACAGTTGTACCTTGGATTAGAAGGTTTTGAATACCCTGGATGCTAGCGTTGTGACCTGTACCAAGGTGGGATAGTTACAGGACTATATGTTGTTGTTTTGCAGTTTGACTATATGTCACTGCCTTTTACTTGTACTAAACGAGGGGAAGAAATCATAGGATAGTGACACTCCTAGATCATGTACGGAACTGAATAGCCTTTCGTAGGGGTCAGTTGGACTTTGAATGGTACAATTCAAATTCCCGAGGGTATAATAAAAGATGTAAGACAACCATGTAGCATATCTATTTAGGGTTATACACAACACTTCATATTGGATGATAACCCTTGTTTACTTTCTTTTCACTTAAATCATGTATAGTACAATAAGAGATAATAGTTATGCTTATGTTGTAGTTATGATCATGTTGTAAACATGCTTATGTTGTCAAATATACTAACACTGATGGTTAAGATGTTGCTTCTAGCTATGTTTAATATTGCTAGTCATGCCCATGTAATTAGAAATGCTTAAACTGCTAATCATGCCTATGGAGTTCATTTTGTTATGATCTTAGTTCTACTTATGATATAGATCTGTTCCCTTTATTTGGGATGCCAATATTGATAGCCATGTTATGTTACTAGACATATTCATGATGTCAGGGATGCTTATGCTACTAGATTTCTTGTGTTGTTATCAAGGAATATGATGATAGTCAGATTAATGTTAATGATTGTTATTAGATGCAATTTGATGATATTTGAGTAAATATCTATCCAAAGAAATGGATTTATTTGTTATCGATATATGTATTGATGATCATACTTGTTGCTAAGATTAATTGCTTAATCTGTTTAACATACTTGAACTATTCAATCTGTTGAATTGATTATTAAATACTCCAACTACTTAGTTATCTATTATTTAAAATGTTGTAATCAATAAGCATTGTTGGGGGTTATATCTCTTGCTGGGACATGGGTCTCACCCTTGTGGTTCGCCACATCTTTTTAGGTAATCTGAAGTGACAAAAACAAACATGTGGCATCAAAGATGAGTTATAGTAATGAATCTTTGAGAATTTTTATATGATGTCTAGTGTGTCCTAGAGTCATCCATGTACTCTCAGGTCTGGGCAGGAAAAGTTTGTATATGGTGTTTCAAATGAATTGAAATTTTGTTAGCATATTAATGCTTGTTTGTGTGACATATACAAATATTGTTCCCATGTGTATATATGTTGTTGCTTAGGCGATAGAACAATTTGTATCAAATTCTTCTCATAGTATGGATACAAGAAAGATATTGGGCTCTTATGCAATTGTTTCTGAGCGAGTGTTGATGTTGAAATCAGTTTTCATTTACCTATATTCTTGGGTGTGTGATTAATTAGTGATAGATTGTGTTTTATGTTTTGAGTGATCTCGTTTAGTGTAACAAGTTCTTATAGGTATCACCCTTCCTTAATTTTCCCTTCCTTTTCTCATACTTTACTCTCCCCTTCACATCGATGTTTTCTATCCTTGTGGTTTTTGTTCATTTCTCATCTTGTGATTCCCTTTCTGAGCCTAAATCTACCTAGTTACCCATTGATTTGTGAATTGATATGCTAATTACCAACTGATATTGGTTTGGGTAGCTGACTGAAGAGGAGGGAATAGTTGGTAGTCCTCTAGAGTATAACAGTTTATGTTGTTCATTATTTTTGTCTTTTCAGTTATTTTTCTTCCCTTTTTATGGAGAGAGAGTGCTTGAGTTAATGTAGTAGTGGAAAATGCCAATTCGAATAAGTACCAATGACCAAGTATGCCTTCTAGCTCTCTACTAGTGGTTTCGGAAAAAACAAAAATATCCATATGGAGAATTATCCTTGTTACCATTTTCTGGATTAGATGAAGAATAAAATCAACTTAGGTTACTGAAGATGAATAGGCCAATCAATAAAGGGAAAATCATTTGAACAATTTTTTTACTACAAGGGGCATGCATATGAAGATAAAACCTTCTTTGTTTAAAATGCAATAGCTCCAGAGAAGAGACAAAGGGAGCCTTCTTCTTATAACCAATGCATCAGGTTAGTATATGCTCTTGAAGCCTCACAAAATGAGTATTTGCAAACCTAATATCTTATTTTCATCCTTTCAACTAGTTCGATCATGGTATGCACATGGTGCATTTTCTTTTTCAGAACACATACCTAATTAAATGCATGTTGATTGGTATGAGTATTTTCAATCTCAAACATACATGTATGTGTTTTGGAGCATACATGCATGTGTTATGGATGACGATAGGAAAGGGCTACGATAAGTACACTTACTGATGACTTAGTAACTTGGAGAATTATCCAATCTATCATCATATTTTGTTTGTTTTCAATATGTACATAGTATGTATTATCATATTTTATGTTATGATCATTCTTGGTAGGTATTAATACCATTATCTTCATATGTGTTAATAACATTATGTTAATTTATCAATTATGTATGATCTTGTTTTCAAGTTAATGAGACTTTAACAAGTAATGAAAATATTTTATTTTTTTAAATTATAGATATGTATACTCCCTCAAAAGTATATAGGTCACCCAAAAGTAGTTGAAACCCATCTAATATCATTTCTATACCTATTGAAAATACATGAATGTCATCATTGTGGGAGGGTGGTCATAGGGATGAGATATGGAATCACTTTGAGGTGAAAGTAGTTGGCGGTGTTCAGAAGGCATAATGCATACATTGTAAAAAGTTGTTAGGAGAAAAGCCTAAGAATGGTACAAGTAATTTGCATGATCACAAAAATAAAAGATGTCAGGTATTGAAGGGTAAAGGAGTGAAGTGAACTCCTAGGATAGAACCATGTGTTCCATTTAGCCAAGAGAATAAGAGAAAATCCATATCAGATATGGTCTTAATGCATGATTACCCATTAAATATGAGAGACAAAGATGGATTTAGTAATTTGCATAATGTTATTCAACCCCTCTTTATTTGTCCAACACGAAATATAATCAAATCAAATATAAGGGAAGTCTATCCCAGTGAGAAGAAAAAGGTGATTGCATGTTTGGAGAGTTGTGATTCTAGGATTAGTGTGACCACTGACATGTGGACTGTAAAACATCAAATGAAAGGTTACATGGTAATCATAGCACACTATATCTATCCCTTTTGATCGTTAAGGAGTCAGATTTTAATGTCTTGTTTGATCGAGTAGAACATAGACAACAAACTCTCATGCATTATTGTTGACAATTGTATGACGAATGATGCCATGGTTAAATTGGTGATGGATAAGTTGCACCTAAGTTCTACAATATTGTCTGGTCAATTGCTCCACATGAGGTGTGTAGCTCACATTTTGAATCTCATAGTTAAAGATGGTTTGGCTGTCATTAAGCATGGAATTGAGATGATCCAGGAAAGTGTGTCATATTGGACCGCTGCTCCAAAAAGGGTGGAGAGGTTTAAGGAAATTGTTAGATAATTGAATATTAGTGTTTCTAAGAAATTATCTCTTGATTGTCCAATGAGGTGGAATTCTACGTATGTAATGCTTTGAATTGTGATGTTGTATAAAGATGTATTCAATGTATCAAAGCAATGAGATCGAAATTACAAAGACTTGTCAAGCGAACCAATGTGGAAATTTTATTTTGATGTATGTGAAAAGTTGAATATGTTTTAGAGAGTTAATGAACTAATATTTGGGACAAATTATCCAACTTCCAATTTGTGTTTTACCAATATGTATTAAATTAGAGTTTCTTTGGAAAATTTGGTTATAATCCAAATTGAGTAATTAGGAAGATGGATGATGAAATGGCAAAGAAATTTATGATGTTTTGGGATGACACACATATCACCATAGGAGTTTCTATTATATTAGACCCTAGATATAAGATGCATATTGTAAAATCCTATTTGATACGATATATGGAGATAAATCTGAATAGAAATAGAATGAAGATTGTGATGCATGTGTTGATCTATTTAATGAGTATAAGGAAAGAGGTAAGGTGTATGATAATGTTGATGATATATTTGATCTATTTGTTGGTCTTCTTGTATCCTCTCAAGATGGAGGTGATGATGACATGCCTATATTTGAGGCATTTATGAAGTAGTTGAAGAGACAATCAAGTCACTCTAAAACATAATTCAAAAAATACTTCGACAGTGATACCACCCCTCGAGCTTCATATTTTTATGTTTTGTTGCGGTGGAAAATGTATGGTGGCTCTTATCCTAATTTAAAAGGAATTGCTAAGGATTTGCTAGAAATTATAGTGTCAACTATGGCTTCAGAATCGACATTTAGCATGTCAGGAAGGGTGATTGATCCACACCAGAGAACACTCCACCATTTAACAATTGAATGATTGATTTATTCACAAAGTTGTCTAAAAATGGTGGCCTAAAAGGAGGTATATGGTAATTTTGTTTATCATATATGTATATATATATATATATATATATATGTATATATATATATATGTATATATATATATATATAGAAAGGCATATATGTCCCATTAAGCTACCAGATCACACTATTTCATTAGTATTCTAGAAGATAAAGATAATGTTGGCCAATGTAAGATGAAAGTTTTACTTTCATTTTATTTAACTTTACGTTGCTACTTGATAAATGTGTATTTGTCACTTTTATTTGCATATTTTTTATATTTGTTTAGGATAGTTTTGTTATTTATTCTCTTAGTTTCATAATTAATTATATTGTTTTATATTTTTCTCTTTAATTAGAGTTTTAATGATATTTTCTTGGGTTTTGTAGTAAAATTACACAATTTGCAGCAGTCTTGAAATTCATGTATACCCGTCACCAAAAGTGACATAACTTTTGCGTTCAAACTCCAAATTGAGTGTGCAAGTATTCAATGGGAAGGGAATTTAATTTCCTAACATAAAATCTTATTATTTGGATCGTTTTTTTTTGCTTTTTATGGGAGATAAATACGTTCGAAATCACTGCTGCAAAAATGTGGATTAAAGAGAGTTACATGGTCAAGATAATTAAAGACAATCAACTTTCTATTTGACCAGATCTAAAAAATTCAAAAATCGGTCTGCCACTCTTTTTCCCCTCTTTTGAGGGAAGCCTACCCCCTCCCCTCCTATAAAATGAGGGACTCTCCACTTGTAAAAGTATTCCATTCTTCATTTCATTTTATCCAATTTTTAGTTGTAGACCACATCTTGTATAATGTTGGATCTCATTTTAGTTTGCATTTCTTCTAGTCTTGTTATGTCTGAGTAAATATCTCTGGAGCATGGGAATAACTCCTAGCCTAGTTTTATTCAATATAGTTAGTGATATTCCTCCATCGAACAAATATCTTCTCTCTATTTATGTGTGGTTATTTAGATGATCTGATATATTATTATGGAGTGATATGACTGTGGATCTCTATAAGAATGAAACAATAGTCCCTTAATTATGATTATCATCTTTTTGTCTTTTTAATCTTATTCTCGTTATAATACTTGGGGAAGCGACCAACAGAGCCTTGGGTTTGAATGCCAGTTTGAATTCACATGCTTCATGATATGACTGTGGATAGTGGCATGTTGGACGGTTGGGCAATGATCCATGAACGTCGGGACCAATGGGTTCATGGGAAGTCCGACCCTTGTGAGTTTGTCTGTAAGGGCATGTAACCACAAGGTCCTGATTTGATCCTTGGAGTTTAGAATTTGATTAGTTGAATAGGAACGTGGTTTTGGTAGTGATCCTTTGTACCCCCAGATCTTTATTTATTGATTAGTTAAACTTCATTTCAACAATTTTATTTTTATTCTTAGTTTTAAACAACCTTCTCATCGAAATTTATTTTCCCGTTTAGCAATCAGATTTTGATTTCAACCGCTCTTTTCATCGTCTCTGTGGATCGACCCTTCTATACTAGCCTAAATCGGAAAGTAGAAAAAGGATAAACTCTAGGATAATTTTCCTAGAGATTGTTGCGTGTACAACGACGTGTAACAATTTGGTGTCGTTGCCGGGGACGACATTGTTATTTTTCAGATCTGGTTGCTTGTATGTCTTGTATAATTTTATTCATATTTTTCTTACTTGTATAACTTTAGTCTTGTTCTATATCTTTTGTTTCATAATTTCTTTTGTTAGATTTTTGTAAACCAAAATTTGCCTACCGAGTAACATTCCGGTAGTATATCTCCTTGTTCTCCCGAGTTTCTATTCCGGCAGTACTGCTTTCTAGTTTTTTGTTTGATATTTTTAATCTTGTTCCATAATTTATTTTTATTTTTTAGCCTATTCAATAACTTTTAGCCTTGTTCTATAATTTCTTTCTTATATTTTTTTTTAATTTCTTTTTGCCTTCTGAGCACAATTCCAGAAGTGTATCTCATCTTTCTGTTGAGTTTCCATTCCAGCAGTACTACTTTCTAGTTACTTTTTTTGTAATTTTAGTTTATTCCATAATTTCTTAGATTTATAATTTTTAGTTCTCTTTGTAATTTTTGACTAACCTCATATCTCGTAATCTTTCTTCTCACGTTCGTTGATTGACATATCTTTCAAGAACTTTTCCTTTCAAATGGATTGGGTATTCCAATATCCCCCACAATGTTATTATTATGGTCTTTACCACCATGCATCTCTTACCTGCCTGACTCTACCCCATGCTAATGATAGCACCACATTTAATTGTGAGCTCTTTCATCCTGGTGGGTACAATGTGAATCCACATTTTTTTGAGAACCATTATGGGGGACCTTGCTATCTATATTCTGATGGGGGATACGATCAACAAAATTTGGTGGGGTGTAACCAATAAAACCTTGGGGGTTATGAAAATGTTTATGAAACCCAATGTAATCCACAATAAGAAGAGAGACTTAGGGCCCTAGAGAAGATAGCAGTAGAATGAGAAACAAAATACAAACCAACCAAGCCTTCTTAACCGCCCTGCTAGAAGCCCAAACCCAAAATACAGATTGTTCAAATATGTTTCCTCATGATTTGGTGACACCTTGTAATATTGAATCTTCCTACCAAGATGGATGCAATGGAAATTACAATCCACCATTATCTAGAGATTAATATGAGGGGAAATGCCACCCAAAACAATATGAGGGGTACTATAGCCAAAGACACTATGGGGAGTGTGGTGAGGATGGCCAAAATTTCTGGGTGTATAAATCCTTTGGTGAAATGCAATTTAATCTTAAAATGGAAGAGAGACTTAAGGCCCTAGAAAATATGGTAGTAGAAGGACAAGAAAAACTTGAATCCAGTCTAGCCATGTTAGCTACCTTACTAGAGGATCAATCACAAACTCTCCCTATAGAGCTTGAGCAACCCAAGATGGATCTTCTTGACAATGACGATAATGATGATCCTATTTTTGTGTCATATATGTCAGATCCTAAAGAAATAGCACAAACCATGGAGCCATATTTTTCCTGTCATGAGGACGTTGGTATCCCAACCTTTCCTTTTGAGACTCTATTACTTGAATATGAAATGTCAAATCAGGAGAGTCGTTCTAAAGATCCAACAACTCCTCCCATCCTTAATATAAACCCAATTTATATCAGAGACCAAATTCCTTTTTTGAGTCTATTTTGGATAATGAGGATCCAACCCCCTTTGACAAAACAATTCCTCCCATTCTGACACAACCTATTCTTATTCTACATAAGGCTGACTTAGAAGGGGATACACCCTTAGAAGAAGCCCATACATCCCCTTCTATTGTTTGCAAGGAAGATATCCTCATCCCTCCTGAATCCTTGGGGACCCCTTGTACAAAAGAATTAGAGCCATATGTTATATCAACAATGAAACTTACCAAACCCAATGTTGATGACACTATTTTTCAGGAGAAGGAAAAACACTCTTATAAATAATTTGAAATCTTTTGTATCACCACCAATTCTTCTATATGAAGGTCAATATGACCAGGGGAAACCCAAGCCAGATCCTCTTCCTGACTTTGCACATCTGGCACTGCATGTGTTACCAGTCGGGTACCCACCAACCTCCCCCAATCCACATCCATCATCAACACTTCCCTTTCTATCGAAGGAACATTTGTGGATCTTATTGGAGAGACCGTGATGTGAAAGAAAATATGAACACCCCATTGAGTTTCCACATCGTTCTATCATTGGGTATGCTATGATGCTCCTCTGATAAAGGTCCCAACCCTCATACAAATCCCCTTTAGCTAGACATTTTTTGAGCTACCAGGACCTCTTGATAAACCTAACAATTTTCTTCCCTCCATCTCGGGTTTGGGGTTTGCTTATGACAAGCAAAACTCTAAGTCTAGGGTGGAGGTGGGTGGTATGTTTCTGTTACACCCCCCTTACCTTTTTTATTCTTGCATTATTTCTACCTTTTTTTGCATATAGTTGCTTTGTTCATGGTCATTATCTAGTCGACCATGTTTTCATTTCTTTTTTTACAAAATGGCTTTTACCTAGTCGGCCAATAGATGTTTATCATTGTATCCCTTTGAATTTAGTAAATCTTCTTTAAAAATTATCACAAATTTCCATGTCTGAAACCACCATGTCATCTAGGACCTCAAAATAGCACCACTCCTTGGAAAAGATGGCAAGCCGTATGGAATCAATCAAAACCAAACACAAATTTTCTCTATTATTAACCTATGGATTAACTTGATATAAATCTTGTACTATGTGATTGACATGAATGTTCTTCATGATGTAATGACACTTTAAAAAAAAATTAAAAAAGAGAAAATAAATGTGTGAAGTTATAAGCACAAGGACGCCTTTTGTTTCCCCCTTATTTTCTTTCTAAAAAAAGAGAAGCAAAGAATCACCAGCGGAAAAAAATCAAGGCCGGAGTGGCATGCTTCCCATATCAAAAATTTCATACCCCACAAAGGGGCTTACCATATAAAGATGCCAAAAGTGTACATAAAAAAAATTGTGACCAATATAGCCACAACTCCACAAATTTAAATTTCGAGTCGAATAGAGGAGGGATAAAAAAATCATCACTTCCTTCTTTATTTTTACAACCCCCAATTTCATCATGTTCTTGTGCAATAACTCACATAAAAATACAATAATAAAATGAGAGTGTCAAAGAAAAAGTAAGATGAAGCATAATTTTGTACAAAATCTTGATTTAGAAACAAGATATGATATTTGTTTTCAATAGGGAATATAGAATTTTGTGTTTTGTGGTTTTAGGAGATTGGGTTGCTTGGCCAAATTTGGAGGTAAGGAATAAAGTAATGTTATAAGGGTGAGGATAGACCTGTTTTTAATATAAATTGGAATAATTTGTGACTTTATTTGTTTGAGGTCAAACAAGGATTCAAGTATGGGGTATTTTGATAAATGTGTATTTATCCCTTTTATTTGCATATTTTTTATATTTGTTTAGGATTGTTTTGTTATTTATTCTCTTAGTTTCATAATTAATTGTGTTATTTTAGATTTTTCTCTTTAATTAGAGTTTTAATTATATTTTTTTGGGTTTTGTAGGAAAATTACACAATTTACAACAGTCCTGAAATTCATGTATACCTGTCAACAAAAGTTACATAATGTTTGCGTTCAAACTCCAAATTGAGTGTACAAGTATTCAATGGATAGAGAATTTAATTTTCTAAAAAAAATCCTATTATTTGCACTACTTTTGTGCTTTTTATGGGAGACAAATATGTTCTAAATCACTACTGTGAGAATGTGGATTAGAGATAGTTACATGATCGAGATAATTAAAGACAATCAACTTTCTATTTGACCAGATCCAAAAAATTGAAAAATCGGTCACCCTCTCTTTTTTCCCATCTTTTGAGGGAAGCCTACCCCTCCCCTCCTATAAAATGAGGGACTCTCCACTTGAAAAAACATTCCATTTCATCTAATTTTTAGTTGTAGACCACATCTTGTATAATGTTGGATCTCAATTTAGTTTGCATTTCTTCTAGTCTCGTTATGTGTGAGTAAATCTCTCTGGCGCATGGGAGTAACCCCTTAGCCCAGTTTTATTCAATATAATTAGTTATATTTCTCCATCGAACAAATATCTTCTCTCTATTTATGTGTGGTTATTTGGATGATCTGATATATTCCTATGGAGTGATATGATTGTGGATCTCTGTAAGAATGAAACAATAGTCTCTTAATTGTGATTATCATCTTTTCATCTTTTTAATCTTATTCTCGTTATAATCCTCGGTGAAGTGACTACCTGAGCCTTGGGTTTGAACGCCAATTTGAATTCACATGCTACTTGATATGACCGTGGATAGTGGCATGTTGGACGGTTGGGCAATGATCTATGAATTTCGGGACCAACATGTTCATGGGAAGTCCGGCCCTTGTGAGTTTGTCTGGAAGGACATGTATCCATAAGGTCCTGATTTGATCCTTCGAGTTTTGAATTTGATTAGTTGAATAGGAATGTGGTTTTAGTGGTGATCCTCTGGATCCCCAGATCTTTATTTCTTGATTAGTTAAACTTTATTTCAGCAATTTTATTTTTTTCTTAGTTTTAAACAACTTTCTCATTGAAGTTTATTTTCCCGTGTAGCAATCAAATTTGGATTTCAACCACTCTTTTCACTATCTTTGTGGATCGACCCTTCTATAATAGCCTTTATCAGAAAGTAGAAAAAGGATAAACTCTAGGATAATTTTCCTAGTGATTGTTGCGTATACAACAACACGTAACACTACTATTTTTTATGGTTGCTTTATTATCCTAATTTATGGCTTTTTATTTGTTAAAAATTTAGAAGGGATCGATTGAGCCAATGTTGACAATGCTTCGCGAGGTAAGTAATCACCTTTATGTATCATGAGGTAAGTAATCACTTTTTATGTGTTTTGAGGTAAGAAATCCATCTCATATACACAACTATTTCTATAGAGTGTAGACAATGATTATAAATGCCTTCTGTTGGATACTTAATTATAAACGTGTTCCATAGTTTGCATATATGTGGATACTTAATTAAATGCATGTTGTTGAATACTTAACTATAGCCATTCATATATGATTTAATAATATGGTAAACAATTGGTGAGATTTTAAATACATACCATAGTTGATATAACCAAATTGACAGAACGCCAATTGTTGTGTTCAGTAGTGGTGGGCTCTGCTCTCCTTTGTTTTTTTCAAAGATTAACCATATTGGAAAAATAGGAAGCCAATTGAAACGTTTATGGAATGCCATCCTATCATGTTTTGTGCATCCTATTTCAAAAATAAACCAACTACCTAAGGGTTAAGGTCTTACACTTCAAATAATTTAGAAATATCATACCACTGGTGAGTTTTGGGTGGTGTTGTTAAAGGCAACCCGAAGAGCCTATAGTTAAGGATGGGTATCAGCATGCATTGACCACTTGATTTATTGGCCTTGTGTTATAGTGAGGACGTATTGGAGAAGATGATCAGAGCAACAACGAGCCTGATGGAAGGTTTCTAGATGATCTAATTTAAATTGCTTATGTTAAGTAGTGGGCTCTACCTTTCTTTTAATTCTAGATGATCTACTGTTTGAAGAACATACAGTGGTAAGAGGGTCCCATGAACACATGATACATGTGTTTCAGGAAGAAATTGTCAGAGAGGGGTCCGTGTTATATCATATGCCTCTTTTTTCTACTTTAGATACTTACTGATAACTCTAGTCCATGGTTTTTTGTATGCTTATACGTAGTGATGACGGTATCATATGAACATTTTTATCCAATAATGATTTATCATATGAATATATATATATATACTTAATTGTAAGAGGGATACTACACTGGAAAGTGGACAAGCTAGCAATGGGATGACACAACCATTTGATTTCTCACAATTCAACATACTGCACAAACAGCAGGTCATATTGAGCCAGCAGTGGGACAACTTCAAGAATCCGATTGTAAGAGAATATTTTGAACATGAATAGCGTGATATTACTACTGAAACTTTTTAAAACCGACGGATTCTTATCAAATGCCATTTTATTGATATGTATTGTTTAGTTTTGATCTGTAATCTGATCTCTAAGTAAGTAATTGTGCAAAAAATTTTGGAGTTCTTTTTTCTTTTGCATTTTTTGTTGCACGTGTTGAGATGAATTGAGTGTATTATTTTGAAATGTATTTGATTCTAGGCAGTTCTCGTATAAAGAGAAGTGTGAGGGCTTCTATTATATTTTTCCCATCTATGGAGACATTTTTACCATGTCATGGAAACTTGACTGGTTAAAAAAGTACGTAACTAGTTAAACTAATTCTGAGGTGTTTTTATAATGTGTTGTCTTGGCAATAAAAGTAGGAAGTGTGAGCTTTTTTTATAAAATTTTCACATTCCGGAGATTATTCGTAAACATATTGCTCAAAGAGCATTAGCATGTCACGTCAGGTTATATTAACCGAAGAATTAATGGGGTGTAACAAACATACGTCTGTCTGACAGTATCAAATAAATCACGCCACCCAGCTGCATGGGAACTGGATGCTCCAATTCGCCACGAGCTGATGGGTACAGTGGGTATAGTGTTTGGTGTTGCGCACCCGATACCATTACCAATGTTTATAAATATGGCAATCCATTTGTCAAAGTCTTACTTATCAAATCTTCTGATATTTTGTATATCAATCTATTGTAGGAGAGGAAGAATCCTATCTATATCATTCAAAATAAATCCTCATATGTACGATGCACCTGACCATCACCATTATAGGAACATTTATTCAAAGTCACTTAGGATGCGTCAAAACATATGGAATGTCATGTGATGAACATAATCATTTCAGGTTTAAAAATCACAATCACCACTATCACTATGAAAATTAATTCTGACTATCATCCCATAGTCTCTATGTATCACTCTCAAGGTTTGTCTGTCTGGTACACTGTTCTCTGACAAGTACATATATGTATGATTTAATATCATAATTATGACTAATGAGAATTTTTCATCAAGCAATATACACTCTAGTTTGTTGTGTATTAATGTTGTCCTTTAAAATACGACAACAATATCTGAAACAAAAATACACATACTCCTCACTATTCAAATCTGGCAAAACTCGACCCGACTAAACCGGGTTCGGGTCTTGATTTTTTCGACCCGACCCAAAATGACCTAAACCCGAAAAATCCGAAATTATTTATGGGTCGGGTCTGGGTTTGCAATTGTCGACCCGCAAAACCCGATCGATCCAAAATTATGTCTTCATATATGTATATGTATTTTTCCTATTTTGGCCATATAAAAGTTAAACACATTCAAACATAAAAATATGATATTTATACAAGTCTTTGCTTGTAAAACACTAATTGACCAACAAATTCTCCAGCAAATTCGGGTCTAATGGGTTTTTATTTTTGGATTTTTTAAGTTTGCATTTTCGGGTTTGTATTTTCGAGTTTTTCATATTTACATATAACATGATATTTTTTGGTCCACTGGGTCCATCGAGTCAGACCAACAAATAGTAATTTTGGATTCGGGTCGAGCAAGTATGACCCAAAATTATTTTCGGATCGGGTTAAGATCGAGTGTATTTGATCGGACCCGAATTGATGCGCTCAACCCGGACCTGATTGCCACCCCCCTGAAGACATATATTATACCTTTATTGTCAAATTACGTATTTAATATCAGATCTAATATCGCATGTATAATTGGCTCTCTAGATATACATATTCAACACAGGTACCCTACTAATTCAATTTTAGTGAATCAACCTAACCAACATAGTTTCTCAATGCCTATATTCTAGGAAAATTCTAGGACGACTGTGTTCTGCAAATATTGAAGAATATCAATGATGAACCTAAACACCACTTCGGACTTCAAACTAATAAAAAATATATCAAGACCAATTTTCTATATTTAAGTAACTAGAACAATAATTCCCACAACAAGTATATCACCACAACAATTAGATGAGCTTTTGTCAACATCTTCAAAATTCAATTCTGTTGATAATGCCTCAGAACAATTTTTCTGCTTAAGATATATAAACTATCTAGTATCGTGAGACTGCCAAAAACACAGTCCAATTGGGAGTTGACTTTTCCAACCATCTTCATTTTGGTGTTGCCGTCAAATCCAAACGTCTTAAAGATAAGTCTTTTTTTCTTTGTTTTTTTTTCTTTCAGTAGGTTATTTCTAGTGGAGCCTGTTTCCATGTGGACATGTGGTGACCACAAGGTCTTCCACCAGCCTTCCTAGTACCTAGCTAAAAATTATTGCAGATATACTAATTAAAGATAATAAAAGTTGTGATGAAAAAAACTTTAGTTTGGGCATTTGCATTGCGTACATGCCTTCTGTTTTCATCTCGAAAAACTGGTGGAAAACGAGAATTCATCAGGAAGTATAGTCATCCGAAAATATATTAAGGGGTAGAAGACCATGAGCTAAGTTAAAGGATCATAACCTTCCAGCTGTCTGCTTGGGTTCTTCTTCCCACATGCTCTGCAGTAATCATTGCCATTCCAATGTCACATACTCTTATTCCACGTGCTCTTTTCTGTGTTTAGAACAACTAACATGCGCAACATCATTTTTTAATTTGGTCGGAACTGTCCATAGCTATGACACTGTCGCAGAGATGAACGTTGCTAGTGTTCTGCATCTGCCATTTTCCTATGTGATTCGGAATCGTATTATGTAAATTACTATAAAGATGAGCCTACTGCCTACTAGGGCCAGTCTATTGGAGGGGCCAACCTGAGTGACGGCCAGGGACCAAAAAAGAGGGGGGCCCATAATTTTATTTTTCTAAACATCTCTTGTTGTTCTGAAATTCTAATTTGTGCTGTTTGCAATATCTGCTAACCCTTCAGCAGTTATGCTCCCCGCTTCCGTTCATTTTATTTGTTCACATTCGACAGACTATGTTGTAGTGATAGCGCTTGTCCTTTGCAGAAGTCCACGACGCCTCTCGCTGTCGTGTATGCTCAGTGCTTCCTATTCTCCTTGTCCGTAGACTCCGCTGACCCTGCTCGACCAATGCCCATGAGGACTACGACACCTCTTGGTGTCGTGATGGTGCAGCGCCGCCAAACTTTTAGCTCGCAATAGCAGGCACGTGGCAAGAACTGAGAAGGATCCATGCTCTCCCCCTGAAAGACCATCCATACCAGACAATCCAGAATTGACAACAGAGGTTCAGGTGTTATATATAATTCTGGTTTGATCTTGGCGTCTTGCACTGCGGACATCGCTGGCTAAGGCCCCAGTTAGTTTGATTTAAGTATATTGAAAATCCCTTCGCTCATTCTCACCCTAATTACCGACTCGCATGCGTTCTTACTCGGTTGCATATAGGTATTGTCTTTCATATGTTACTGCCGTTGTATATGAATTATTTTGTCAGTATTCTTTTGAATGTCTAACTGAGAAAAGAACCTTCACAGTTCTAAAATCTATCACATATGAACCTAGGTGATGAGGAGTAGTTGTTAGATGGATTAAATTGATACGACTGTTATCAAACATCTACTGATATTGAACAATCTATTTGTATACAACTGTGCAAATCTAGAGGCAAAATAGTACTCTATGCATTCAGGATCATTGAAATGATTGCAAAATTTGATTTGGTAATGCAAGATCATGTTCTATGCGTTCAACATCATGAGATTCACCATCATTATCTTGGTTGTCCAATTCAAAATGAGTTGATATCTCTTTTAACCCACAGTATTAAGAGTTATATATTGAACATAATTAGAGGGGCTAACTAGTTCTCCATAATTCTTGATTGTACTCCTGATGTGAGCCACCAAGAACAAATGACTCTCATTGTATGATGTGTGAACATGTCTGGTCAGAAAATAAGAATAGAAGAGTTCTTTTTAGAGTTTCTGAAATTTGATGATATGATGGATTGGGGCTTTTTAATGAACTTGTAAATACTTTTGAGTCTCTTGATCTTAATGTGGAGGACGCAAGAGGTCGAGGTGATGACAACGATTCTAATATGAAGGGAAAACACCAAGCTGTGCAAAAGTGGTTACTCGTAGAAAATCCCATAGCATTATATATGCCTTGTGCTTGTCATGGTCTTAATCTCACTATTAGTGATATGGCTCATTCTTGTATTCCAACTATTTCTCTTTTTGGAATTATACAATGCATATACACATTATTTGCAAGTTCTTTGAAAAGGTGGAAGTATTTTCTTGACAATGTCCCAGGTTTGACAGTTAAATCACTATTTAATATTTGTTGGGAGAGTCTTATTAAAAGTGTCAAAGCTATAAGATTTCAAGTTTCTCAAATCAGGTTGGCTCTATTGGAATTATCTAAGTCTCATGATGATGCTAAAACACAAAGTGAAACAAACAGTATGAATTGAAGTTGCAATCTAAATCTATTTGTATTGATGCTACTGTTAAGTTATTGAAAGATATGGTGTCTTTTCTTTTGAAATACACAGATGAGTGATACACATGATACATGTGTTTCACGAAGCAATTGTCAGAGAGGGGTCCGTGTTATATCATATGCCTCTTTTTTCTACTTTTAGATACTTACTGATAACTCTAGTCCATGGTTTTTTGTATGCTTATACGTAGTGATGACGGTATCATATGAACATTTTTGTCCAATAATGAATTATCATATGCATATATATAGATATACTTAATTGTAAGAGGGATACTACACTCGAAAGTGGACAAGCTAGCAATGGGATGACACGACCATTTGATTTCTCACAATTCAACATACTGCACAAACACCAGGTCATATTGAGCCAACAGTGGGACAACTTCAAGAATCCGATTGTAAGAGAATATTTTGAACATGAATAGCGTGATATTACTAGTCAAACTTTTTAAAACCGATGGATTCTTGTCAAATGCCATTTTATTGATATGTACGGTTTAGTTTTAATCTGTAATCTGATCTCTAAGTAAGTAATCGTGCAAAAAAATTTGGAGTTCTTTTTTCTTTTGCATTTTTTGTTGCACGTGTTGAGATGAATTGAGTGTATTATTTTGAAATGTATTTGATTCTAGGCAGTTCTCGTATAAAGATAAGTGTGAGGGCTTCTATTATATTTTTCCCAGCTGCGGAGACATTTTTACCATGTCATGGAAACTTGACTGGTTAAAAAAGTACGTAACTAATTAAACTGATTTTGAGGTGTTTTTATAATGTGTTGTCTTGGCAATAAAAGTAGGAAGTGTGAGCTTTTTTTATAAAATTTTCACATTCTGGAGATTATTCGTAAACATATTGCTCAAAGAGCATTAGCATGTCACGTCAGGTTATATTAACCGAAGAATGGGGTGTAATAAAGATACGTCTGTCTGACAGTATCAAATAAATCATGCCACCCAGCTGCATGGGAACTGGATGCTCCAATTCGCCACGATCTGATGGGTAGAGCGGGTATAGTGTTTGGTGTTGCACACCCGATACCAATACCAATCTTTATAAATATGGCAATCCATTTGTCAAAGTCTTACATATCAAATCTTCTGATATTTTGTATATCAATCTATTATAGGAGATGACAAATCCTATCTATATCATTCAAAATAAATCCTCATATGTACAATGCACCTGACCATCACCATTATAGGAACATTTATTCAAATTCACTTAGGATGCGTTAAAACATATGGAATGTCATGTGATGAACGTAATCATTTCAGGTTTAAAAATCACAATCACCACTATCACTATGAAAATTAATTCTGACTATCATCCCATGGTCTCTATGTATCACTCTCAAGGTTTGTCTGTCTGGTACACTGTTCTCTAACAAGTACATATATGTTTGATTTAATATCATAATTATGACTAATGATAATTTTTCATCAAGCAATATACACTCTAGTTTGTTGTGTATTAATGTTGTCTTTTTAACTACGACAATAATATCTGAAACAAAAATACACATACTCCTCATTATTCAAATCTGGCAAAACTCGACCCGACTAAACTGGGTTCGGTTCTTGATTTTTTTGACCCGACTCGAAATGAACTAAACCCGAAAAATCCGAAATTTACGGGTCAGATCCGGGTTTACAATTGTCGACCCACAAAACCCGATCGATCCAAAATTATGTCTTCATATATGTATATGTAATTTTCATATTTTGTCCATATAAAAATTAAACACATTCAAACATAAAAGTATGATATTTATACAAGTCTTGCTTGTAAAACACTAATTTACCAACAAATTCTCCAGCAATTTCGGGGCTAATGGGTTTTTATTTTTGGATTTTTTAAGTTTGCATATTTGGGTTTTTCGGGTTTATATTTTTGGGTTTTTCAGATTTGCATATAACATGATATTTTTGGGTCCACCGGGTCCATCGAGTTAGACTCACAAATAGTAATTTTGGATTCGGGTCGAGCAAGTATGACCCAAAATTATTTTCGGATCAGGTTCAGATCGAGTGTATTTGATCTGACCTGAATTGACCCGCTCATCGCGGACCCGATTGCCACCCCCCTAAAGACATATATTATATCTTTATTGTCAAATTACGTATTTAATATTAGATCTAATACCACATGTATAATTGGCTCTCTAGATATACATATTCAACACAGGTACCCTACTAATTCAATTTTAGTGAATCAACCTAACCAACATAGTTTCTCAATGCCTATATTCTAGGAAAATTATAAGACCACTGTGTTCTGCACATATTGAAGAATATCAATGATGAACCTAAACACCACTTCAGACTTCAAACTTATAAAAAATATATCAAGACCAGTTTTCTATATTTAAGTAACTAGAACAATAATTCCCACAACAAGTATATGACTACAATAATTAGATGAGCTTTTGTCAACATCTTCAAAATTCAATTATGCTGATAATGCCTAAGAACAATTTTTCTTCTTAAGATATATAAACTATCTAGTATCGTGAGACTTCGAAAAACACAGTCCAATTGGGAGTTGACTTTTCCAACCATCTTCATTTTGGTGCTGTCGTCAGATCCAGACGTCTTAAAGATAAGTCTTTTTTTTCATTGTTTTTTTTCTTTCAGTAGGTTATTTCTAGTGGAGCCTATTTCCATATCGACCTGTGGTGACCACAAGGTCTTCCATCAGCCTTCCTAGTACCTAGCTAAAAAATATTGTAGATATACTAATTAAAGATAATAAAAGTTGTGATGAAAAAAACTTTAGTTTGTGCATTTGCATTGCGTACATGCCTTCTGTTTTATCTCGAAAAACTAGTGGAAAATGAGAATTCATCAGGAAGGATAGTCATCTGAAAATATATTAAGGGGTAGAAGACCATGAGCTATGTTAAAGGATCATAACCTTCCAGCTGTCTTCTTGGGTTCTTCTTCCCACATGCTCTGCAGTAATCATTGTCATTCCAATGTCACATACTCCTATTCCACGTGCTCTTTTCCGTGTTTTAAACAACTAACATGCGCAACTTCATTTTTTAATTTGGTCAGAACTGTCCATAGCTATGACACTGTCACAGAGATGAACGTTGCTAGTGTTATGCATCTTCCATTTTCCTATGCGATGCAGAATCGTATTATGTAAATTACTATAAAGATGAGCCTACTGCCTACCAGGGCCAGTCTATTGATGGGGCCAACCTAAGCGACGACCAAGGACCAATAAAGAGGGGGGTCCATAATTTTATTTTTCTAAACATCTCTTGTTGTTCTGAAATTCCAATTTGTGATGTTTGCGACTTCCGCTAACCCTTCAGCAGTTATGCACCCCACTTCCGTTCATATTGTTTATTCACATTCAGCAGACTCTGCTGCAATGATAGCGTTGCTCCTCCGCAGAAGTCCACGACGCCTCTCACTGTCGTGTATGTTCGACGCTTCCTATTCTCCTTGTCCGCAGACTCCGCAGACCCTGCTCGACAAATGCCCACGAGGACCACGACACCTCTTGGTGCCGTGCTGGTGCAGCGTCGCCAAACTTTTCACCGGAGATCGCAAACACGGGGCGAGAACCGAGAAGGATCCATGCTCTCCCCCTGAAAGACCATCCATACCAGACAATCTAGAATTGACAGCGGAGGTTCAGGTGTTATATATAATTCGGTTTGATCTTGGCATCTTGCACTGCAGACTTCGCTGGCTAAGGCCCCGATTAGTTCGATGTAAGTAGATTGAAAATCCCTTTGCGCATTCTTACCCTAATTGCCGACTCGCATGCGTTCTTACTCGGCTGCATATAGGTATTGTCTTTCATAACTTACTGTCGTTGTATACGAATTATTTTGTCAGTCTTCTTTTGAATGTCTAACTGAGAAAAGCTCCTTCACAGTTCTAAAATCTATCGCATATGCATCCAGGTGACGAGGAGTAGTTGTTAGATGGATTAAATCGATACGACTGTTATCGAACATCTACTGATATTGAACAATCTATTTGTACACAACTGTACAAATCTAGAGGCAAAATAGTACTCTATGCATTCAGAATCATTGAAATGCTTGCAAAATTTGATTTGGTAATGCAAGATCATGTTCTACACATTCAGCATCATGAGATTCACCATCATTATCTTGGTCGTCCAATTCAAAATGAGTTGATATCTCTTTTAACCCACAATATCAAGAGTTCTATATTGAACATCATTAGAGGGGCTAAATATTTCTCCATAATTCTTGATTGTACTCTTGATGTGAGCCACCAAGTACAAATGACTCTCATTGTATGATGTGTGAACATGTCTGGTCTGAAAATAAAAATAGAAGAGTTCTTTTTAGAGTTTCTGAAATTTGATGATATGACTGGATTGGGGCTTTTTCATGAACTTGTAAATGCTTTTGAGTCTCCTGATCTTAATGTGGAGGACTCGAGAGGTCGAGTTTATGACAACGGTTCTAATATGAAGGGAAAACACCAAGGTGTGCAAAAGTGGTTACTCCTAGAAAATCCCAGAGCGTTATATATGTCTTGTGCTTGTCATGGTCTTAATCTCACTATCAGTGATATGGCTCATTCTTGTGTTCCGACTATTTCTCTTTTTGGAATTATACAATGCATATACACATTATTTGCAAGTTATCCGAAAAGGTGGAAGTATTCGCTTGACAATGTCTCAGGTTTGACGGTTAAACCACTGTCTAATATTTGTTGAGAGAGTCTTATTAAAAGTGTCAAAGCTATAAGATTTCAAGTTTCTCAAATCAGGTTGGCTCTATTGGAATTATCTAAGTCTCGTGATGATGCTAAGACACAAAGTGAAACAAACAGTCTGAATTGAAGTTGCAATCCAAATCTATTTGTATTGATGCTACTGTTAAGTTATTGAAAGATATTGTGTCTTTTCTTTAGAAATACAGAGATGAGTGATACACATGATACATGTGTTTCAGGAAGAAATTGTCAAGAGAGGGGTCTGTGTTACATCATATGCCTCTTTGTTCTACCTTTAGATACTTAGTGATAACTCTAGTACATGGTTTGTTGTATGCTTATACGTAGTGATGACGGTATCATCTGAACATTTTTGTCCAATAATGATTTATCATATGCACATATATAGATATACTTAATTCTAAGAGGGATACTACACTGGAAAGTGGACAAGCTAGCAATGGAATGACACAACCATTTGATTTCTCACAATTCAACATTCTGCACAAACACCAGGTCATATTGAGCCAGTAGTGGTACAACTTCAAGAATCTGATTGTAAGAGAATATTTTGAATATGAATAGCGTGATATTACTACTCAAACTTTTTAAAACCGATGGATTCTTGTCAAATGTCATTTTATTGATATATACTATTTAGTTTTGATATGTAATCTGATCTCTAAGTAATCGTGCAAAAAAATTTGGAGTTCTTTTTTCTTTTGCATTTTTTGTTGCACGTGTTGAGATGAATTGCGTGTATTATTTTGAAATGTAATTGATTCTAGGCAGTTCTCGTATAAAGAGAAGTGTGAGGGCTTCTATTATATTTTTCCCAGCTGCGGAGACATTTTTACCATGTCATGGAAACTTGACTGGTTCAAAAAGTACGTAACTAGTTAAACTGATTCTGAGGTGTTTTTATAATGTGTTGTCTTGGCAATAAAAGTAGGAAGTGTGAGCTTTTTTAATAAAATTTTCACATTCTGGAGATTATTCGTAAACATATTGCTCAAAGAGCATTAGCATGTCACGTCAGGTTATATTAACTGAAGAATGGGGTGTAACAAAGATACGTCTGTCTGACAGTATCAAATAAATCACGCCACCCAGCTGCATGGGAACTGGATGCTCCAATTCGCCACGAGCTGATGGGTAGAGCAGGTATTGTGTTTGGTGTTGCACAACCGATACCATTACCAATCTTTATAAATATGGCAATCCATTTGTCAAAGTCTTACTTGTCAAATCTTCTGATATTTTGTATATTAATCTATTGTAGGAGAGGACAAATTCTATCTATATCATTCAAAATAAATCCTCATATGTACAATGCACCTGACCATCACCATTATAGGAACATTTATTCAAAGTCACTTAGGATGCGTCAAAACATATGGAATGTCATGTGATGAACGTAATCATTTCAGGTTTAAAAATCACAATCACCACTATCACTATGAAAATTAATTCTGACTATCATCCCATGGTCTCTATGTATCACTCTCTAGGTTTTTCTGTCTGGTACACTGTTCTCTAACAAGTACATGTTTGATTTAATATCATAATTATGACTAATGAGAATTTTTCATCAAGCAATATACACTCTAGTTTGTTGTGTATTAATGTTGTCTTTTTAACTACAACAATAATATTTGAAACAAAAATACACATACTCCTCATTATTCAAATCTAGCAAAACTCGACCCGACTAAACCGGGTTCGGGTCTTGATTTTTTCGACCCGACCCAAAATGACCTAAACCCAAAAAATCCAAAATTATTTACGGGTCGGGTCCGGGTTTGCAATTGTCAACCCGCAAAACCCGATCGATCCAAAATTATGTCTTCATACATGTATATGTATTTTTCATATTTTCTCCATATAAAAGTAAACACATTCAAATATAAAAATATGTTATTTATACAAGTCTTTTCTTATAAAACACTAATTGACCAACAAATTCTGCAGCAATTTCCGGTCTAACGGGTTTTTATTTTTGGATTTTTTAAGTTTGCATTTTTGGGTTTTCCGGTTTGTATTTTCGGGTTTTTAAGATTTGCATATAACATGATATTTTTGGGTCCACCGGGTCCATCGAGTCAGACTCACAAATAGTAATTTTGGATTTGGGTCGAGCAAGTATGACCCAAAATTATTTTCGGATCAGGTTCAGATCGAGTGTATTTGATCTGACCCGAATTGACCCGCTCAACTCGTACCCGATTGCCACCCCCTGAAGACATATATTATACCTTTATTGTCAAATTACGTATTTAATATCAGATCAAATATCACATGTATAATTGGCTCTCTAGACATACATATTCAACACAGGTACCCTACTAATTCAATTTTAGTGAATCAACCTAACCAACATAGTTTCTCAATGCCTATATTCTAGGAAAATTATAGGACCACTGTGTTATGCACATATTGAAGAATATCAATGATGAACCTAAACACCACTTCGGACTTCAAACTAATAAAAAATATTATCAACACCAATTTTATATATTTGAGTAACTAGAACAATAATTCCCACAACAAGTATATGACCACAACAATTAGATGAGCTTTTGTCAACATCTTCAAAATTCAATTCTGCTGATAATTCCTCAGAACAATTTTTCTGCTTAAGATATATAAACTATCTAGTATCATGTGACTTCCAAAAACACAGTCCAATTGGGAGTTGACTTTTCCAACCATCTTCATTTTGGTGATGCCGTCAGATCCAGACGTCTTAAAGATAAGTCTTTTTTTTCATTGTTTTTTTTCTTTCAGTAGGTTATTTCTAGTGGAGCCTGTTTCCATGTGGACCTGTGGTGACCACAAGGTCTTCCATCAGCCTTCCTAGTACCTAGCTAAAAATTATTGCACATATACTAATTAAAGATAATAAAAGTTGTGATGAAAAAACTTTATTTTGTGCATTTGCATTGCATACATGCCTTCTGTTTTCATCTCGAAAAACTAATGGATAATGAGAATTCATCAGGAAGGATAGTCATCCAAAAATATACTAAGGGGTACAAGACCATGAGCTAAGTTGAAGTATCATAACCTTCCAGCTATCTACTTGGGTTCTTCTTCCCACATGCTCTGCAGTAAGAAGGGATCATTGCCATTCCAATGTCACATACTCCTATTCCACGTGCTCTTTTCCGTGTTTAGAACAACTAACATGTGCAACATCATTTTTTAATTTGGTCAGAACTTTCCATAGCTATGACATTGTCATAGATATGAACGTTGCTAGTGTTCTGCATCTGCCATTTTTCTATGTGATTCATAATCGTATTATGTAAATTACTATAAAGATGAGCCTACTGCCTACCAGGGCCAGTCTATTAGAGGGGCCAACCTGAGCGACGGCCAGGGACCAACAAAGAGGGGGGCCCATAATTTTATTTTTCTAAACATCTCTTGTTGTTCTGAAATTCCAATTTATGTTGTTTGCGACTTCCGCTAACCCTTCAGCAGTTATGCTCCCCGCTTCCATTCATTTTGTTTGTTCACATTCAGCAGACTCTGCTGCACTGATAGCGCTGCTCCTCCACAGAAGTCCATGATGCCTCTCGCTGTCGTGTACATTCGGCGCTTTCTATTCTCCTTGTCCGCAGACTCCGCTGACCCTGCTCGACAAATGCCCACGAGGACCACGACACCTCTTGGTGTCGTGTTGGGGTAGCGTCGCCAAACTTTTCGTCGGCAATCACAGGTACGGGGCGAGAACCGAGAAGGATCCATGCTGTCCCCCCCTGAAAGACCATCCATACCAGACAATCCAGAATTGACAGCGGAGGTTTAGGTATTATATATAATTATGGTTTGATCTTGGCGTCTTGCACTGCGGACTTCGCTGGCTAAGGCCCCGATTAGTTTGCTGTAAGTAGATTGAAAATCTCTTCGCTCATTCTTACCCTAATTGGCGACTCGCATGCGTTCTTACTTGGCTACATATAGGTATTGTCTTTCATAACTTACTACTGTTGTATACGAATTATTTTGTAAGTCTTCTTTTGAATGTCTAACTGAGACAAGCTCCTTCAAAGTTCTAAAATCTATCGCATATGCATCTAGGTGACGAAGTGTAGTTGTTAGATGGATTAAATTGATATGACTGTTATCGAACATCTACTGATATTGAACAATCTATTTGTACACAACTGTGCAAATCTATAGGCAAAATAGTACTCTATGCATTTAGGATCATTGAAATGCTTGCAGAATTTGATTTGGTGATGCAAGATCATGTTCTACGCATTCAGCATCATGAGATTCACCATCATTATCTTGGTCGTCCAATTCAAAATGAGTTGATATCTCTTTTAACCCACAGTATTAAGAGTTCTATATTGAACATCATTAGAGGGGTTAAATAGTTCTCCATAATTCTTTATTGTACTCCTGATGTGAGCCACCAAGAACAAATGGCTCTCAGTGTATGATGCATGAACATGTCTGGTCAGAAAATAAAAATAGAAGAGTTCTTTTTAGAGTTTCTGAAATTTGATGATATGATTGGATTGGGGCTTTTTAATGAACTTGTAAATTCTTTTGAGTCTCTTGATCTTAATGTGGAGGACGCGAGAGGTCGAGGTTATGACCATGGTTCTAATATGAAGGGAAAACACCAAGGTGTGCAAAAGTGGTTACTCCTAGAAAATCCTAGAGCGTTATATATGCCTTGTGCTTGTCATGGTCTTAATCTCACTATTAGTGATATGGCTCATTCTTGTGTTCCGACTATTTCTCTTTTTGGAATTATACAATGTATATACACGTTATTTGCAAGTTCTCCAAAAAGGTGGGAGTATTAGCTTGACAATGTCTCAGGTTTGAGGGTTAAATTACTGTCTAATATTTGTTGGGAGAGTCTTATGAAAAGTGTCAAAGCGATAAGATTTCAAGTTTCTCAAATCAGGTTGGCTCTATTGGAACTATCTAAGTCTCGTGATGATGCTAAGACACAAAGTGAAACAAACAGTCTGAATTGAAGTTGCAATCCAAATCTATTTGTATTGATGCTACTATTAAGTTATTGAATGATATGGTGTCTTTTCTTTAGAAATACAGAGATGAGTGATTTGCTTCTAATATTGTTGTTGCTACTAAGATTGCCTCTGAGATGAATGATGAGTCAACTTTTCAAGTTAAGTGTTGCATTGTTAGGAAAAGAAAATTTGATGAGAATCAACTTTTCAAGTAAAGCGTTGCATTGTTAGGAAAAGAAAAATTGATGAGAATGATGATGATATTAAATCAGAGAAAGATATATAACTCAGAGATCTTAAAATCATTGGATGAAGCTACCCTAAAGGCATGTACTAAGTTTCATGCTAATTTTTCTCATGACTTTTTTTCTGAGTTGAAAGTATTGCAGGTGAGTTTTCCAGAAGAGCAAAAGTCAGCTATTGAAGTTCTTGAATTTGTGAAAGATGCAGATTTTTTCCCTTATATTTCAAGTTCCTTAAATCAGGTTGGCTCTATTGGAATTATCTAAGTCTCATGATGATGCTAAGACACAAAGTGAAGCAAACAGTCTGAATCGAAGTTGCAATCCAAATCTGTTTGTATTGATGCTCCTGTTAAGTTATTGAAAGATATGGTGTCTTTTCTTCAGAAATACATAGATGAATGATTTGCTTCTAATATTGTTGTTGCTACTGAGATTGCCTCTGAGATGACTGATGAGTCAACTTTTCAAGTTAAGTGTCGTATTGTTAGGAAAAGAAAATTTGATGAGAATGATGATGATAATGATGATGATATTAAATCATAGAAAGATATATAACTCAAAGATCTTAAAATCATTGGATGAAGCTACCCTAAAGGCATGTACTAAGTTTCATGCTACTTTTTGTCATGAATTTTTTTCTGAGTTGAAAGTATTGCAGGTGAGTTTGCCAGAAGAGCAAAAGTCAGCTATTGAAGTTCTTGAATTTGTGAAAGATGTAGATTATTTCCCTTATATTTCAATTCCTTAAGGTGTTTTTCCAAACTAAAGTTGCTGAAAAACTACCTTAGATCATCAATGTCTTAAGAAAGATTGAACGATTTGACAATGTTATGCATTGAGAAGGATATGTTGGGAAATATTGATGTTGACACTATTATTCAAAATTTTGCATCTAAAAAAGCTCAAAGAATTTTTTTATATGATGAGTGAACCTTGATATGGAGATATTTATATATAACTTTTATGTTCATTTTAGTTTAATTTGTAGGACATGTTCTATTTTTTTATATGACAACTTTGACAATTATGACTAAACTTGTGTTTATTTAAATTTGTGTTTATCTTCACCCCGGCCCTGCTGCCTACCTATACAATTTTGTAATTCTCTCTATAAAATTAAAAAATCACTACAATATTTTCTTTAACTTGTTAATTTGGCCCAAAGAGTACTATTTTCATGCCTTCCCTGTGAAGTCAGTTTTTCTAAAGAAAAATTAGATCTAGATAACACCACAGAAAAATTAGATCTTTATAACACCACCTACTGCTCATAATTTCATCACCAAAGAAATGTGTCTATATGCGTGCCTTCAAAACACCTTTTTGGGGTAATACATGCCTGCAATATCATGCTATTGGATGAGAATCTACATTGAAAATAAAATATTTTACTAGCCTTTTCATAGGCACATTCACTTTCACACATTCATGCTTCCTAATCACAAGTCTGGCAAGATCTCAATTTCTTCAAACTCTCCTTCAAGGAAGTAGTACTTCTTCATATTAGAAACCACATTGCCCCACACCTGGATCTCCACCCCAGAATGCCGCCTCACAATAGAAGCTGCCTCAAAAATATTGCATCATGGCAGAACTCATTTTCTAAAAGCAAAGCAGAAAAGTGGCATAAGACTGCTCCCGGTGAAAACAACACAAAACAAAATCTTAATCCTAACCACACATCCAACCTTTCAATCTTAAGATTTAACTGTACTATAATAATCAACACAATAATTTATGCAAATGAAGATATTTTACATTTTTCCTGTTCAACAGCGCACTCTCAACTCAACTACACTTTGAAGTGTTGGAAAATAGTGGTTGTCGTAGCTCTGTAAGACAGATGTTAATTAGATATTGCAAGCAGTTAACCACCAAAACGCAGTAGTAATATTAACTGTAAATTAGATTCGGAGAAAACGGCGAATGAGTTTAGAAATCAAACACTAGAGCTTGAAGATGAAGGTGTGTGAAACTCTATCTTCAAGATAGATTCCACTGCTCCTAGCACGAGCGTCTCTGGCGGTCTATCTCCAAGATTCAGCCAGCCCAATTGATAACACCAATTTTTGTGATGTTTTTTGGCCTTTATTCTATTATCAAAACTGCCCTTTTTAACTATTTTCCTCTCTTTTATAAGTACTTTTGCAATAATAGGCCAAACAACGCTCTTAATCCAATATTTCCATATTTTACAAAGTTTCCTCCTTTTTGGTACATTTTATCATCAATAAGGCCGACCCGACCCACAAATAAGTTCCACCTGCATCGGCCTTCCTAACGACCGATACGATCACTACCCGACAAGGGTAGCGCGACACTCCAACGTGTGACATAGGGATGCCGTGCAAGAAGGAACTAGCGGGCGATACATCTTCTACCCGACAGGGAGCCGAGCGTGCCACAACAACTAAAGCTTGTCGCGCAATACTGGCCACCCACCGGCAGGCGCCGCCCGTCACTTGACCGACAACCGACACCCTTGTGCCGGGCGATACCAATATCGGCCGTCCACCGACCCCGCGAATAAGGAGGACACGTGACACCCTGAGCATCATAACTTCCTCCAACCGCTGCCTATAAATAGCAGCTACAGGGAGCCGAAAAGACAGGTCAGAACCCTAGGCAAATCTTCGGAGGAAAGCTGCGAGAGAAAGAGTATCGTGCCTCAGTGCTCGTCGGGCATTCTAGGTGAGCTCTTCCCCATCCCGAGAGGGAGGGAATGGTTCACTTAGGATCGTCCCGGGCGTCACTGCAGGCTGATTTTTCATCGGCCAACGAGGATGAGCGACATAAGTGCCCGACATTAGATGCGTCACTCCAAGCCTGACACGATACTGAACCTGATACACATCGCCCGTCACGGCGTGCTGCTCAAGAGGGTGCCGCTACACATGTGCGAATCGGGCCAGGATCCTTGAGCGATAAAATCGGACCGTCACGGCGTGCCGCCTGAGAGGGTGTGCCACCCGACACGGTTGTATCGGGCTGGAGAGTCTGCAGTAGTCTGTCGTCCTTCTATATCAAGAAGGCGACATCTATCTTTATTTCTGTCATTTAATTGTTTACTTATGCAATGTAATTAAGACCTTTAATGTTTATAGAAATGGAAAAGCTTAATTACTTGCTGCTTTATATTTGGTGCAATTGTTGGATGACTGCTATGTTTAATATCTGAACTCTAGCTTGCATGTTTGGATCGCGTTTCGATTAGCTACCGAATCGTGTTTTCCCGTCGCAACAACTTCGAGAGATGTGTTGTGGCTCTAGTGTTTGGTCCGATTCTGGAGTACGAGAGTGCCCGGAATCGGAGTTGCTTCAGTAACATTTCACTCTAACTTAAGTCCAGCAACCTCGAGAGGCGTGTTGATGCTTGGTTAGAGGTACCCACTCTGAGAGGAGGGGTACATGATGTTCCTGCTGCCGCTTGTTTTACTGAGGTCTTATCCTTCACATCTTGCTTTAGCTCTAGTATTATCTTTCTGTTTCTATTGCATGAAAACCTTAAAAACTTCTAAATGACTAAAACCTTAAATCTTTCTTGTAGCTCCAGTTGGAGATAGATTTCTTTGTTTTATGGATCTTATCTTGTTGTTCCCTTTTGGAAATTTTAATACATCTTTATCCTTGTCGAAGTGTAGTATGTCGATTCTGAGTTCTCAACACTACCACCGTTGTCCCTGTGTTTGACCCCGTATATCTACTTCGACCCCGTAAGCAAAGCTGTGGGGGGCCTAGAAGGATTCGGGTTATAAATGTAAAAGTCCACTGACTTTAAATCCGCCTCCATATTTGGACGCGTGATTTAGGCCGGTCAACTTTTTGGCGCCATTGCCGGGGACATAGCAAAACAGTACTGTAGACGGATCCGAATCCACTAACTACGCTCCCGTGCCTCAAGCTTAGAAATGAGCTTGACAGCACTCTTTTTCTTTTTCTTTTTCATCATTATTATTCTGTGCAAAAAAATTAATAATTCAATTTTCTAAACTTGATTTTTCGTGCCATTTCAGGAACTCTGAAGAACTGTGACCTATTCCACTGAGCTCTGACACCATGACTCGCTGTGAGCAGTCTCTTTCTGAGGGTGAACGTCAAGGCCAAGATGGGAGGTCGCACCAACCTAACTTGGTTGGTCAGCTTTTCGCTTTCATAAAAAGACAGGACACCATCATCAGCCAGCTGGCATAGGGAGCGCTTCCCAGCCCTGGAGCTCTGAATTCCATGCAACGCCAGATGGCAAGTCTGTAGATGCGCCAGCACGAAGTCGATCAACGGTTGGCCCAGATGGCCACTCTGATGAAGGACCCTGCCGGAAAGACAATCTCCTACCCAGAAACTGTCAGAATGGCAGTACTAAGATCTGGAAAGACGGTGGAGTACCCTGATGAAGCCAGACATGAGCCTGAGCCAAGGCCTGAGGGTGCAATTCTGGCAGAGGATGAAGGTAGACAAGCAGACGCTCGAGAGCCTTCACAGAGGTCCCCCCAAGAGCTACCTGGTGGAAGGAATCCTTATGCTCCTAGGCTTCCGTTTCCGTATAAACTGATAAAGGCAAGTCTGAAAAAGCATCATGAAAGGTTCATGGAATCGATCGGGAAGTTGCATCATGAAGTTCCCTTCCTTGACGCCTTGGAGGAGATGTCGACCTATGCCAAGTTCCTCAAGGATCTTATCACAAAGAAAAGAAGAGGAGGAAGGGTTGAAACCGTGCACCTAGCATCTGCTTCCTCAGATTTCGTGAAGCCTGACCTGACAAACAAAAGAAGAGATCCTGGAGCCTTTACGATCCCGTTCGCCATCGGGGACAATGTCGAGCGAAATGGTCTAGCCAACTTAGGGGAAAGCATTCACTTCATGCCCCTGAGTTTTGCGCAAAGGGTGGGTTTAACCGACATGGTTCGAACCAACATGAGGATTGAACTGGCGGACCATATCTTTAAGAGACCTGTGAGCGTTGTTGAAGATGTACTGATCAGGGTCGGTAATTTCTTCATTCCCTACGACATAGTCGTCATTGACAAAACAGAACACCCCCGCTGCCCGATTATCTTTGGACGTCCTTTCCTGGCAACAGGAAGGGCGTTGATCGATGTCTTCGAGGGGATGATCACGTTGAGGGTCGAAAATGACCATCTGAACTTCAAGCTGAAGGAGGTCATGAAAAGTCCTTCCCTGTCAGAATCTGCATGTTTCGCGGATAGCTACGATAAATTCCGCGAGGAAATAGAAGAGGATATCCGGACACTGGACCCCCTTGCAATGGCTATAAGCTGTCAGGATCCCGACTTCAAAGATCCTGAAGTTGCGAAGTATCTCGACCTTTTTGACCTTTCTGACGAAGATCTGTGCGAAGAGGATGAGGTGGTAGAGTCTGTGAAGTATGCCTCTCTCGAGGGGGAGCCTCAAGAGAAGGCACCCAGACCAAAACTAGAGTTGAAAGTGTTTTCTGAAGGTCTGAAATATGAATTCTTAGATGAAGAGGAGAGAAACCCTGTCATCGTAAACGCCAATCTTTCAAGTAATCAGCTGGATACACTTCTTGAGGAGTTGAGACTCCACCGGGGGACCATAGGATATTCAGTAGAGGACATCAAAGGCCTAAGCCCCGCCTTATGCATGCATCACATCAACTTGGAAGAATCTTCCAAGCCTCTAGCTCAACCCCAGAGGAAGCTGAACCAGATGCTCAAGGAAGTCGTCAAGAAAGAGGTAATCAAGCTAAGGGATGCGGGGATCATTTACCCAATCAATGATAGTAATTGGGTGAGTCTGATCCACGTAGTACCCAAAAAGGGCGGGATGACAATGGTAAAAGGTGAAAAGGGCGATGAGGTGGCGGTTAGGACCGTCACCGGATGGAGAATGTGCATCGATTACTGAAAGCTAGACCAGGCTACGAAAAAAGATCATTTTCTACTACCTTTTGTTGACCAAGTTCTTGAAAGATTAGCGCACCATGACTTTTTCTGTTTCCTTGATGGCTTTTTAGGATTTTATCAGGTACCCATCCTGCCCGACGACTAAGAGAAAACAACATTCACCTGCCTCTACGACACTTATGCTTTCAAAAGGATGCCCTTCGGACTTTGCAACGCTCCCGCCACGTTCCAAAGATACATGATATCAATGTTTTCATATTTTCTAGAAGATATCGTAGAAGTTTTCATGGACGATTTTTCAGTCTATGAAAAGGACTTGGATACCTGCCTGAAGAATCTTTCATTGGTTCTTCAAAGGTGCGAGGAGAACAACCTGGTCCTAAACTGGGAAAAGTGTCATTTCATGGTACGGGAGGGCATCGTTCTGGGCATAAGATCTCAAGGCGTGGGATCAAGGTGGACACAAGAAAAGCTGAAGCAATATCTAAGCTTCCTCCACCGAAGTCTGTGACGCGAGTGAGAAGCTTCCTTGGGCACGCCAGATACTACCGAAGATTCATAAAGGACTACTCAAAGATTTCAAAACCATTGTCCAATCTTCTGGTAAAGGATGCTGAATTTGTTTTCTCTGACGATTGTCTCAATGATTTTCAGGCTTTGAAAAATGCTTTAGTAGCACCACCCATCCTCCAAGCACCAAAATGGGATTTACCTTACAAGCTTATGTGCGACGCTAGAGACTATGCGGTAGGATCAGTCATGGGGCAAAAGAAAGATAAGAAGCACCATGTGATTTTCTATGCTAGTCGCACGTTGGAGGCTCAAGTAAATTACACAACCACCGAAAAGGAGATGTTAGCGATCGTCTTCGAATTCGATAAGTTCAGGTCGTACCTCGTCGGAGCAAAGGTCAAGGTATATACAGATCATGGGGCAATAGAATACCTTATGCAAAAGAAAGACACAAAGCCCAGACTGTTGAGGTGGGCCTTATTACTTCAAGAGTTCGACCACGAAATTATCAACAAGAAGGGAGCAGAAAATGTGGTCGTTGACCACCTATCGAGGATCGTATCTGAAAGACAGGGGGACCACCGATCAACGACGACTATGCCAATGAGGCTCTTATGTTGGCTGAAGCAAAAGAAGAAGACTTACCCTGGTTTGTAGATATCTGCAATTATCTTGCTTGTAGAGAACTGCCTCCTGACATTACTTATAATCAGAAAAAGAAGCTATTCGCGGATGCTAAAAACTACTGTTGGGATGATCCTCTCCTTTTCAGGAGATGCGCTGACAATTTATACAGGAGGTGCATCCCAGAGGAAGAAACCGCGAACATCCTAAAGGAATGCCACGCCTCCCCCTACGGTGGACACCTGGGTAGCGAAAGAACGGCTGCAAAAGTGCTACAGACAGGTTTCTACTGGCCCTCGTTATTTAAAGATGCTACACAATTTGTAAAAGTTTGCAAAGAGTGCCAGTCTACAGGGAATATAGGGCGGAGGAATGAAATGCCGATGGCGAGTTGGATCGAAGTAGAAATCTTCGATGTGTGGGGGATCGATTACATGGGGCCGTTTCCTCCATCCAGGGGATATCAATACATACTAGTGGCAGTAGACTATGTATCAAAGTGGGTAGAAGCAGTAGCAACCCAAACATGCAACACCAAGTCTGTAATCAAGCTATTTGAGAAGACGATCTTTCCTCGATTCGGTGTGCCACACACAGTAATAAGCGACGGCGAGTCGCACTTCGGAGAGAGACAGTTCGAAGCACTCCTACGTAAGTGTGGAGTGAAGTACAAGATCGCTACACCCTACCACCCACAGACCTCAGGGCAGGTAGAGGTTTGAAACAGACAAATTAAGCAGATCCTTGAGAAAATTGTCAACCGAACGAGGAAAGACTGGTCTATGAAGCTTGACGACGCGCTTTGGGCCTACCGGACTGCCTACAAGACGCCCATTAGAACCACCCCCTACAAACCTATCTACAGAAAATCCTTCCATCTGCCTCTGGAATTTGAACACAAGGCCCTTTGGGCAATCAAATTCTTAAACATGGACCTCGAAAAAGCTGGGGAAAAGAGATTTTTGCAACTTCAAGAACTTGAAGAGTTGAGGATGATCGCCTATGAAAATGCAAAAATCTACAAACAGAGGACGAAAGTGTGGCATCATGCCCACCTTAGGAGAAAATATGTAAGCGAGGGGGATAAAGTCTTATTATTTAAGTCATCTATTCGTCTTTTTCCTGGGAAGCTACAAATGAGATGGTCAGGACCGTTCATTGTATCGAAGATATACCCATCAGGAATGATGGAGCTCTACGAAAAAGACGATCCGACCAAAGTCTTTCAAGTAAATGGGCACAGAGTAAAGAGGTTCTATGAGGATGAAGCTTTTGTCAAGAGAGCGGAGATCAACCTACACGATATGGGTACTATCGAAGGCTGAACGTGATGATCCTACACCGGTCAAGCTGGCGACGCAAACTTCAGCGCTCCTCGGGAGGCAGCCCGAGTTTTTCTTTCTTTCCTAGAGTAGGATGTATTTCTCTTATTACTTGTAAAAACAAACATCATGGACTGTAATAAGGCCCGAGTCAGCACACGCGCCGAGCGTACCGACTTTTCTATTTTAGTGGCCACCGCTGTATTTTACAAAGCATTGATGAGTAATATTGTCTGAGGTCGGGGACTCAACCCCATACCGATGATGTTCTGCCCATCAATCGCTCTTTCTCCGCCTCGCTTTAGTTTTGACCGCCTGTACCTCCTTCTGTTTAGTCGTGTCGGGCAGCAGCTCAGCTGGCGCGCAAAACCGCCTGTATCGGGCGATAGTTTCTTGGGCATCGCAACGGCCGCGACGAATGGCATTCCTGGGCGGCGTGCACCCGTATTGTGCATGTGAGTAATTTCCCTTGATTTGACTGACGAGACCGTCATCTCGGGAATGGCATGTCTCAACGGCCGACGCGCGCCCCAGAACTGTCCAATTAACCCCAGCCGAGTTTGCTATATATAGTAAGGTGGGTTTACCGTGTCGGGCTACTACACTTGCTCTTTTTGCCACCCGAATAATGCATTAATCCACTTTTTTCTCGCGTGTTGGCCATCTTGCTCTCGCCCTCGTATCGGGCGAGAGCTTCAAAGAGCAAAGGTATAGCCCGACAGTCTATTTTCCCGACACGGGTTTCATATCACGTGTTGCGTATCAGGTTGACAAACTTAATGATTTTCCTTGTATTGCCTGACATGTTTGAGCACGACATGTTGGCCGATCGCAGTTGCCCGATACGCCATATCAGGCGACACGTTTTTCCGTCCTGACGTCCTATCGGGAAGTTGTTTTCATGCGACCTTATCGCCCGACATACCCGTGTCGGGCAGCGTGTTGTGCCGCGCAGATCTCCCTGTATCGTCCGATCTCGTATCGCCCTGAATTTTCTTTTGACGGCCGATACCCAGAACTTGCAATAAGACAAGCTTTATCACAATATCAGTTTTTCCTACCTAACATTTAAATGGTCAATAAATTTGATAACATGTATGGCTCATACAAAGCAAACCTCCAGTCAAGTTGACAAACATGGCACAAGAAATGACGTTGCGGCCGCAGCTGAAGCAACAACTGTCGGACTGAAACGTCAAAATCCCGAGGCAGTTGAGCCATCAACCGCTAAAGAGAGAGCGAGGATAAATTTTATTGATTTGGTAGCTCTGAAGGAGGATCACTTTCTTATCATAGTTTGTCTTCTGCGGTGGCTTAAGACCATCTCCAAAAGACAGTGGAAGTCTTCCTCCGGTGGCCCTGGGTTGGGGGTGGGCATTCTGGTTCAATCCGGAGCTCTCTGTCTACCATAGGTCGGCTATCATTGCCATAATATGCACGAGCCTCGAGCTTCCTTCTTGAGAGCTTTGCACTTGTTCTGACTGCATCCAGCTGGGAAATAAAATGGAGACAGCAAAGAAACATATTGCTGCTTCTCCAAGGCACAAGGGCAATCACCATCTAACCTTCACTGGACTAGCATGACCTCACCCTGTCTCCTTCACTACTCTCGGACAGAGAGTGGAGTAAGTTAGGGGGGGGGGGTACCCATGTACCAGTGAAGGAGGTATAAATTTTTTTTCTTGTGTCATTTCATTCTTCTCCTATATCATGTGTATGTACCCATGCTCGCATAAAATGTAATGCTCATATAAAATTTTTTGAAAATTTTTTCTTTTGTTCCCATACATGTGTACAAAATCGCTATACTAGTAAAAACCTGATGCGACTTCTTACACAATTTGTTTTCTATGTTCTTAACGAGATACAAGTTTTGTTATATCTTTCTGATAATGCTGCCTCAAAAAATAAAAGATTACGTTTTTCCGTGCCAAAATTTTTGAAAAAAACAATAATCTCGCAACAGCTAAGAGACGAGTATGGAGAAGGAAACAGCTGCCCAAACAGCAAAAATCTCTCTTGTTCCCTTACCCAACGAAAGTCCCAAAAAGAGAAAGAAGCCTTATGAGAGTAAATAAAAGCATGAGAGTTGTGCCCAATAAAAGAAAAGAAAAAAAATATATACACACTTGTTTTCCAAAAATACCCATCTTTAGGCATGGTAGATCCGGGGCAGTGGTACGTAGGATGTGAAATCACTACTCTAAAGCCAACTGACTTGGACTGCAGGGACCACTTGCCTGCTAACGAACATTAACCTGGATGGACTGATGGGAAACAAGAAAAACCCCAAAAAGCCTTAGCCTACCCTATACACAACTTTCTACCCCTAAAGCTGTTTGGTGTGAAAGCTAACTTCGGAATCATACACCAAAGTCTCGCTGAAGCTGTAGAGAAAAATATTTACTGAAATAATAAGGCAGGAAAAGCAAGGTCTTTTGTTTGTAGTGAGACATCATTATTTCTAAAAGCATCGCGATTCTTGTTTCACCTCTTGAACTAAAAGCCACACCGAGCAAGAAGAAGCATCACAAAATAAAGTTTAAATATTGATTGAGGACAATCAAAACGCTAAGTTTGGGAGAGTTGATAACATCAATTTTTGTGATGTTTTCGACCTTTTTTCTATTATCAAAACTTCCCTTTTTAAATATTTTCCTCTCTTTTATAAGTACTTTTGCAATAATTGGTCAAACAATGCTCTTAATCCAGTATTTCCATCTTTTGCAGAGTTTTTCCTCCTTTTTGGTACATTTTATCATCAATAAGTCCGACCCGGCCCACAAATAAGTTCCACCTACATCGGCCTTCCTGACGACCGATACGATCACTGCCCGACACGGGTAGCGTGACACTCTGACGCGCGACATAGGGATGCCGCGCAAGAAGGAACTAGCGGGTGATACATCTTCTACCCGACAGGTAGCAGAACGCGCCACGACAACTAAAGCTTGTCGCGCGATACTAGCCACCGACCGACAGGCGCCGCCCATCACGTGACCGACAGCCGACACCCTTGTGTCGGGCGATACCAATATCGGTCGTCCACCGACCCCGCGAATAAGGAGGACACGTGGCGCCCTGAGCACCATAACTTCCTCCAACCGCTGCTTATAAATAGCAGCTATAGGGAGCTGAAAAGACAGGTTGGAACCCTAGGCAAATCTTCGGAGGAAAGCTGCAAGAGAAAGAGTATCGTGCCTCAGTGCTCGTGCCGGGCATTCTAGGTGAGCTCTTCTCCATCCCGAGAGGGAGGGAATGGTTCACTTAGGATCGTCTTGGGCGTCACTGCAGGCCGATATCGGCCAACGAGGATGAGTGACATAAGTTCCCGACATTAGATGTGTCACTCCAAGCCCGACACGATACCGAACCCGATATGCATCACCCGTCACCGCGTGCCGCTCGAGAGGGTGCCGCCCGACATGTGCGTATCAGGCCAGGGTCCTTGAGCGATACAATCGGCCCGTCACAGTGTGCCGCCTCAGAGGGTGTGTCACCCGACACGGTTGTATCGGGCTAGGCTCCTGCCCGGTATCGGGCTGGAGAGTCCGCAGTAGTTTGTCATCCTTCTATATCAAGAAGGCGACATCTATCTTTATTTTTGTCATTTAATTCTCTACTTATGCAATGTAATTAAGACCTTTAATGTTTATAGAAATGGAAAAGCTTAATTACTTGCTGATTTATGTTTGGTGCAATTGTTGGATGACTGCTATGTTTAATATCTGAACTCTACCTTGCATGTTTGGATCGCGTTTCGATTAGTTACCGAATCATGTTTTCCTGTCACAACAACTTCGAGAGATGTGTTGTGGCTCTAGTGTTTGGTCCGATTCTGGAGTACGAGAGTGCCCGAAATCGGAGTTGCTTCAGTAACATTTCACTCTAACTTAAGTCCAGCAACCTCGAGAGGGGTGTTGATGCTTGGTTAGAGGTACCCGCTCTAAGAGGAGGGGTACAGGATGTTCCTGCTGCCGCTTTTTTTACCGAGGTCTTATCTGTCGCACCTTGCTTTAGCTCTAGTATTATCTTTCTGTTTCTGTTGCATGAAAACCCTTAAAAACTACTAAATGACTAAAACCTTAAATCTTTCTTGTAGATCCATTTGGAGATAGATTTCTTTGTTTTATGGATCTTTTCTTGTTGTTCCCTTTTGGAATTTTTAATACATCTTTATCCTTGCCGGAGTGTAGCATGTAGATTATGAGTTCTCAAAACTACCACCCTTGTTTCTGTATTCGACCCCGTATATCTACTTCGACCCCATAAGCAAAGTTGCGGGGGCCTAGAAGGATTCGAGTTATAAATGTAAAAGTCTGACAAACTTCAAATCTGCCTCCATATTTGGACGCGTGATTTAGGCCGGTAACCAACTCTGGTACAGCCGCTCGGTGCAAGCGAGAGTTGTTTTGAACTCGTTCCTTAGTACTTGGTCGCAAACAGCAAAACTGACGTCACAAAGTAGTCGTTGGTGCAAGACAACAACAAGGTGTGGTGGTGTTAGGGAGAATAGGCTTGTTGTGGTGGAGAAAGGAAAAAGGAGCACGAAGGTAACAACTGTACATCAGGAAGGGAACCAGTGTACAGTAGTGAGGTAACCCTGCTATAGCAGTAAAGGAACAACATGTTTGTACTAGAGGAAAGGAACCACAGTACAGCAGTATGGTAACTGCAGTACATCAACAAAGGAATCGTGATACAGTAGTAAGGTAACTGCAGTATATGAGGAAAGGAACTGCTATATATCTCTTTGTATCTCACTGTCGGTTTGTTGTCTGTAGATCTGTCTACTCAAATGAGATCGGACGCCTCCTTATATGGAGTGCGTCTTAGCCGCCGCAGTAACTGCCCGCACCTATTGGACTCTCCAACGTGTGTCATTAACATCGCTTTAATGGTCGACTTTAACGGGTAGTCAAGAGAGGTTTATTGTTGTGTCTTAAACATTGTCAATCGAACTCCAAACGATGCAACATAGAAAACAAAGTGTCGTTTCGGGAAACAAAACAAAATAAAATATTTTGTAAAAAGATAAATCCACGCACGCAAGCACCGAACCGAGTCGAGTCGGGCCCAGCCAGGCCAGACAGGGCAGGCGGGCGGGCGAACGAATATGCGCGTGCACATGTGTGTGTTTTTATTTTAATCCGAGAAATACACAAGACAAGACAAACAATGTTATGCCCTTGAGAGATCATAACCTCTATGGGACCACTAGCTCATATAAGGAGATGTGTGGTGCCTGCTGTAGGCAATATGGGATAAAAGGTTGGCGGTAGAAAACTGAATTCTGGAACAGGAATACAACATTCCCCTACATGTTATATAATTCTTTTCGGAAATTCAATAAATAATAAAAATTTAAAATTTGTGACATTACTATGTTTTTCAGCATTGGTAGCTTGTGGCTTTGAACCATTTCCTAGAATGACTTACTTCAATCTAGAGAGTTGTGGTGAACTACGTCTTGAACCAGACTCCAAGATTCAGACCTTAGTAAATCAAACAACCATAGTGTGGGCATTAGAATAAGTTCGTATCGGTGTTGCGCATAAACGACCTTTGCAAGATCTAGTTTCTTGAGTGCTCTAGTGAATATGCCCAACTCACATAAACTCCAGCTCTCGAGTTACACTCAAATAGTAGGGATCTCCAAGGGTATCCTGTCCGGAACATATCGTGCCAATGAATGGCCTTGAACCCATTCAGAGCAATGCTCTTCCTATACTCAGACAGAGTCGAAGCACTAGTGTCATAGGGAGGGTCATGGAGTAAAACTCCAAAGTGTGCTTTCGCATAACACAACAACTTAGTTGTCCCTTTGAACAATTTCTCATGCGATCTCCAATTTTGGAAAGATAGGGTTACCACTGTAATGTTTATTCTTTGGACAGAAGACCCATCCCCTCGACGAGCTGAGTACTAGCTTTCTAGCTAGACCCTTAGTAAGTGGATCAACAATGTTACTAGCAGATTTCACATACTCTATAGATATGACCCCTCGGGTGATGTGATCTCTCACATCTTCCTATCTTAATCTCATAAAGTGCTTTCCAGGGTTGCATTTAGATTGCTTAGCTTTGTCTATGACTGCTTTATTATCACATAATAAGCAAACAGGAGGAAATGGTTTAGAAACAATAGGCAGATCAATAAGTAAATTTCTAAACCATTCATCCTGACAACAAGCTAAATCTAAAGCAATAAACTCAGCCTCCATTGTGGATCTAGCTCTCATAGTTTGCTTGGATGATTTCCAAGAAACTGCACCTCCTCCAAGGTAAAATACATACCCACTGGTAGATTTGGTTTCATCTGAATCTGCAATCCAATTAGCGTCGATATATACTTCTAATATAGGTGAAAAACCAGTATAATGAAGGTTGTACGTAGTTGTACCTTTAAGCTACTTAAACACTCTTACCAAAGCTTTCCGGTGGTCCTCAATAGGACATGTAGTGTACCTGCTCAATTTGCTTATAGCATAAGAAATATCGTGCCTAGTGCAATTAACAAGGTACATAAAGCTTCCTATAACTTGAGCATATCTATGTAGATCCACAGGAGTGCCCTTATGTATAGCAAGATGTAAACTAGCATCATAAGGTGTATTAATAGGAATACAATCAAACATATCAAATATGTGCAAGATTTTATCAACATAATGAGTTTGATTAAGTACATAACCAGAAGTAGATCTACTCAATTTAATATCAAGTATTACATCAGCAAGTCCTAAATCTTTCATATCAAAATTGATAGCAAGAAAAGATTTAGTTTCAACATTATATCATCTACATATAAATACATTATTATACAGGAATCATTGATAGTTTTAGAATAAATACAATGATCAGATTCATTTGCAATAAATCCAACAGATAAAACAATTTTATCGAACTTATGATTCCACTGTTTATGTGCTTCTTCTGTCCATATAAAGACTTGACAAGTCTACAGACTTTGTGTTCTTGTCCAGGTGCTAGAAAGCCTTCGGGCTGATCCATATATATTTCTTCTTCAAGATCTCCATTCAAGAAGGCTGTCTTGACATCCATTTGATGGATTTCAAGCTTATGGATCACAGCTAAAGCAACCAACACGAGTGGAAGAGATTTTGGTTACAGGTGCATTTGTATCAAAGTAATCAAATCCTTCCTTTTGACTAAAGCCTTTGGCAACTAGTATGGCCTTAAACTTATCAATGGAACCATCTGCCCTCATCTTCTTTCTAAACAAACAATTACATCCAATAGTCGTGCAGCCTGGAGAGCTTAGTAAGAATCCAAGTATGATTGCACATAATTGATTCTATTTCATTATCAACAGCTTCCTTCCAAAAGCTAGAGTCTATGGATTTCATGGCATCCTGATATGTACGGGGTCTTCTTCTACTATGAAGGTGTAGAAGTCGAGACCATAATTCTTATCAATTTTAGTCCTTTTACCCCTACCTAGATCACTCGGAGGTTCATTGACTGAGAGTTCATGTTCTACTTCATAAGAAGGTGGAACTATAAGAAGTTTATCCGGAGAAGAAGAAGATGGATTTTCACTAACTTGCTTAGGAACCTTTTCCTTAAGAGGAAAGATAGTTTCATAAGAGACAATATCTACATGTCTAGTCTCGAGTATAGAGTTAACTGTAATGTCTGAGATTTCAGATTTTATTACTAGGAATCTATTGGCATTATTATTTTCAACATATCCTATAAAGACAATGTCAACAGTCTTAGGTCCTAATTTTCTCTTCTTATTCTCAGGGATCTTAACCTTGGCCAAATACCCCCACATTTTGAGGTATTTCAAACAGGGTTTCTTGTTAAGCCAAAGTTCATAGGGTGTTTTGTCAAGGTGCTTAAGAGGGATGCAGTTAAGAAGGTAATTGGTTGTATGAAGGGCTTCCCCCCACAGTCTGTGACTAAGTCCAGACTCGGCTAGCATTGAGTTGATCATGTCAATCAATGTTCTATTCTTCCTCTCCGCAACTCCATTAGATTGAGGATTATATGGGGCAGTGGTTTCATGAATAAGGTCATGGTCGTCACAGAACTTGTTAAGTTCATTAGAAGTGTACTCACCACCTCTATCAGACCTCACTCTCTTAATGTTCTTCTCTACTTGTTTCTCTACTTGGGTTTTATAGATTCTGAATTTTTCTAATTGTTCATCCTTAGTTTTCACTAAGGAAATAGAAAAAAATTTCGAAAAATCGTCTATATAGGTAACAAAGTATCTCATACCCTCACGAGTAAGAACATAATTTAAATCACAAACATAAGTATGAATTAACTCAAGTAAGGATGTACTATGATCTACTACTGATTTAAATGGCTTCTTAGGAAGCTTAGTTTGCACACAAACTTTGCATCTATAAAAAATATCAATATGTGTCTTAGGAATCCCAGATCTAAATGAATCATGCATTTCATCGTATTTTTATTCACATGACCAAGACGTGCATGCCAAACATCACTAGTTTCAGAAACTAAAATAGTAGAAGATATCTCATTACTAGAAGAAGCATTACATGAAATAGAAGATAGTTTAATCAAACCAGTACAAGTGTATGCAAGACCAATGTAAGAACCATTCTTAGAAATTGAAACTCTATTGCCTTGACATAACAAGGTATAACCAGAATGTTGTAAAACAACTTGACTAATCAGATTTCTACGGAAAGAAAGTACATGTTGGACATCATGTAATCTAAGGACATTCCAAGAAGTAAGCTTTATATCAACACGTCTAAAGTCAGCAATCGGGATGGTGGATGAATGATCTCCCCATTTGATCACTCTTCCAGATTTAGCTTGGTAGGTAGAAAAGAGAGATTGGTGAAAGCAAATATGGCAGGTGGCACCGTAGTCCAAGTAACAATCTGAAGACAAGTCAGCAAAAAAGAATAGAAGGATTTTCTAACCTTTCTATAGAAGAGGAAGGGACAGCCCTACAATGATCATATTTACTTCAAGATTTTTAGGAGCCTAGACATTCTGCTTTCTCTAACCTTTGCGAAATCTGCACACATTCGCTAAGTGGTCAGGTTTATCACACACAAAGCAGACACATTTTTCTCCTTGATCACGATTATTATTACTCTGATTTTGGTGTGCTTGCAGCCTTTTAAGGAAGGTTTAGATTTCTTATGGAGAAGCGATTGGTTGAGTTTTTTCTTAGTCTTATCAACTATAACCATATTGACACACGGGTTAGACTTCCTGTCTTGTTCCCTATGTCTATCTTCAATTTATAGGGATTTAACTAAGAATGCTATGGACATGTTCCCTTGTTTATGCCTAATGATCCTGGAGAAATCCTTCCATGAAAGAGGGATTTTCTCTATGAGGTATGCTAGTTGAACATTCTCATCAAGGTTGTAACATTTAGCCATGGATTTAGACACTAAATTTTGGTATTCTAGGACTTGAGCCAAAACAGGTTTATCATCAACCATATTATATATTAGCCATTCAACAAAGGCGTAACGCTCAAGACCAGTGTCTTCTAGACCAAATTTAGAGTCTAAGACAGTCCATAGTTCAAGAGCAGTTGGAATACTATGGTAGATGTCATACAGTTCATCAGATAAGGTTGATAGGATCCTAACATGACAAAGGTAATCAGTTTTCCTAGAAACAGGAGTGGGGACAACCGGTTCAGGAGTGGGGACAACCGGTTCAGGAACAACACGTTCAGATTGATCTTCTTCGAGAAGGAAGTTTTCTGGTTGTGGTGTAGGCACCACATGTGTAGACTCATCAGGAGGTAAGATAGCGGACATAAGTCCAAGGGATGAGAGCCAAAATCGTATTTTCTGTTGCCAACGATGGAAGTGTAAATCAGAAAAGTGTTCTGGATGAAGGGAGGCTACATCGTCAAGCAGTAAGATGCATATTTAATTAACAACTGTTTAGGAACGAACTCGTATGTCTATGTGATATGTCTATGCAGTGGTTGTCGTAGATCTATAAGACAGATGTTAATTGGATATTGCAAGCCGTTAACCACCAATACGCAACAGTAATATTAATTGTAAATCAAATTCAGAGAAGATGTGAATGAGTTTAGAAATCAAACACCAGAGTTTGAAGATGAAGGCATGTGAAACACTGTCTTTGATTCCGCCGCTCCTAGCACAAGCTTCTTCGGCGATCTATCTCCAAGATTCAGTCACCCCAACTCTGATACAGCCGCTCGGTGCAAGTGAAAGTGTTCCTTAGCCCTTAGTTAAAATAGACATCGCTATGTAGTCGTCGGCGCAAGATAACCGCAAGGCGTAGTGGTGTTTGGGAGAATAGGCATATTGTGATGGAGAAAGGAACAAATGAGCACGAAGATAATTGCTGTGAATAGACAATTCACAGACCGAGCAGGCCGGGCCGGACGAACGCCCACACATAATTTTATTTTAATCCAAGAAATAAACAAGCCAAAAACTAACACAAGACAAACAGTCTTATGCCCTTGAGAAATCAACATGAATTCTGGAACAGCAATACAACATGAATTTTAGAATAAGAATACAACATGAATTCTAATTCTGGAATAGGAATAGAACATGAATTCTGAAATACAACATGAATTCTCAGCACTTGCCAACTAGCTCAGTTGGTCAAGCAGGTTGTGTGAAGTATAGTTTGTGAAGTGCAGGTTGTGGGTAGTACAGGTTGCGGGTTCGAATCTCAGCGAACTCGTTGGGGATTATAACCGTCGGTATAACTGATTGGTGTTCTCTCTCTCTCCTGTTATTAGGAGAACACTTCCAAAAAAAAATGAATTCTGAAACAGGAATACTACCAGAAACCATGTTTTCCAATGCTTCTCAACCCAAATTGTTGACACGGCACAAGGCCGTGAGATTTTTATTACTCTCTTATGTAATCCAAACAGGAAAGGAACACTGCTACTGCCAGCATATAGAAGGAACCGTAACCACAGCCACCCATTACACTGGAATACCTGCGCTGAAGCATCTCTTCGCAACAAGAAACCTACTAATTAAAGAACCTAGGAAATTTAAGTAGATGAAAGATAGAGACAGACAGAGTTGGATTGCAAACAGAATCTAAATAACTAGAGAATTATCCGACCCTCCGCTAGAAACGCCAGGTTGGCTCACGTATCAGATACCATCTCATAAGCCATCACTAAACGGCTTCACTTAAGACGAAGTCACCTGATCAATCCTGTGCCCGACTGTGTCTTTGATATCCCTTGCTTTTCCCGCTAGTGTCGCCCTAGCATGGTCAATCTGGTCCGCACCAACGGGGTGTCTTCCGGTGACATACCTGTACAGCCACGAGATCACCGATAGGGCTGCCACCCCTAACCCGCCTGAGCCCAGGAACCCGGCACAGATGAGGAAGATGGTAATTGCAGCTGGTACCAGAACGGGGCTGAAGATGACCAGCAGAGGGGTGATCAGAGTCAACCCGATGACCGTGGCAACTAGTGTCAGGCCGGACAGGACCATCATGGAACCTCCGGCGGTGGTGGCACCGACGATCTTGGCGACACGCTGTGTGAGGGGTTGCTGGTTCCAGGCCGGGCTGTCGCGGGCGCCATAGCCCATAGGACCAACCATGTGGGTTGGCTGCTGTTGCTGCGGGTGCATCCCGGCTTGGTAAGCATACCTCTCAGCCATCTGAGCGTAGGTTGGAGACTGCGTTGTCAGAAAGAATACTAGATGCGCCGGCGATGAGAAGCAACTTATAATCTAACAGAGCGATCAATCGATGTCTTCCTCTTCCTTGGGACTGCGTGGTCGGCGAGGAAGTGCGGGTATGCATATAAATTGATGGGATGGGGAAAGTGTTAAAGGGGAGATTGAGAGCGAGGGCACGTGGATGAGAGGCTTCATCATGCAGGTGCCGCGGTGTTGCATGGGTACGAGGTGTCATGCAGGGTGACAGGTGTGAGGTGGTTTGCTTCTGTTAATGCCTCCGCCTTCGCCATCTGAGCTGAGGAATCCTATGGCCGGCCAGAAGGAGCAGGGTTTTCCGCCCCTGCGGTTGATGAGGTGTCAATAGCAGGGAATAATAAACGAACCCTAATACGTGTATTGTAGAATAAATTAAGGTCAAAAAATCTAAATGACACATTTGTCATATTTAGTGTCTTAAATGGCACGTTCTTGAACTTATTATCTAAAATGGCATATTTTTAGAGCAATACGTCATGGTTTGGGACGTATTGGCCCCACAGGAGGGCAATGCGTCCCCGTTCGGGACGTATTGGCCCCACAGGAGGGCAATGCGTCCCCGTTCGGGACGTATTGCCCCCACATGAGGGCAATGCTTCCCGAATCAGGAGGCATTGTCCTCTTGTGGGGTCAATACATCACGTGCGGAGACGCCCCAATGGCTAAATGAGCAATGCGTCCGGAACGGGGACACATTGCTCCCTGGACCAACAACTATTTTGCCATTGGGCCACGGTGAGGTGCCACGTGGGAGCAATGCGTCCCCAACCGGGACACATTGCTCTCCTATATATTGGGCAAAATGAGTCATCAAACTCACACCATTTTTCATTTCCTTACTCTTGCTCTCTACTCTCATTTCTATGGAGTTCTTTCTCTTTCTACTGCTTGGAGGCAATTTCTAGCTTATTTCGGGCGATCTTAGAGCTGCTATCTTCTTCATTTTTTGTACTGCTTGGAGGCACTTCTACTAGTGATCTGCTTTCTCTTCTCGTATTCTTTGATTGACAAGGGAGAACTCTCCATTTGAGGTATTTTTTCTACCAAAATTTTAATGTCCAAAACTTGAACTTCACATTAGTATGTAATATTACAACTGAAATAATTGTATTGCTACTCCTTAATTCCACATTAGTGAAATAATGATGTTGAGAATGACAATTCAAGGTTAATTAATACCTCAAAAAGTATTGTTCGGAATTGCAAAATTGTTATTCTGTAATGTTAATGTTACTGAAACAATAGCAGAATTGTTGTTGAATAGAAATGTTAATGTTACTAAAAATAGTATGATTGTTGTTTTAAAAAGTTAATGTTATAGAAAAATAGTAAAATAAATTTAATCCCAAATTCAAAATTATTGTTATAAGATCTTAACTACTCTTTTAAAAATGATGTCATTGTTCTAAAATATTAATTCATGTTAATATAATGTCCTAATCCAGTACTTTGGTCTCTCGCATATGACAGAGGTTCCAGGTATGGGTCATTGACTAGCAATCATGTTGAAGGGTGTAATGGAGTCTTAAACGGTGTTAGAGGTTTGCCAATACAGGTGTTAATTGTTGCCACATACTATCGCTTCGTGACATTGTGGCTGGAGAGGCGTAATCTCGCAAATAAATGTGCACACGATGGACTGAAATGACCCTTGAGGGTTCATGATAAGCTTTATAATGTTTGAGAGGATGCAAAAAACCTGACAATACACATCCATGTGAACAATGATGAATGGCTTGTTGGTGACATGGATGGACATAGATTTCAAGTAATACGTCCAAATGGTGGCAGTCAATGCAGTTGTGGTTTTCCACAACAATGGCATTATCTGTGTTCTCATGTTTGGGTAGCTGCAGACTCTGTCAATTGGGATCTTGATGCACTTGTGAGCGCATATTATACAAATGAGGCTTATCTAAACGCATACATAACTGAATTTCATGGTATTCCCGACAAGAGGTATTGGCCTCAATTTGATGAAAGTAGAGGTATTTATCCCTTATTACCCCCTAGGAAACAAAGGCAAGATGGAAGACTAAAGAAAAAGAGAAGGCATTCAACTATGGATGTTGATCCAAATCAGTATACATATCACTATCATAAGTGTGGCAGAATGGCCCATAATAAACGTACTTGTCCTAATGTAATATGATGTCTGGTCATGTAATGTTTGTTGTTTTAGTTTACTCAAGGCATGTAATGTTTGCAATTTTAGTTTGTTCAAGTCATGTAATGTTTGCAATTTCAATTTAATCACATAATGTAATGTTTGCAATTTCAATTTACTCAAGTCATGTAATGTTTACAATTTAATAACGTCATGTAATGTTTGCAATTTTACTAAAAGAATGAATTTATAATGGGTTTTTTTATAGATGGTTCATCGAAGGACATGGACATTTCACATGTCATTAGAGTTAATCCAAATAATAACTACAAAGTGCCTACAGTTAAAAATGGCTCATCAAACTCTATTGGATGATTACTGGAATGACGTACCAGATTTGTTGTACAACAAGTTACGATTTATAGTGACAAAAGAACAAGCAAAATTTCATTAGAAATTTTTAAAGCAAATGTTTTACATGTATGAAGAACTTCTTGAGCTACCTGGTTGGTATTGGGATCACACAAAATAGAAAACAATGTCAATCAATGAACAAGTTAAAAACTAGTTAGCTGTATCACATCCAGAGTTACATCGAGTTATACATCAAATGTGGCCATTTTATGGACCTCTAGATGAGATATTGAATCAAATGCCATAACTAATTATTGTAATATTTCTCTTTTAGTAGTTCGTATTGTATTTTAATATTGTTTGGTAGTTCATGTATTTGAATTAATTTCATCTTATGTATTGAAGAATCTTGACAAACTTATATGTTGTACAATATTTGCACTTTTCATTTAATGTAATATTTGTACTTTTCATAGATATGGCTCCTAGACAAGCAACCTTCCGACTCTCCCAGCACCACATCATGTTGGCACAATGGCTAATTACTGACTCAGATGTTTTAGAAAATATTTCCCTGGCTGATTTTGGGCTTGTTCATAGGCTACCCCCTATCCACCTTGATCCCATTTTAATCACTGCATTAGTTAAACGGTGGGACAATACTAGCAACACTTTTAGATTTCCTCCATTTGAGATGACTGTAACACTTCAGGATGTTGCAGTACTTCTGGGTCTTAGGATTGATGGCCCACCTGTTATATCTTCTTATCCTATAGGTGTAAATGAGGAGCAGTTTTCTTCTTGGTCTCACCTTTGTGAGAATTTCTTAGGAGATGCACCAGATGGGATGTTTAAGGGTCATATCTCCTTGATTTGGCTGCGTGAAAACATCAGAGATATGGAGTAGACCGTGGGTGATGAAGAGAAACAACTAGAACTGAGGACAAGGTACCCCAGGGCATATCTCATATACTTATTAGGTAGCTACCTTATCCCAGATAGTACCGGGGATGGAGTTCATGTTAGGTACCTGCCTATTGTGTCTGATTTTGCACATTGTGGCACTCTATCTAGGGTGCTGCAACTCTAGCTTACTTATATAGGAAGTTGTATAAGGCTACCCCCCGATCCAGGTGAACTGCCCATCTGTCAGGTTGTGTCTATTTATTGCAGCTTTGGTGTTGGGAGAGGTTGGGAATTGGACGCCCAGGTTCAATTGTTATGCAATGGAGGGAGTGGCCAGAAGATGTTCCCTTAATTTGGTTACAGGTAAAGATCTACACAATTAATTTTTATATTTGTCCAAACATTATATAGTTTTTATCTAAATATAGTTTGTCAATTTAATAGGTGGCCTACATATGTTCAACGGAGTGACACAATCAGGGGAACAATCTAGTTTTACGATTTATCATTTGACCAGATTTTGCCCTCGCAGGTATAACTTACTTACCTCTACTAACATGTTGTATGGTATATGTTTTATTTATTTGCAATTTACTCTGTTTTATATGATACACGTTGTCTGTATGAATAATAGATAAATGAGACTTCTTACACTGATGATGTTCTTGAGAGATTGTCTGCCATTTGTAGAGAGGGTAGTGATATTTGGTTGGCACGAGTGCATTTGCTGTGCTACACAATAGTGGAGTGTCACTTCCCCGACTGAGTACTTGGACATTTCGGCTTTGTTCAAGTACAACCTACTCTTGAGCTGCCACGACTTAGTCGGATTGATGGGAGGGTCATGCGGCTGAGGATTGGCTACTTCATTATAGGCGAGAGGTGCAACTATGGAACAATAGACGTGAGAGCTTAGTTTCCGCTCCACTGATACAGTGTTCAGTCCTCCGGTTCACTACGGATGGTATCATCCCCAGTACATCGTGCCTCCTCCATATATGCCTCCGGCCACATACTATCCGCAAAGTTATCGCCAGCAAGATTTTGTGAGTATCATTATTATTTCTTTTATAAACTGTTATTTTTATCATTGTTATTTGTAATATATATAATTAGTCTTTATTACGTGTACATACTTTATTTTACAGGTGCAAACAAAGGTGGCGATATGAGCGACTGTAGAGCATGCCCCTACACAGATCAGAGACGACATCTATAGCATCCATGGGGCTTACTTTGACAGTCTTCCCGACTATGCTCGGTCGTGGGATCCCATACCCACTCCTACCACAACCCCTGAGCCCACTCCTACTCCTACTCCTACTCCTACTACTACTCCTACTCCTACTCCTACTCCTGTACTTACTGCTCCCGAGCTCACTCCCACTTCTCAGTTCATGGGATTGGGACATACAAGCCCATACTTTGGAGGAGCTGGTTCTTATTCTTCATTCATCACCCCACATCAACCAACATCCTACCATGGAGCAAGTTCTTCTTCTGTTCCATACACTCCATTCCCACCACCAGTTATTCATGGGAGCCGACCACCACCTTATGCCACATATTCACCTACTCCGTTTGATTTCTCAGGATGCACCCCACCTGATGCATCATATCCTGATTTATAGAGACCCGTCACCCCACCTCCACCTTTTCATTTCTACCCTGATGCTCGCCAGCATCCTCCTACGTAGTTGTCCCCAGTTCAGGCGTCTCCATATGACATCGGTATAGAGGAGCCAGATGTAGAGGGAGGTGGGCGAGGACGTCGTCGGCGAGGAGGACGTGCTTAGTTTTTTATATATTGTACTGTGTTGTATGTATGTCTTTTTGAAGACATCTATTGTATGTGGATCTATCATATTATGATATCACATAGGTTCATTTTGGATCTATTATATTGTTTTGTTGTGTGTTGTGTATTATTTTCTCGTCATGTTGGTTCATGTTTTAACCTTGTTTTTAATTGCTATCTCATTTTTTTAGATTAAGTTCTTATTATATAATAAATTAGGAACCAACTGATGTTGGTTGCAATACCACTTATATATTCCATATGCATGTTATGAGCTATTGAAATTGATACATTTATAATAATTGAGTATATTATAGACATCCAAATACAAGTGAACAATTTATAAATGTACAAATATAATAAATATTATTAATATACATATCAATAACTATGAAACAATATCAGTGACTACAAAAATATTTGAAAAAAAATAATGCGTCCTGCATGGGGACGTATTGCAGCAATGCGTCCCCGGTTGAGACTCATTGGTGCAATGTGTCCCAGAAGAAGACGCATTGGTCCCACAAGAGGACAATGCGTCCCAAACCGAGACACATTGCCCTCTTATGGGACCAATGTGTCTTCTTCTGAGATGCATTTCCTACAGGAGAGCAATGCGTCCCAGAAGATGACGCATTGCTCTGCAAATGTGCCATTTTGGGCAATAAGTTTAAGAATCAAGATACATTGTCCTCTTGTGGGACTAATGTGTATGCTTCTGAGACGCATTGCCTGCGGGAGAGCAATGTGTCCCAGAAGATGACGCATTGCTCTGCAAATGTGCCATTTTGGGCAATAAGTTCAAGAATGTGCCATTTAGGGCATTAAATATGGCAAATGTGCCATTTAGGTTTTTTGGCCATAAATTAATACATGGTTGTCAAAATTATTTGAGCTTGTTGCATTTTGCGATGGACGTCTCTACGATTCTTTTGTAAATGTCGTTTGACCAAACATCTTTGCTGCACTCTGATGATCTCACAGCTCAAAAGTAGTCCTTTGAGGGATCAAATTTTCTGTTCTGAGAATTATGTTTCAGACGTGTTGCAATATTCTAAATGGTAGAAATATCAAATTAATTTTGTTAGGGGCTGTTTTGAGATTGTTGAATGGTTGAGATTGCCTGGAACAAAATGTGCAACATAGATTCGTTACAGAAAACACATCCTTTGATGGATAAGTACTGAAGGCTGGTGGTCAAATAGGAAGTTTGGCCAATGAACTTAATTACATCTCGTGCATAATTAATTTTTTATGTTAGGTTGACATGGATTAAGACCAACCAAGGTCAAGTCACATGATTATTGGAATTCATTTAGTAGCATTATCAGTTTTAGTGGATTGACAAAGTAACCGTGTACTATACATCAAATTGTTGATATATATAGATATTGAAAATATAGGCAAAACACTAGCACAAGATAAGTGGTTATAGTTAAGCATGACTTGAATTCTAACCAAATTCATAATTTTAAAATTTCAATTTGATACATGCCCACCAACACATAATTGGGCTCTCTTTGAGGCTAGTACTGGCAAGAAGCAATTCAACCCCCTCCCCAAAATGAATATTTGAAATAAGAGTGTGAATTTGTGTGGAACTATAACTTGGTCAAGATTTTAGTTTATCTAGGAGTTTGAATATTCGACGCCTACAAGTAAAGGTATGCAAGATAGGTGTGTGTACGGATCTATCATCTTTATCTTTCTATAGGGCAATTAGTCTTATGACCCTAGTATTTTAATGGCTCTAACGCCAACATGTACCATGAAGTGAGGACATGGTGTTATTATATTTTTGGGACCAAAATCATCATAAATGACACAGATAATGAAAGATATTATTCTAAACAAAGATGAGATCTTGAAATAATATAAAAATGAAATTGACATATGGGGTTATTGTTTTGTGCCTCAAAGAATTATGTTGATCCAATTGTCGACCCGATTCAAAATTAAATAGATTTTTTCCAACCTATGTAACCCACATTGTAAGACTCCTAAACTAGCTTAATGCTTAAAAGTGTTTACCTTGTATAATGAGATGTTTAAAACATTAATGTAAGCTCTTGAGAGGTTATTATATTATGTGACATACTTATATTTTCATTATGGGTCCAATTTGATTATTGTTTGAGCTATTTAGCAATATATGTGTATGTTTTGGACTAGTTTGCAATTTTCCCATAAGTGAGGGTTAATTTGAAAAATGTCACTTGAAGAGAGGACATCTTCTATTTTGATATCATGAGAGATAAGAATATGACGTGGGACATTTTGTTTGAATCCTGGATATGGTGTGACATCATCATGTGATACTAGGGTTTCTAGGATTTCTGGGGCTTCTAGGGTTTGCATAGTTGACTTAATGTTTGATGTTATGACCTCTACACAAGTTATGGTGAGGGTCGCAACCAAGACACATGCTTGGAAGCATTGTCGCGACCGAGACAACCTTGTGAGAGGTGGGTCGAAACACCTTGTCTCCTAGTGACTCGACCATGCACATGTGACCTAGGGTTTTCACATTAAACTGTCTTGTCCTGAGACAAATTGATGAAGATAGTGTTGTGACCGCAACAAGAGGGTAATCGACCTAGTAGGTCATGACATTGTTGCTGGATAAACATGACCATGGATTTTTTCATGCGAGTGAAGGCAAGGTTATCTCTTTGGAGGGCATGTGTCCCTTGATGAGATATGGTGTTGACACATCAAATATCTTCACCTCTCTCCTCCTTTTGGGTATAAAACCATCCTCTTTCCAACCAAGAAATCTTTTTTGGCCTACAAATTCTTCTTCTTCCTTGAGACCGCCTTTCGAGCTTCAGGAGCAAGAAGAAGCAAACTTGATCTTTGGGTGATATATCTTTGGTGCATGATTGAAGTCTTGTGCTAGGGTTAGCTTTTGGTGGTGAATCTTGGAGAATTGTCTCTTAGTAAGTGATCTTTCCTCACCCAAAATTAGGCAGGTTTTATAACTTTTCCTATCTCTATTATATGCATCTTTAAAAAATTTTCTAACCACTTGTTTTATGAATTCGTTATGTTGAACAACAAAAACTTATTATTTGATTATATGTGTATAAGAATCTCAGTTGTTCCCCTTGAAACATCTATCTTTAATTATCATCATCATCATGGTTAGGGTTCATTGAACATACAAGAAGATGGTGATGCTCACCCTATGACGCTTGGTGTTCTGGGTTGATCACCTATTTTGATCCTAGTTCAGATCTGCTATGGGTGCTGTTGGAGATCGAGACCAACCCTTGGAGTTCTGTCAGGGTTGACACCCCCTTGGAAGGGTGGTTTCGGTCGCGACACACTCCTTAACCTTAGATTGGTCACTACCTACTGGTTAAGTCATGACACAATGTTGTCACAAGCTCAATTTTGGTTGACTGACTGATGTTGCGCCCAATATGACTGAGTTTGATGGTGGATATGTTGTTATATGGTGTGCAAGTTGTACTAGGTTGAGGTTAAATTAGTTGCGGTCGAGACATGCTTAGGTTGGGTCATAGCACATAGTTTGTAAAGAAGAAAATGACATGGTGTATGACTTGGTCTTGATGCCATGCTAGATGGTCGCGATGCACCTGGAAAGCAACAGTCGTGACGCACTTTGTCACGGTCACGACGTAGCATTATAAATCCATGGTGTCATGGTTGTAACACCATGCTATTTTCCTCTTATGTCGCGATAATGACGTTGAGTTTTGGTGGTGTTCTAGTTGTAACTAGGTGTAATGATAGGTCCATACCTTGGGATGTGTCACGATCATGACCAATGGGTTCTATCTCGGTCACGACACCCCATACATGGTCACTCATGACGGCCCATTGTTGAACAGGTCAACACTCATGTGCCAAATATAATCAACACTCATGTGTTGAATCGACACTCATGTGTCAAGGATAATCAACACTCATGTGTTGAAGGTGGTTAAGGTACACACATGTAAGCATGAACATGGCTAGTACTTAGAATAACATTTTATTTAAAAGGGATGAGAGTATAATGACTAACCATCAACAATGATACTTGATTCTCCAACAAAAAGGGAAGTAATGGAATTAGGGTTGAGAGGTGGTATGATGCTACTAAAACCTAATTGGGTACATATAAAGCCTAACTGTAATATGACTATATTAAGAAGAGTGTGTTCACTATATTTGAAGAATTGTTATTCATGGATACATTTTCTCTCTCGTACTTGTGCAATATTAACTTGAAGATGAAATGAATGGCATAGCTAAGTGAATGCTATGGTGATCCCTATACAATACAAAGAAGTGATTATAAGTAATGTTGATGCTCTTTTGTGATATTGAATATGTAGGATCATATAAATTTGTCAAATGACCTAGTAAGTTCTTTGTGCTTAAATGAGGGATTGACATCCCATAGTGATGTGTTGTTAATGATGACATCAAGAATGCCAGTATACTAGTGACATGTGATAATGAGACAAGTTCTCACTTAATATGTTTTCTATCTTCTGAAGTTGCATCCTCCCTCAATGTTTTATATTTTGTTTAGGGTTAATAAGTTGTAACTTGATTGATGCATTAAAATATACCCAATTGGCATGTTTAATCAAGTGAAACCCTAATCTTGTAGTTCCTTTGCACCATGGATCCATCTACAACATCAATATCTAGATGGATGGTGAAACAAGTAACTCCTATGAGAAAACTCAGAGGGCATATTGTTGAATATGTGGGGCACAAGTGATGTATTTTCTTGTATCCTTAAATTGTAGGAATAGTGATATATTGTGTAAGGATCATGTCATGAATCGAAACAGATCAAGCCATCACTAGTAAATAATTGCAGAATTACCATAAAGAGTAGATTAACAAAAATCACTATGAATTAAAACCATTTTGCAAGGAGATCCAAAACTTATATATATCTTGATTCACATAGTACATACATTGTTTATTCTCATATCAAGGAAAACATATAATAGTTGCTTTGTCAAAACATATATTAAAGAAACATAAAATCTAGAGGCATACAAGCCCAAATCTCAGATCGTTCATGAAACCATTACATATGGACTCCAAGGACCTGAGAATACAGAGATGACACATAGGACTTCTATATATACAGGACACGACAAACAGACATTGTTGTCCCAACTGTTCTTCTCCATCTACAGAAAGGTCTCTACCGCTTCATGCACATCCAACTAAAAATTGTGGATCCCACAGGGTGATACAATTTTCCCAGTGAGAGATATAACTCTCCACTAACTATATTATTATCAAAGTTTAAGCAGTATAAAACTGAGCAGGGGTTCTTTTATATCAATAAGCAAGATTAATCATTGTTATACGTAGAATAGAGTAATCATTTCTCTTAAAATAATGCATCTATCTATGGTAGAGAAATAAATCATCTATTTACTATATAAGGGAATATGAAGAAACATGAATAATATCAATTCAACTAAGATGTATAAGAGGAGTGTACATCAACCATTATCTTTCTGTATTTGATCCTTAAGCAAATACACTACACAACTGATTACATATTATAATCTCACTTATGCCCAGAGGAGATGAAGTATATCGTTCATGCTCCAACAGACCACTAGTAAGTCGAAATCAGTACCATACAAGGTCAATGGAAAAGCCGACTGTCAAGACCTCACCTGTCTTAGTCAGTATGAGACCACTTAGATTTTATAGGACATCTTGTGTCAGCTACTGGAAGGACATCTTGTGTAATCTGCAAATACCATGTTGGGGTATAGCGACATCTTCACTATAGAGCTATTGTCGTAGCTTGTACTCTCTTTGGGAGAAGTCCACGTAGCTTTCCTGGATTATAATATAAGGAAAAGGAAGGTCAACATCAATTCCTCTCCTATTCGGGAGATTTTATACTTTCATCCTGATACCACTTAGAAATGAAGAAGGATTTACGCATCAGTTTCTTATTTGGTTGGGAGATTCACATCATCCCGTGATAAATACGGAAGGTATGACACTAATTCTTCATTGGAACGTTTGAATATACTTCGTCCTTCACCCCCACATATTCAAAAATATGCACTTCAGAGTTAAACTCATTTCACCATCAGCAAATTCTGACACTGATTGGATCTATGGTCAGGGCACTACATGATGAGAATTAACTTGATTAATTAGGCACATTACAGTATTCTTTTAGCATCAACCAAGTTTCAAATATGAATTATAACAAATGCTATAAAGAAAAGGTAGTACTTTTAAGATCTTTGGAACATTTTGGAAAGTATATCACACGAGATCTCAGTCCCTTATCACATCACTGGGAATTATCACCCCTTTATATCATCAACATAATGATTAATGGATCTGGGTATTCCAACCCTTAGATCACCACATGACATTGTTACCTTTGTAACAAGGAACTATTACCTATAGGTCCTCAGACCATGGTATTCATCTCACTTGTTGCACAAGTATTTTACTTAGCTCACATGGTTCATTAAACATTTTGTCACCTCTTAATTTGGAATAACTTATCTATTAAGACATCAGACTGTATAATCATTATACTTGTTATACAAGTATTTCACATAGCTCACATAGTTCATTATAGCTCACATCTTGCTATGCTCATCATTTCATGATTCTTGAGTAGTGTGAACTTTATAATGAAAAATTCTCGACAATATATGACATCACTATGCATCCTTCCCATGGTTAGGGTTAGGATTGTCTACATCATCACCCTTTCATATAAGAAAGTACATCCTTCCCATTATTAGGGTTAGGGTTTCTCAATCTAACCGATTATGGTTGTAAGAGCATACCATCACCCTTCATTAGGGTTAGATTTTACCTTTATTAAAAAATTAAGGACTCAAGATCCTAATGTCTATAATCAAACCATATTTCATACTCCACTCATCTTAGGAGTATCAATGCACACTTATCAACATGTTTATCACACATGTAAAAGTCTCTCTCATCCTCATTAGGATATTGATTGCATCTTTCGTTTACTAAGTTGGTTCAATTCTCCTCTAGAGGTACATTACATCACCATTATCAAATCTCATTATCTTTTATATTGCAATTAACACAACACAACATATGTTACTCAATCAAATACATATGATTGAAGTATCTCCACCATATCGGTTATCAAGATGTGTGTATACTATTATTTTATACTTTAAGATACATCATTTACTTCATATCGTGTATCCATATCGGGCATGTGGTATAACCACATCACCATATCATGTTTTAGGTGTATTTTAACTCCATATAGGGTATAGAGTATATGCCTCATCATGTATCGTTTTGGTGGTATATACAAGGTACCGTATCGGTTTACCATCTTGGATTATCGTATCGGGTCTCCATGTTGGGTAACATATCATGTTACCATGTTAGGTAGAGCCTTACACTAATAACCTCTTTATTCCTTCAAGGATCATCTCTATCATATGGTTACACGACATGCTAGGTGTCTAGTTGAATTTTTCTTACCACAATCCATTACACAAAGGATAGGGTATATTAGGTTTCCATCCAACATCTAGGGTTTTCTAATATATCAGGTAGAGTGTACCATATTGTTCATGAGGTATGAATTTGACCTCATACCGTTCACAAGGTATAAATAGGTTCTATTCCTATCATCCAAAAGATATCAATCATATCATCCATGTGGTATGATTCACCACTATATCATGTTACCTCTCATTTTAGGTTTCAACTCTATATTGCTTTTAGAGTATTCAACTAACACTATATCGTGCATGAGGTATGATCTTAACCTTGTATTATGTATAAGGTGTAAGTAGGTATCTCTCATATCATTCATAAGACATGCCTCATATCAAGTATGAGGTATCACCTATCTCTATATTGGGTTAACCCCTTCTTGGGTTTCATATCGGGTTTAAGGTATTTCAACCCATGTCGGGTTGTACTATATGTTTGACTCCATTTCTTATATCATGCACAAGTATGTGCTTAAAAACATATAATGTACTAGGTGTTTACTTCATGACCATATCATGCAAGAGGTGCTTACTTGTCTCCCTCATCTCGGGTAACTCAAAATTAGGGTTTAGCATGTCTATTTATAAGTGTGTACTTGACACTATATCGTGCATGGAGTCTTTACTTGACTTCATATCATGTAAGGGATGTATTATTGACACCATATTGTGTTTAAGATGTGAACTTAATCTCCATATCCTGCAAGGAGTTATAAACTCATAGGCATATCATGCTAGTGATGTATGTACATAATCATATCTGGTTAGAGGTACTTGCTTAGGTGCTTGAACTTGATATCACTTCATAAGGTGATACCATCTTATTCAAGATATAGACCTTCATTATAACCATTATAGTTTATTGTGAATAGTTCTAATAAACTACTAGAACTCATAGTTTCATCAAATATTCAAGAAAATCTCAGAATTGAAAGAAGAACATTAAGTATATCAAGATAGGTGGTGAATATAGCATAGTTCGGTTCAAGTTATATAACCTTCCTTAGTAAAACTCCAAGCTCCAAAGCTTCACGTTACTAAGGTTGAAGATGAACTAATAGAATTCCAAGGCTTGAGATCCTTAGCACTTTGCACGATATCTTCACCTCTTGTGGTTGATATCACCTTGCTTGACTGATATCACCTTGCCTAGATGATATCCTTCCTCTAAGGCCAATACCAAGCTCTAATTCGACACTCCCCCACTTTTGCATGATACCAAAGTGTTATGCACGATATCTAAGAGTCTATGAATGATATCGCAAGGAAATATAGTTGTGGTGCTTGTAAATGTTCATTAGTAAGTGGAGGGAGAGGTATATATACTTGGGTTCATGAGAAAAGGTGTATAAGAGGTGTCTTCACCATATGCTACTAGGTGAAAAATGGCCATTCATTGTTAACGCATGTCCATGCACGCACACACATATATATAGACATGCAAAATTCATAAGGATAATCTAAAGGTGATATTTCGGCCATCCTTTATCTTGTTGGATAAGCTATGTCATCTTTATCTCACAAATAAAGCAAACTGATACACATTTTGCAAGGGAGCTTGCAAGTCATCATGGATTACCTCCCTGAGGTGCTTTTCCCATGATATCCTTTTCTAAGAATAAAAAAACTGATAGGAGACTCCTACTATGGCCCCTTGGGCGATAGGGACTCCCATTCTAAGTCTACAACTCGATATAGCTCAAGTAGGGGCTTTACCTTCAACTCTTTCTTAGTGTTTTCATTACTAAGAGTACCATCACTCAAAGGTGGTTCAATCATGGAGCCACCTTCTTTATATCTCCTATAAATGATACATAGAGGGAGTAGGGACACACTAGAGGTGGTAATTTCAATATCAACCATATATTTTGTGTAAATTACAATATGTACCAAAATTGGTACACAAGGCACTAGCATTGTTCAAACAAGTTCAATACTTGAAATTTAGGTTTCCCACAAGTCATGAATTAGAATCATTCTCATTATTATGATGTTTAAAACACTTAGGACACATTCAACATGTGACATATTGCAATATAACCCCTCATCTTGGGTAAATTATACTTTTCACTCAGATTGTCATATAATGCACACATAGTTTGCAAATTAGCTCAAATTTGAAAATAAACTTCACAAAGAGCCTTAGTTACTTTTCAAAATATTAGAACAAGTTTATAATCAACTTTCTTAAGAAAAACTTATAGGTTTAAGCCATAACCCAGGTCAGGGATGTTACAATTATAGACCCCTAACAAGGATTTCATCCCCAAAATCCTGGATGAGGAAGTCGATCGTTTTTCATGTATCATATCATCAAGTTTCCACATAACATATATTTGTCATGAAGATGCCATATAACCTGGACCAGTACAAAAGTCCTTCTACTTAGAGTTATCATAGAATTTGCCATACAAGACATATATTCAAATGTACTTTTCATTAACGACTGTAGTGTCAATTATGTGTTAGGTAACACTTTTTAGTAGTATTATTCATACTTTTGAAAAATTCAGATGTCAAACCTTATTGACTTATCACCTTATCAACTTACATCCTTTATGTAATAAGATTCTTGACCTTTGGAGTCTTCCATTTTCCTCACTTAGTTTAGCATTTCTCTTCTAAGGAAAGACTAGAGTTTCATTCTATCACTCATTTTGGACTATAAGTCTTATCTTACTTCGGTTGTGCCATTCCAATCTGCTGACACAATACTAAACTTCCTTATGACTTATACCAACTATCCATTAGCTGGCTATTTCCTTGTCATAAGGAAAGGCTACTTATCAAAGAAGAACTTATCTCATAGGTATCTCTAGATGTCATATATAAACTGCCTCAACATATCTAGATAGGGGTATTATAAGGAATTATTTTTAGCTTGATAAGCTTTTTCCAAAACGATTCTATAATTGTTCCTTCAATTGATAGATTCTTAATGATGTTATGTTTATGTAGAGCATAAACCCCTAACATATGATATCCATACTATAGTTATCTCAAAGATGCTCCTTCTAGGTAACCAAACATGTTTCATCTTATTAGGAGTCATGTTCTTATTTTCTTATACCATTGAAAGTTCTTGGATACTGGGATTCCTTACCTTGGTATCTGTTGCATGTGTAAAAACACATCATATCCTCATCATATCCATCTCCCTGTTGTTATTACCAAAGACAAACATATAATAAGACCTTTCTTTTATCTTAGGACATTACTCATTACACATCTTTATCTTGGAACCAAAAATCCAGGACTAGCTAATACTTTTCTAGGTATTCATCGAAAGAACACTTCTAAACTCATGCACATCAAGTGTCATAAGACTTATTTAATTATCATGTCCCTATAAGGAAAGAACATATGGAAACACATTCCTCTTATCACCCTATCATCACCCAGGCTTGTTTATCTAATAGAAGAGATTATCATCTCCTCTAATTATTGCATTAACTTTCAAATATTCATGAGTCGTTTACTCTTGTTTCATCCTAGGTTCCTTGCCATTAGCATAGGAATTGTAAGGATGATTATATGTCATCACTCCTTTCTTTGTTATTGTCTAACATGTTCATGAACATTTTATGATTTTATCACAATTCTCATTTTCACATTATAGAAAAGATATTTACTATTCACACAATCTTTATGAAACAGGGACCATCTCCCTTGTTCCTTTTCTCTTATCATGAGGATTATAAGTTTTACTTCCTCATACACATAGATTGATCTGAGATCATCTCAGATTCCATTTTATTGCACTTAGGATGTGATAAAAATATACATGCCACATTTCCAATTTTGTTATGCTCACCAGATTGTCTCATAATGACTACTTGATCAGAGTAATAAAAAAGATAACAATCTATGAGTTCCATACTTACCTTACCTTCAATAGTTGAATACTTGGCCAGGGTATACAAGTACTGATATTAGGTAGTATGCTCCTTGTTTTATATCATATACCTTACTTTTCATATTTATCCAGATTATAGGACTTAGCATCCCTAGATTTTCTCCAGACGTCACCTTTACACATCATCATCTTTCACATAGATAATAGAAATTATAAAGAATTTTAAAGATTACTGAGCAGAATGTAAGTTCTCATCTTCCTTATGTCCACCTAAGACTAATCAAAGGAAGCTCAATAATAACTACTTTCTCATACTTAACAGATAAATCATGAAATGACATATCAGAATGACACAATTTCATCTGACATATCTCAATTCGTGGACCGATTACTGTCTCAAGCTAATTCATTGCATAGAATCTTGTCGTTTCCGGATTCCAACATCATGCTCAATCATTTGATGAATATGGATCTTCTTGGGATTCCTATCCACGTCCTCGCGTGCCACTGCTAAGCCATTACCTTTGAGAGTGTTGTTGACTCTGCCTTGGTGGTTGGGTCATTCCCTTCCTTCTTCTCAAAAAAGAGGGTCTAATATGCCCAATCTATCCACAACCATAACATGTCCTATACGCATCCCCTGGTCTTGTCGACCTTATAACTAATGTAGGAGCTAATTCAAGAGTTCTAACTGGTGGAACATTAGGTCCTTTGCCCTTTCTTGGTAGCCACTGCCCTGGTGCATTAGATGTCTGTTGCATTCGTAGTGCCAAAAACTTCCCCTTTTTAGAGATATCTTTTCTTAATTCCTACCTCATTATCCTTTTCTGGATAGTCCTTTATAAAATGTCCTGGTTGCTTACACCTGTAGCAAACTTTGTTTCCTTTTTATAACCTAATTCCTTCAACATTTTCCACTGCTCCATTATAACTATGTGGATCAGAAATCCTTCTAGAGCCCAACTTTTTATCATTGGGAAATGGCAATCTAGGTTGTATTGCTTGTATCTGATCCTCGATATGCCTCAATGTTGTCAAAACCAATCTAGTGAGAGCATTAAAAGTAGGGTTCTCTATCATGGTTGGATCAACCTGGGGATTCTCAAACAGTCATTTTTCTCTTGTTTGATCCCTTAGACCTTCTCCTGGTGCAACATCATTGCTTTCAGCAATGTGTTCCTCATGTTCTCCAGACATCTTGAAGCTTTACTCTATCTTCTACAAAAGCAAAAGTCACTATAAGACATATTGGAGGACACTATAACAAACTCAATGTGGCAACACATCCCACTATCACACAGACAACGAGGTGTTACGCGAAAACATGCGGAAAACACCATAACCACAGATTACCAAAAACACGACTTAATTAAAACCGATTGCGGAAAGCTGATAAACTGAGAAAAATATTACATTTAGATCCTCATCCTGCAGGGAAACATATCATACAAACATTTACAAGCCTTGATACGTGTCCACAACTTAGAGGATCAGCTGTCAAGCTATCACATAAGTTCATCACCTATTTCTATATATACATAACGGCCCACATTCGGCCAGCAACAGGAGATACAAAGGATCAATAGCTATACATCATGAAACAACGTCAAAACACCTCCAAGGACCTGAGAGTTCAGGGATGACTCTAAGACTCTACTACAAAACAACCAAGACAGCAACATGTCCATCTCTTGCCTTCTACTGCTCGTCTTGCTACTCGGCCGCAACTCCGCGACCACCACCACGTCTAGCTCAAACACCTAAAAAGGGTGTAAACCAGTGGGGTGAGACACACAGTCCCAGTGAGAAACATAACTCCGTGTCGAAACTACAAAACCTCAGAAAGATAAAGCAACAATAGCAGATAACTGATAAAAGGTATAACAAGAGCAGTTTATATAGCAAGGCTATTCATACTAGCAAGCTTACCAGATGTACAGAAGACATAATACCAAAGTATTTCCTTATGGAACATGATTGACAAGATAATATTTATAAGGTCTTACCACATAACATGAGGAATCGTATAAGTAACAGTAAAGGTATAACAAGATTAATTACACAAGCAAGGCCTCAACCAATGTTCCTTGTTTTTCCTTAAGCAGTAAATACTATACGGCTAGATTACGTATTATTATGCCCTGAGGAAGTGAGCCGTACCGCTCAAATCCAACCTTCGGTTACGAAACCCAAGCCGGTGCCATACAAGGTCAATGGAAGAGCCAGACTCCACAACCTCCCACCTCGTGGTCAGTGCACGAGAACCAAAGCAGGACCACAGTCTCATGCTTAAGTGGACTCAGTCACAGGGTCAGCTCCATAGGATACCGTTCCTCTAGCCTGCCTTGGTACAGGTCTCGGTGCTAGTATATCTGAGCCACGGGCCTGTTTCCTGTGCTCTGATCCATGAACACATTCATGCTCAATCACACTAAGCCATGGGCCTGTTCACCATGCTCTATATATATATCCAAGTCTGCACCCACAGCTGCACTCGATTCCCTCTCTATTTTAGGCTAGGAGAAACCTCGCAAATTCAACAATATTCGCTCCGGGTTAACCCGCAGGAGAACCCATTTCACCATCACCAGCTACTGACGATGATGGATCTATGGCCAAGGAAAACTACATGATATGTTCCACTGTGATTAGTTAGTATATTTTAAGTGGATTGCAAGATTCAACCAAGTTGTATAACATGCAAATGAGAACAAGAATAAATAATATGAAACTCAACATCATGCTTTTACTGTCATCCACATCATCCCGATCCATCACAAGGACCCAACATTACGTGTTACCACTTGGTCTCTTGCCAATCATCTAGATCCACCTCAAGGATCATCATATTGCCATGGGATCTCAATCCCTCATCACATAGTGTCACTGCCTCTCAAGGCTTACATCATCACCATGGGATAACATCCCAGCACTTTAGCCAAATTCAAGTCCTCAGATCAAAACACATATATCATTTTATCATCAAGAGTAACCATCAAAGCAGTGTTACTCAAACATATATACCTCATAGCCCTTTACATGACTATGCATCTGTCAGAAACACCTGCATGGTTAGCACAGAAGGATCATATTACCAAACATAGGGCAACATTTATGATTATATCCTTTATTAATCATGCCTCAACATGTGACCATAGACATAGGTCATATCATCAAGCAAAGCATCTTACATGCTTATCATTTACTCAGCATTATACATAATATCAATATGATCACGTACATATGAGATGTTGTATTAAGATGCATAGATGTGGTCTACTATATCATGCATATCCAGGGTTATCAATAAAAACCAAACGTGATAGCAAGAATCGACATCTAACATATCGGTTTTCCATGAGGAACAAGACCCTCACTAAAAGTACCCACTACCCTCACCAGAAGTGGTATCGGGCAGGGCACCCTCACTAAAGGTGGTATCGGGCAGATTATTCTTTACATGTCGCCCAACACAACATCCACCTATGGCCAGGGAACAGTTCTACCTATCGTCCAAGCACTCAGCAGGGTATCATGCTACTACATGTATCGGGCAACAACGAGCACTTATGTGTATCATGCAATGTGTGTCGTGCACCTCTGTGTCATGAAGCAAGGCCTAACGTGCAACTGTGCAGGATGTAACGCGCAACACCATGTCGTGCAACAATGCGTCATGCATCAGGGAACCAAGCATACCGTGCACCCATGCATATCATGCAACCACATGTGTCGTACACTGTGGTATCAGGCAACGCTCCGTCAGGGATCTAAGGTATAACAACGTTGAGCTACCATCTGAACTAGGCATACCGGGCAAGGTACTCCACCATGTGTGACGCCCGACACACACACACACACACCATGACAGGAACCAGGTGCAACGCCTGAAACAAGACCAGAACATCACAATGCCCCTCATCGTTCAAGGTGAAAACATCACCAAGAAACCAACTGAGCTAGGCGTGTCGGGCAGGATACACAACCAGGTGTGACGCCCTACACAACACCACAGACTAGTTAACAAGATCCACACCTCAAAGCATAACGACACCAAGCCACCTCATAGGCTAAGTTTATCGGGCAGGGTACTTCATCAAGGTATGATGCCCGACACAACCACAACATGTGTCGTCCAAGGCTCAAGGTCAAGAGGGGATAACGGGCAACACCAACCCCAAGTCATAACGGCCAGGATGCAACTCCAAAAGATCGTCACCAACCTCAAGCACAAGGGTACCAAAACCCTAATGGATCAAGAAGATGACTCACCTCTCAACTATCAAGAGATAGGGGTCTTGACAAGCTTCTTAACTCCAATTGGGCAACACAAGGGACAACCACAACCAAGGTCCACAACCACAACATAGCTCACCTTTCAAGTCCATGGTGAGAGGAGAGTGTTGCTCAAGCCATTAGAACACAAGCTCACCTCTCAACTTAAATGAGAGAGGAGTATTTCCCATATTACTAGAACTCAAGCTCGCTCCTCTAGACCAAGGAGAGAAAGGGGTGTTGCTCACCAAGAAACCCTAGAACATAGGTTTGGCCAACAAGGAGAAACTAACCAAGAAACTAAACTAGCAACAAGCATAGACGATATGATCACAAGAACATGTAAGGGCATTAAAAGAAGGTAGTGTAGTTAGGGTTAGGAGTTATGTAACCCACCTTAAGCAAGCTCCAAGCTCCTAGCTCCAAGCTCCAAGCACCACCAAGGAATAAGAGAAAGGCACTCTAGGGTTCGACCACCACTAGAGGAAGAAGGAGACTCCAAGAAGGATCAGCCACCAAGCTTGCAAAGTAAAGGGTGTCGTGCACCAAGGAAGAGGGAGACTAAGGAACTAAAGGAATCCTTAGCAAGGGAAAGGAAGCGCATATATAGAAGGGGATGGAGGAGAAACAAAGGAAAGACAAGGCAAGGTGTCGCCCACCTAGGGACACTTGTCCATGTGCAAGGCCAGCACTCTAACATGCCCTAAACACATGTCCAAGGCCATTGCCACATGCAAGCATCAAGCACCAAGTGTCCACTAGTGGTGACACAAACGAGGTCAAAGAGAGTCAAAGGGTCCATGGGAGACACACCTCCACACCATGGACGAAACACCCTCCCCATGGCCGACACACACCCTGGGTGACACACCATAGGCCGACACAAGCGCAGGCCGATACACCTGGGCTGACACAAGGCACTCTTGCCCGACACAAGGTCCAAAGAGGAAAAGGCAAGGCACCACAAAGCCCAAAAAGCTCAACCAAGCCCAAAGGAACTCAAGCAACGAGCCCAAACCTTCCTGTCAACACTTGAGGAAGCAAAGAGAGGGAGGAACACCTCACAAGGTGACAAACTTGTGCACAAACCCTAGACTTGGGTTAATTGCAAGTAGCACCTCCAACTCACAACAAAGCACCAACAAACCCTAATCACCACCAAAGGTGATTAGCAAGCAACTAAGCACCAGGGTTAAGAAAACCAAACAAGATAAGCCCTAAACAGAGGTCAGGGTCCTTACAAGCTAACCCTCTACAAAGGGATTTCGTCCCCAAAATATGAAGAGAAAAGCGAGGGATACTTCCTCCTCATCTCTTCCTCAAGATCCCACGTGGCTTTCTCAACGCCACAATGATGCCAAAGAACTTTCACAAGAACCAAGTCCTTCCTCTTCAGCTTCTTAACTCTTCTGTCAAGGATCATCACAGGACCTTCCTCATAGGTCACATCTTCATCAAGCTCAACCTCAACCGACTGTATAATTGTTCCTGAATCTGGATGAATTTTCTTCAGCATACGGACATGGAACACTGGATGTAACCTGTGCAACTCTGGTGGTAGCTCTAACTCATAAGCTATCTTGCTAACATGTGCTATGACCGGGTATGGCCCCATATACCTAGGTGCTACCTTACCCTTCTGACCAAACCTTAGAACCCCTTTCCACGATGAGACTTTAAGATACACTTTGTCTCCTACCTGGAACTCCAAAGGTCATCAGAAATTGTCTGCATAAGACTTATGTCTGTCCTATGCCACTTTCAACTGTTGTTGTATCACGTTAATCTTTTCTGTCATCTGCTGTACTAACTCAGGACCCAAAAGCTGATATTCACCAGACTCATACCAACACAGGAGATCTGCACTTCCTTCCATATAAGGCCTCAAAAGGAGCCATGTCAATGTTCCGCTGATAACTATTGTTGTAGGCGAACTCTATTAAATTGAGATGTATGTCCCAATTGCCTAAGAACTACAAAACACAAGCTCAAAGGAGATCTTCCAGAATCTGAATAGTCCTCTCAGACTGTCCATCTGTCTGTGGATAGAAAGCGGTGCTGAATCTCAATTGTGTTCCCAACGCTTTGTGCAACTATTCCCAGAAATGACTCATGAACTGAGGACCTCTATCAGAAACTATCGTCGCTGGCACACCGTGCAAACACAATATCTCATCCACATATACTCGAGCGAGCTTCTCGGCTGTATACGTCATCTTCACATGTATGAAATGGGCAGACTTCGTCAATCTGTCCACTATTACCCAAATGAAATCATGATTCCTAGTTGTCTTGGGTAGACCAACTATGAAATCCATGGTTATATGATCCCATTTCCACTACGGTATCGGCAGAGGTTGCATCATACCTGCCGGCTTTTGATGCTCAGCCTTGACTTGCTGACAAACCACACACCTAGCCACAAACTCGACTACATCTTTCTTCAAACTGGGGCACCAATACAAGTCCTTTAGACTATGATACATCTTGGTGACTCCTGGATGCATAGCATACATCGATGTGTGTGCTTCCTCGAGCACTAACTTCCTCAGATCATCAGCATCGGGGACCACCATCCTATTACGGTAGCAAACTAGTCCATCCTCAGACTCACGGAACCCATCACGCTTTTTGCTGCCGAACTCTGATCTGATCAACTATACTGTATCATCTGTCTATTGTGCATCTTTGATCTATTGTCTCAGTGTAGGCTTGACTTGCATCTGTGCTAAAAGTCCAGCTAACAAGGAAACTTCCATCTGCACATTCATCTACCGCGAGGAAACAAGCATATCCCGTCTATGGCATACCAGGGAACTCAACTATGCTTTCTTTGAAGGAAAAGAAGAAGACTTTCGGCTTAGCACATCAGCTACCACATTCGCCTTACCAGGATGATACTCGATGGTGCAGTCGTAATCATTGATTAACTCCATCCATCGACATTGTCGCATGTTTAACTCATGTTGCAAAAAGATGTACTTCAGATTCTTATGATTTGTGAAGATCTGACACACTTCCCCGTAAAGATAGTGTCTCCAAATCATTAACGCATGAACCACTACTGCCAACTCCCAATCATGAGTCAGATAGTTCTCCTCGTGTTTCTTAAGCTGTCGTGAAGCAAAAGAAACCACATGATCTTACTGCATCAACACACAACCTAAACCTTTCTTGGAAGCATCACAGAAAACAACATAACCCTTTCTAGGCTCTGGCAGCACTAGTACTGGCGCACTAGTCAGCTTCTCCTTCAAACTTTGGAAAGCTTGCTGACAACGATCATCCCAGACAAAAGGTACATCCTTTCTAGTCAACTTCATCATTGGCAACGCAATCATACTGAAGTCCTTGATAAATCTCCGGTAGTATCCTGCTAATCCCAGGAAACTACGAACTTCTGTCGGTGTCTTTGGCATTTTCGCATTCTCCAACAGACTCCACCTTCTTCTGGTCCACTTTGACTCCTTCTGCAGATATCACGTGACCCAAGAAAGTAACTTCTTCCAATCAGAAGTCACACTTATTGAACTTGGTATACAACTGATGTTGGAGAAGAAGAGTCAACGCTAGTCAAAGATGACGCTCATGCTCTTATTTGTCCTGACTGTAGATTAGGATATCATCTATAAAGACTACAACAAACTGATCTAGAAACGGACGGAACACTCTATTCATCAAGTCCATGAAAGTAGCAGGTGCATTGGTTAGCCCAAACGGCATAACCACAAACTCGAAGTGACCATACCTCATCCTAAAAGCTGACTTTGGTAAGTCATCTGCCTTTATCCTCAACTGATGATATTCGGACCGTAGATCAATCTTTGAAAACACAGTAGCACCACGCAACTGATTGAACAGATCATCTATCCTCGGTAACGGGTACTTGTTCTTGATTGTAACCTTGTTCAACTGTCAATAATCTATACATAACCGCATCGATCCATCCTTCTTTTTCACGAACAACACTGGAGAACCCCAAGGCGACCACTACTATAGAACCTACCTTTAGTGTCAGTTATTTAAGGCCTTTAGTGTCGGTTTATAAGCGACACCTATGCGGGCGACACTAAAAGCTCACCCATTACGTTTCGGTTCCAAAACCGACGCCCAAACTCTTCGCGCGCCACCGAAAACGCGCCATCATGGGACTATAGGCGTCGGTTATTAGGTAAGAAATCGACGCCCAAACCCTTTGCGCCACAGAAAGGGCGCCATCTTGGGCACTATCAGTGTTGGTTATAAGTAAGAAACTGACACCATATATCTTCGCGCCACAGTAAATAGACGCCGGTTATTTATATAAAACCGACACTATAACTTTGTGTGTCGGTTTTATACAAATAACCGACGGCTATTGTTTTTTTTTGTCAGTCTGCAGACCTACTGTGGCTGGTCGCAGGATGAGAAACCTACAGTTCAGTTATAAACTGTAGGTTTTACGACATCCATTGATATCAGCCAACAACATGCCACAAACCTGTAAAATTAACAACAAAAATATATATATTCACACATGCATTTAGCAATGCAACATGCAGTTTCATTTTATTTTCACACATTTAGAAACATTCATGTAGCTAGCAATCTGTAGTTCCATTCATTCACATTCACACATGTAGAAACATTCATATAGCAACCAACACTTTCATTCATTTTCACTCAGACACATGTAGAAACGTCCTGACATGTAGAAACATTCACACATATATTATAATTTAGAAATTCATTTACAAAATATCATTGTTTAGTCATTATTCGCTATCATCATCCCAATTATATTTTAAAACCGCCACTATTTGTATGGCTGTTGCCCATTCTTCTCTTACTTCATTTAATTCTCCCATCGTATAGGGAGCATGTACATCTGGTAAGTCCATTCCTGTAATGGGGTCAACTTTAAACACCTGTAAAGAAAATGATGTATATATATATATATAATTAATGAGCTATAAATAAGATTGATATATTTCGATCATATTATCTAATGAGACTATATAATACCTGAGCAATACACTCGATATCCAGTGCAGCATGTTTGATAATCATGTGCATATATCGCATGACATAATATCCACATGCCCATCCGTTGTCTTGTGTAGCACACTATAAATTCAAACATACAAAATATTAAAAAATACAACTAATTAAGCATTGTTCACATAAATAATATATACATATATTGCAGTCGGGAACTTACTTTCACGTTCTTCCAAATTATTGGCTGGTTCTTTTTCGTGGGGACCTTTCCTCCAGCCTTTTTGAACTCATCAAAACCCCTACATGTTAATGTAACACAGAACATTGCAATTAAATAATAATGTAATAACATATGTTAACGGATATGAAAATGAAATATTTCTCACCGGAATAATGCCATTTTCATTATGTGTCCAAATCTTATATTCAATTTACTCCCCTTAGGATCTAGATAATAGACAGTGAATGTCTCGGGGACAATAACCAGTAACTCCCAATGCTTACCACTAGAGGTAAAAAAGTTAAAAATTAATAACTCAAAATCCACAATAAAAATGTAATTTTCTTAAGTCCAAATTATAATAAGAAAAGTAAACTTACTCTACATTGAATGGAGCCATTATCACCGTCTTCTTATTTACAACAAAATTTGTAAAAGCCTCACAGCAGTATTGTTGAACTGACGTAGGGTCTTTAGCTACTAGACTAATCAAAGATGGAATAAAAAACCCTACATGTTCAAATCCAAAATCTGCACATATCTTGTCTAAGTAGCTGCAAAATATGTATTAATTACACATGCATTAATAAATAAGAAACCAGATCACCAGATCATACACAAGGTATATGGATGTATAAAGAACATCTCACCTTATCCATAGCTCTATCACAGATGTATTTAGCCAAGCATATCCAAACAACTCCAAAATATCTTGAATAAATAGTTTGGTTTTGTATGACTGACCTGTAGAATCTGAATCGGAAGAAACAGTTATAGGGTAGTTTATATCATGTTCGCCTAACCATATTGCCATACCCCTACAGTTAGGACCTAACGGGACAGGTAGGTCCTGTGGAACCCAACTAGGTAATGTAGGAGGTGGAAGTGGAGGCCTAGATGCTGTGGGTGTCTTCTTTTTAACATGTACATATATATATAATTTTAGATCAACTGACATCATATACACACACTAACAATTTAACATAATGTAAATTTATCATACAATTTCAGTAAAGACGACATCCGCTTTTCTCCACAATATCACTCCTCCTTCTGCCTCACGAAGCGTTTCACAATCTGGGTGGGCATATGGCAATGGAAGATCTGCCCATCCTTACAATACATGTACCAGGCTCACACGAAGCCAACCAGCTGGTAATGGAGACCCGTGAAACTGTTCCCTAGGTAGGGATGGGTAAGCCGACGTCTCTGCAATGACATATTCATTACTTTTTAGACGGCATCGCTTCAACCCCTACAAATTTTTGTGTAAAGAATGTTATATACATATATACATATCATCTTTTTTTGAAACGACTACAATTTCATATATACATATCATCTTGAATTAAAAAACTAGTTACTATGTCATAAAAATACTTACAGCAGATGTGCTAGGTGGTGGTTCTACATGATTACTCCCAACCTCTGCAGTAGGAGTAGGAGTAGAGCCTGCAGTAGGTATTGTCTGGTAAGTGGCAGTCACCTCAGCCTGCCACTTTTTCATTGCTTCTTCGAGTTTCCTATCAAATATCTTATCTACCTATACATGGATAAAAGAAACGTCAAATTCTAATTATTGAATATGTTACCTCATCTTGTGAAAGTCCCGCTTTTGGGACATATTTGTGCTGGGATGGCCCAAAATAAGCTTTGATGCCCACACCAGCGCCTCCAGCCCTAACACGTCCAGGATGCTCTGGGTTACCCAGAGCAACTGTCAATTCATCCTTTGTTCCCTCAGGGATGAACTTGCCTTGTTTCCTCATCTCGTGCAGCTCCCGCTAATTGCCAAAACAAAAATTTGTAATTAAGTAAATAACACAAATAATCAATATTCAAATGATTGCTGTAAGAGTTGTATTTTACCATTTTTGTAGCTGCCTCAGCAGTTGCGGCCTTCGTTATTTCTCCCTTCTTATTTTTCCTCCCAGCTATCCAAACATCATGGTGAGGCAGAGGTGTTATACCTATGGTAGAGGACTCCTGAGTAGCAGCAGACTGAGCAGTAGCCTTAGACTGTATTCTTTGGTGAACGCCTGCATATCCTCTTGGACCCATTGTGTGGTCGTCCACATTCAGTGCACGCCTTGGTCTTTGTGCATCACTGAGGCAGCGCACGCCTTGGTCTTTGTGCGTCACTGATGGCCTAGTTAGTATGCACATTAATGATTTGGTTAGTAACACTAAATGTTAATCTTGAATAGGTGAATACAACATATATTAATAATGAGATTGAGACTGTCTAATACCTTGAATTCATCAGTTTGTCTTGAAGCGACAAACACATCCCATTCTTCTTTGTCCAGGAAGTTCCACTGTTCAGTGGCTGTCTTCTTCCTCTTGTCAGCTTCTTTTATGTATTCTCGGGTGAAATTTTTCCTATAGTTCCTTAAGACTCTCCCACAGCGTTGCATCACCCATTTACGATGTAATTTTTCATCCAATTCAAATATACTATGCAAAATAGAATTGCTATTAACTAGTATCCAAAAATTTAGTAATCTACAAAATAGAATTGCAAATTAATAATAACTCACGCATAAATCCCTCCATATTAAGTCTTTATTCTCCTTAGAAACGTGATGCCAAGAATCATAGTGACAACCGCAATGGCTACGAGTAACAAACCCAAGATATGAAACAAATGAATTGAGATTCACACCACATGCATTTCCTGCATTATCAAAATTCACAACAAGTTTGGGTCCATTGCCCTTTTGTGCAATTAACTTCTTCATCATAGTGATGCCCCTTCTCTTGTCAACTTTTTGGTGATGTTGATCAAGTGCATCAAGTGCTTCAGGTGGTACCTGTGCATCATCAACCTAAAACTTGACAAAATAAACACATTTACAAGATATAACTATAAATAGACATATAGATATAAATATATGATATTTTTTAAGACTTACATTGTGAGGCGGCGCATTGATGTCCTCACCCTCATGGTAATCATCAGCACAGTCATCAGGAGAATGGTCAGCCATCTGCAAATTCACATTCAAATTGTAAAGTTCACATTGTAAAGTAATTCACATTGTAAAGCTCACATTGTAAAGTTCACATTCACATTGTAAAGTAATTCACATTATAAATTAAGCTCAAATTTTAAGTGATGGTTTGATACTCAGTTTTGAACAACATATTAAATTTTCAGTATTTTTGTAATTCAAATTGTAAAGTTCACATATTCAGAAAAATAAAAACGTATAAAACAAAACATACTTATAATATTGTGATTTTTTATCAATTAACAATCCTTCATTGTGATCTCCGCGCACATACAAGTCATCATTAGCTTCAATATTTTTTGGTGTTGGCAACCCAACTGAGAATGGACTGGATTCATCATACTTATCATAGTATTGTTCTTCATCTATAGGATCTTCAATGAACTGTCTTTTACCATGAAGAACAACCGACCATTTATCATTTGCAGGATCATCGATATAAAATACTTATTTCTCCTGTGATGCCAATATGAATGGTTTAACCTTCTCACCAATCTTTTCAAAGTTCACTAAAGTGAAACCCAATTCATCCACTGTAACTCCTTTGGTGTTATCAACCCAATTACATTTGAAGAGTAGAATTCTGAAATCTATGTAGTCAAATTCCCATATCTCTTCAATGACACCGTAATATGACATTTTAGCTTCATGTGGACTCTTATCCTTTGCACTTGCAAAAAACATAGTCGAAGCTTGAAGGGTGACCCCACTGTTTTGGATGACACTCTTATCATCTTGGCACTTTGTGTAATATGTGAATCCATTAATGTCATACCCTTCATAAGACATAACAATCAACTTTGGTTTAAAGGCGAGGCATTTGATAGTTTCAGTAATATCATGTGGTGTTTGAGATAGTTGATGTAAGACTTTATCTTCAAACCACTTAATAAAAGTCTTGTTATGCTCTCTAGCAAGCCACATTGTATTGGCTCGAGGATATTGTCTTTTGATGAAATTGGTATGTTCCTCGATATAAACGTTCACTTCATCCATGTTGTGTAAAATATACAAATGACCTTGTTCCAACTGCTCACGGCTGATTACTTTCACACGTGATCCCAAAATTCCTTTACCAAATAGCTCGTCAATATTCTTGTCATTATCAGGAGTGTCATTACCACTGAGAAAGTCATTGCAGAAATACATAACCTTTCTCGCCACATAACCTTCAATAATACTCCCTTCAGGCCGATAACGGTTTCGAACATCACCTTTAAAAATGCTCATGTATCGTTCAAAGGGATACTTCCAATGCAAGAAAACCGGTCCCAAGATTTTCACTTCCCTAGTCAAGTGGACAACAAGATGTACCATGATATCAAAGAACGAAGGAGGGAAATACATCTCAAGATGACGTAGGGTAACAACCACTTCTCTTTGCAAATTATCGAGAGTCTCAGGGTCAATAACTTTGCTGCAGAGACTGTTGAAAAAGAAATAAAGTCTGGTGATTGCAAACCTTACATGCTTCAGCAATATAGATCGAATTGCCACGGGCAACATTTGTTGCATTAGAGTGTGACAATCATGAGATTTAAGACCTATCAACTTCAGATCTTTCATTGATACCAATCTACGGATGTTGGATGAGTAACCATGTGGCACCTTAACATTTACCAAGCATTCACAAAAAGCTTTCTTCTCCTTTCTAGACAACGTGTAACAAGCGGGAGGTAAGTATGTTCTTTTATTACCCATTTCACATAATTCTGTTAATTCTGATCTTATTCCCATTTCACGTAGGTCCAGTCTGGATTTTATCCCATCTTTAGTCTTACCTGGTATATTTAACATAGTACCAATGATGCTATCATAGACATTTTTCTCAACGTGCATTACATCGATACAATGTCTGACTGTCAAAGAACTCCAATAAGGAAGATCCCCAAATATTGACTTCTTCTTGAATGAAGAATTGTCACTCTGTGTAGTACATTGTGATCTCTTACCAAATTCATTGACAAAGTCTTTTACTCTTTCATAAACAACCTCCCCTGGTATAGGTTTAGGTGCACTCCGTTCCTCATTCAATCCATTGAATGCTTTGCGCTTCCTACGATACAAATGGAATTTTGGAAGAAACCTTTGATGACTGAGATATACATTCTTACCGCCATGTTTTAGTCTTGTTGAATCAGTGTTCTCTTCACATGTAGGACACACTTTAGCTCCTTTGACACTATATCCAGACAAATTCCCATATGCTGGAAAGTCATTAATAGTGCAAAACAACATAGCATGCAAACGAAATGTCTCTCTTCGTGAAGCATCATAGGTCATCACACCTTCACCCCAAAGTTTCTTTAAGTCATCAGTCAGAGGTTCAAGATAAACATCGATGTCATTTCCAGGTTGTTTAGGGCCCGATATCAACAACGAAAACATTACGTACTTATTTTTCATACACAGCCAGGGAGGAAGATTGTATATAACAAGCATGACTGGCTAAGTGCTATGTTGGCTGCTCAATGTCCCGTACGGATTCATCCCGTCTGTACAAAGCCCAAGTCTTAGATTCCTAACTTCTTCACCAAATTCAGGGTACAATACATCAATCTTCTTCCACTGTGGGGAATCAGACGCATGTCGTAGGATCCCATCATTATTTTTCTTAACATCTACATGCCACCTCAAATTCTTCGCATCTATCAGATTGGCAAACAAGCAATGAAATCGTGATATTATAGGTAGATACCACATCACCTTGGAAGGAGAACCAGTTTTGGACTTCCCCGAAGTCGTCAATTTATACCGTGACGCACCACATTTTGGACAATCTTTCAAATCCGCATAGTCCTTTTGAAATAATACACAATCATTCGGGCATGCGTGTATCTTCTTAGCATCCATTCCCATTGGGCACAACAATTTCTTTACCTGGTATGTTGAGATTGGCAGCTCGTTTCCATTAGGAAGCATTTCTTTCAACAAAGACAGCAATGACGTGAAGCTTTTGTCGCTCTATCTATTGTTAGCTTTCAACTTATACAATCTCAACACATCGCTAAGCTTCATAAATTTAGTACAACCAGTGTATAACGGCATCTCAACATCATGCACAATGTTTCTAAAAATGGGAGGTGGATTAGTGTGCTCTACCCCACAACTATCCATCATCGCATCAACGATGTCTACTGGAACTGGTTCATTCACATCTACGTCATCATAGGCAATTTCTTCTTCCACACAAGCACTTCTATCGACATCCACTGGTTTCGGGTTTGAAATCTCTCCATGCCAGTTCCATTCTGTATAGCCTTGTATAATCCTATTGCAAATGACATGAGTTTTGATTTCGTCACCAGTGTTGACTTTCAAGTTGTTACCGCAATGCCTACATGGACAGTAGAACCTATCTCCAGGTTGTTTCCTATGTTCCACGGAAAATCTAATGAACTGGTCAAGACCAGAAATAAACTCTGGGGTGCAGCGATTGCGAATGGACATCCATGATCTATCCATTCTATGATCAAAGAGAAAACAAGTATATATTAGGACAAGATTAGGGTCTAGGGTTAACAAATACATGTGATGTCATTATTATATATAATAAATGTGTACCACCTATCCATTCTTGAACACCTAATCTCACTAGTAAGTGTATAATGTGTATTGGGTTTTCAAGAAAATTTCGGCAGCATTTCCCCGCTGTTCTCCAAGTACATATGTACTTAGAGAACAAACGGGGAAAGGCTACCGAAATTTTCTTGAAAACCCAATACACATTATACACTTACATCCTAAGTGAGATTAGGTGTTTAAGAATAGTCCCAAACCGGGGACTATCCAAGATTTACTCCTAATGAGTAAATCTTGGATGGGTTTCTAGGCCAACAAATAATGTGTTGTCATTGTTATACCTAAAATCCTAGTTCTTCAAGTTATGGTGATTATTGATGTCTTTAAAAGCATGATTGGCAATTTAGGGAAAAGTTCATCATTTACATTCAAAGCATGTCACATGTGTGCATTACAGTTCATCATTAAGCAAGAAGGGTGACTATGATTCTCACCAAGAACGGGTTTTGATTTTCTATACAATTTTATAAAAAAATGCACATGTATGCATATATATACTATACTTTTTGGAACCATACTAAACACCCAAATACTTTATAACACAACTATAAAACAATGATTATAACTAAACTATTAAAAAATAGACTTGTCACACATAAAACACCCTATACAACTATAAAACAAAAAAGTATTAAGATATGCATGATACAATAACTATTTTGCATCACATTACAGTAGACTTATCATTGATACCTTACTAACTGATTTCTACATTTACATATCATCACTTGATCAAAAATTACATGTATTGTATAGACAATAGAGGATTCAACTCAGTAGAAGCACAAAATCAGTACCTAAACCCTAAACACAAATACGTAAATAACTTAAAAAAAAATGCCCAACAACTGCTTGGGCGTGCCTTGGCACCGCCCAAGCAACCTCCAGAGCAGAGGAAGAAGGAAGAAGGTAGGGTGGGCATACCTTGAGGGCAGAGGAGAGCAGCGATCGGAGCATAGTAGCCACTGGCGGAGGCAGCGGCAAAGAGAGGAGAAGCGCCGGTGAGGACACGGAGCAGCGGCGGCGAGGGCACGGAGCAGGAGCACAGACGGTCGCCGGTGAGCACAGAGTGCAGGAGCAGGAGCAGGAGCACGGCCGCCGGTGAGTACGGAGTAGCGGCGAGGGTAGGAGCAGGAGCACATCAGCGGCGGCGGACGAGCAACGACCGGCGGGGGCGAGCAAGAAATCACCAGACCTAACTGAAATCGGGAATGAAATAGGGAAAGGGGAAGAGAAGCTTGTGCTGGTGAGCTATTGAGTTGACAATAAGTGTCGGTTATTCAAAAATACTGACAACTAAACCAACAGTGTCGGTTCTTTTCCAATAACCGACACCTATACTATATTATAGTTGTTGGTTTTTAACTAAAAGACAACTGACAACTATTCCTGTCTCGCGAATACCCTTTAGTCGTCAGTTATTTATTTATGAACCGACGACATATGTCAAATTTTGGAGGTAATTTTTTCGCTGGAATTTTGGTTTTGGCGGTTGATTTTAGGTGTTAGTTTTTTATTAATTAACCGACACTTAATAAAAGCGATACCCGTGTCTGGTCGACCTTCACAGATTGGATGTCGGTTTATGTATACAACCGACACCTTGAAAAGTGACTTTATAAGCCATTTATGTAGTAGTGGACGTGCTCGGTCTGATGAAACCTTTGTTCAACAACTCTTACAACTGCTTCTTAAGCTCTGCCATTTCTACTAGAGCCATCCTATATGGTGTCTCTGCAACTGGCTGCGTTCCTAGAACCAGATTGATCTCAAAATCAATCTGTCGAGGTGGAGGAACATCGGGGAACTCATCAGGAAACACATCGGCAAACTCTCAGACAATCGACACCTCCTTGAGACTAGGACCCTTCGCCTTGGTAGCCACAACGGTATCCACAGCGTGAGATAAGAACGCCTCACATCCTTGGCGTAGCAACTTATCTGCTACCATAGCTGATACCAGACACATCGGAAGAATCTTCCTATCTCCTTGGAAGATCCACTTCCTACCACCATCATCAAACACAGCTTGCTTGGAACCACAGTCCAAAACAACCTTATACTTCTCTAAGGTATCCATCCCAAGGATAACATCAAAACCATGCATATCAAGTGGTATGAGATCTACTTGTATGTAGTGTCCCGAAAAAGATAATACACAAGATGGACATTCTTCTCGAAGCATCGAGGAACCATCAAGAGGGGTTTCTAACATCAAGCTATCCTTCTTACAACTAATAGGTAAACGATAGTTCTCAAGCATACTATATGAGATAAAAGAGTGTGTAGTACCCGGGTCAACCAGAATAGATATAAAGCTAGAAGAAGACATATCAGAATGAAATAACTCCATCTGACCTATCACCACACATGTATTGACTATTGCCTCCGGCTGACTCATAGCATGGAATCCAGCCGTTGCTTGTTGTCCATGTCCTCTACTTCCTTGAGCAGACGATCTTCCTTGCGACGGTGGACCACGTCCTCGCCCTCTGCTACTACTGGGCTGCTGTCTTTCTAACCCTTGGCTTGGCAGCTGTGTCACTTCAACATCTCTACTTGGAAAATTTGACTTGAAATGCCCTGTTTGACCGCAGATATAACATGTCTTAACTTTAAACCGTGGCATAGATGGCCCTGTCACTGCCACTGAAGCTGTACTATGTGCCTTTGATGGTGAAGGAACATATCCTCTTCCCTTACTTGGTGACCACTGCGATGGTGCACTGGAACCTCTCATCACTGACGGTGCTAAAAACCTAGGCTTCTTGAAGCAACCAAACCTCTGTCCTTGGAACTGAGCAGGCCTCTTCCTAGACATGGATTCTCTTTTCTCCTTGATTGATCGTTCAATCCTCTAGATAGATTCCATGAACGTAGCAAACCGCTCTCTATTCTCCAACACAGAAGCAGGTGTCGTTAGTTCAGCACTCAAACCTTTCTCAAAACGTCTGATTTGCTCTTCATCTATCACTGCCATGTGAGGACAAAACCTCAACAGGCCCATTAAATTGGCTTCGTACTCAGTGATGTTCATCGTTCCTAGTCGCAGGCGCTCAAACTGACTGATCTTCTCATCCAGATACATCTTCGGAAAGTATCTACTGATGAACTCGCACCGGAAAACCTCCCAACCGATCACCTCACCAGGTCACTTCTCCTCCTCGATGGTCCACCAGTGACCAGCACTACCCTTCAGAAGGTAGATAGCGTGCTTTACTTTGTATGCTTTGGGGATGTCGAGGATCCAAAAAGCCTTCACAAGACTTGTCAGCCATAGATCTGCATCCGCTGGATCAACCGTTTCAGCATAGTCTGAAGCTCCGACTCGACAAAGCCGCTCAAAGGTCTTCCCAGTACCTGATGTTTCACCATGGGGAGCCTGTGCTCTCGGCAGAGGCACTGGCAATCTTTCTACCATGAGATTCATCATAGCCATTATCTGCCCCATAAGATGTTGGTAGGAAGGGTGTTCAAGAATGGCTGGGTCAGGTTGGGGGACCTCAGGCACCCGATCTTCATGTGCCTGCCCTATAGCTCCATCAATTGATGCAGCATCACTGTTCTCGGCAGCATGATCTTCATGGTTTCCATACATCTTGTCTTTTCTTCCGCTGAGGGCAGAAGATGATTGTAAGGAAATCTAGAAAACTCATAAGAACACACACAACCTAGTCCTAGATCCCTATAGACTCAACAAACCTAGAGCTCTAATACCAAAACATGTGGCAACATATCCCACTATCACATAGACAGTGAGGTGTTACGCGAAAACATGCAGAAAGCACCATAACCACATATTACTAAAAACACGAGTTAATTAGAACTGATTGCGGAAAGCTGATAAACTGAGAAAACTATTACATTTAGATCATCATCCTACAAGGAAACAGATCATACAAACATTTACAAGCCTTGATACGTGTCCACAACTTAGAGGATCAGCTGTCAAGCTATCACATAAGTTCATCACCTGTTTATATATATACATAACGGCCCACATCCGGCCAGCAGCAAGAGATACAAAGGATCAACAGCTATACATCGTGAAACAATGTCAAAACACCTCCAAGGACCTGAGAGTACAGGGATGACTCTAAGACTCTACTACAAAACAACCAAAACAACAACATGTCCATCTCTTGCCTTCTACTGCTCATCTTGCTGCTCGGTTGCAACTCCACGACCACCACCACGTCTAGCTCGAACAACTAAAAAGGGTGTAAACCAACGGGGTGAGACACACAGTCCCAGTGAGAAACATAACTCCCCGCTAAAACTACAAAACCTCAACAAGATAAAGCAACAACAACAGATAACTAATAAAAGGTATAACAAGAGCAGTTTATATAGCAAGGCTATTCATACTAGCAAGCTTACCAGATGTACAGAAGGCATAATACCAAAGTATTTCCTTATGGAACATGATTGACAAGATTAGATTTATAAGGTCTTACCACATAACATGAGTAATCGTATAAGTAACAATAAAGGTATAACAAGATTAATTACACAAGCAAGGCCTCAACCAATGTTCCGTGTTTTGCCTTAAGCAGTATATACTATACAGCTGGATTACATATTATTATGCCCTGAGGAAGTGAGTCGTATCGCTCAAATCCAACCTTCGGTTGTGAAACCCAAGTCGGTGCCATACAAGGTCAATGGAAGAGTCGGACTATATGACCTCCCACCTCGTGGTCAGTGCACGAGAACCAAAGTAGGACCGCAGTCTTATGCTGAAGTGGCCTCAACCCCAGGGTTAGCTCCATAGTCTACCCTTCCTCTAGCCCGCCTTGGTATAGGTCTCAGCGCTAGTATATCTGAGCCACGGGCATGTTCACCGTGCTCTGAGCCATGAACGCATTCATGCTCAATCACACTGATCCATGGGCCTGTTCACCATGCTCTCTCTCTCTCTCTCTCTCTCTCTCTCTCTCTCTCTCTCTCTCTATATATATATATATATATATATATATATATATATATATATATATATATATATATATATATATATATATATATATATATATATATATATATATATATATATATATCCGAGTCTACAACCGCATCTGCACTTGATTCCCTCTATATTTTAGGCTAGGAGAAACCTCGCATATTCAACAATATGCGCTCCGGGTTAACCCGTAGGAGAACCCGTTTCACCATCACCAGCTATTGAGGATGATGGATCTATGGCCAGGGCAAACTACATGATATGTTCCACTATGATTAGTTAGTATATTTTAAGTAGATTGCAAGATTCAACCAAGTTGTATAACATGCAAATGAGAACAAGAATAAAGAATATGAAACTCAATATCATGCTTTTACTGTCATCCACATCATTCTGATCCATCACAAGGACCCAACATTATGTGTTACCACTTGGTCTCTTGTCAATCATCTAGATCCACCTCAAGGATCATCATATTGCCATGGGATCTCAATCCCTCATCACATAGTGTCACTGCCTCTCAAGGCTTACATCATCACCATGGGATAACATCCCAGCACTTTAGCCAAATTCAAGTCCTCAGACCAAAACACATATATCATTTTATCATCAAGAGTAACCATCAAAGCAATGTTACTCAAACATATATACCTCATAGCTCTTTACCTGACTATGCATTTGTATGAAACACCTACATGGTTAGCACAGAAGGATCATATTACAAAACATAGGGAAACATTTATGATTATATCCTTTATTAATCATGCCTCAACCTGTGACCATAGACATAGGTCAGATCATCAAGCAAAGTATCTTACATGCTTATCATTTACTCAGCATTATACATATTATCAAGATGATCATGCACATATGAGATGTTGTATTAAGATGCATAGATGTGGTCTACTATATCTTGCACATCCAGGGTTATCATTAAAAACCAAACGTGATAGCAAGAATCAACATCTAACATATCAGTTTTCCATGAGGAACAAGACCCTCACTAAAAGTACCCACCACCCTCACCAAAAGTGGTATCGGGCAGGGCACCCTCACTAAAGGTGGTATCGGGCAGATCATTCTTCACATGTCACCCAACACAACTGCCACCTACGGCCAAGCAACCTTTCTACCTATCGGCCAAGCACCCAGCAGGGTATCGGGCTACTACATGTATCGGGCAACAACGAGCACTTATGTGTATCGTGCAATGCGTGTCGTGCACCTCTGTGTCGTGCAACAAGGCCTAACATGCAATTGTGCAGGATATAATGTGCAACACCATGTCGTGCAATGATGCATAATGCATCAGGGAACCAAGCATACCGTGCACCCATGCTTATCGTGCAACCACATGTGTCGTGCACTGTGGTATCAGGCAACGCTCTGTCGGGTATCAAAGGTATACCGACGTCGAGCTACCATCTGAACTAGGCATGCCGGGCAGGGTACTCCACCATGTGTGATGCTCGACACACACACACACACCATGGTAAGAACCAAGTGCAACGCCTGACACAAGACCAGAACATCACAACGCCCCTCATCGTTCAAGGTGATAACAACACCAAGAAACCAACTGAGCTAGGCGTGTCGAGCAGGATACACAACCAGGTGTGACTCCTGACACAACACCACAAACTAGCTAACAAGATCCACACCTCAAAGCATAACGACACCAAGCCACCTCATAGGCTAAGTGTATCAGGCATGGTACTTCATCAAGGTATGATGCCCGACACAACCACAACATGTGTCATCCAAGGCTCAAGGTCAAGAGGGGATATCGGGCAACACCAACCCCAAGCCATAACGACCAGGATGCAACTCCACAAGATCATCACCAACCTCAAGCACAAGGGCACCAAAACCCTAATGGATCAAGAAGATGACTCACCTCTCAACTATCAAGAGAGAGGGGTCTTGCCAAGCTTGTTAACTCCAATCGGGAAACATAAGGGACAACCACAACCAAGGTCCACAACCACCACATAGCTCACCTTTCGAGTCCATGGTGAGAGGAGAGTGTTGCTCAATCCACTAGAACATAAGCTCACCTCTCAACTTAAACGAGAGAGGGGTATTTCCCATATTACTAAAACTCAAGCTCACTCCTCTAGACCAAGGAGAGAAAGGGGTGTTGCTCACCAAGAAACCCTAGAACATAGGTTCGGCCAACAAGGAGCAAGTAAGAAAGAAACTAAAATAGCAACAAGCATAGCCGATATGATCACAAGAACATGTAAGGGCATAAAAGAAGGTAGTGTAGTTAGGGTTAGGAGTAATGTAACCCGCCTTAAGCAAGCTCCAAGGTCCTAGCTCCAAGCACCAAGTACCACCAAGGAAGAAGAACAAGGCACTCTAGGGTTCGACCACCACTAGAGGAAGAAGGAGACTCCAAGAAGGATCGGCCACCAAGCTTGCAAAGGAAAGGGTGTCATGCACCAAGGAAGAGGGAGACTAAGGAACTAAAGGAATCCTTAGCAAGGGAAAGGAAACACATATATAGAAGGGGATGGAGGAGAAATCAAGGAAAGACAAGGCAAGGCGTCTCCCACCTAGGGACACTTGTCCATGTGCAAGGCCACCACTCTAACATGCCCTAAACACATGTCCAAGGCCATTGCCACATGAAAGCATCAAGCACCAAGTGTCCACTAGTGGTGACACAAACGAGGTCGAAGAGAGTAAGGGTCCATAGGCGACACACCTCCACACCATGGCCGACACACCCTCACCATGGCCGACACACACATTGGGAGACACACCACAGGCCGACACAAGCACAGGCCGACACACTTGGGCTAACACATGGCACTCTTGCCTGACACAAGGTCCAAAGAGGCAAAGGCAAGGCACCACAAAGCCCAACAAGCTCAACCAAGCCCAAAGGAACTCAAGCAATGAGCCCAAACCTTCCTCTCAACACTAGAGGAAGAAAAGAGAGGGAGGAACACCTCACAAGGTGACAAACTTGCTCATAAACCCTAGACTTGGGTTAATTGCAAGTAGCACCTCCAGCTCTCAACAAAGCACCAACAAACCCTAATCACCACCAAAGGTGATTAGCAAGCAACTAAGCACCAGGGTTAAGAAAAGCAAACAGGATAAGCCCTAAATAGATGTCAGGGTCCTTACACTCAACACCTTAGTCCTATGTCTTTGTAGGCTCAGCAAACATTAAGCTATGATACCAAAACTTTGTGACGACCTGAAACAAATCAAGCCATCACCAGTAAATAATTGCAGAATTACCATAAACAATGGATTAAAAAAATCACTAAGAATTAAAACCGTTTGCAAGGAGATCCAAAATTTTTATATATAATGATTCACATAGTACATATACTATTTTTTATCATCTCGAGGACAACATATAATAGTTTCTTTGTCAAAACATATCTTAAGGCAACATAAAACCTCGAGGCATACAAGACAAAATCTCATATCATTCATGATACCATTACGTATTGACTCCAAGGACCTGAGAATACAGAGATGGCACATAGGACTTCTATCTACATGACATGACATACAATACACTCAACCTGAGATGTCACCACTGTCCCAGTTGTTGTTCTCCCTTTGCAGAAAGGTCTCTATCTCTTCGTGCACGTTCACCTAAAAAGTGTGGATCCCACGGGGTGAGACGATTGTCCCAGCGAGAGATATAACCCTCTGCCGACTATAATATTATCAAAGTTTAAGAAGTATAAAATTGAGTAGGGGATCTTTTATATCAATAAGTAGGATTAATCATTGTTATATGTAGAACAAAGTAATCATTTCTCTTAAAAAAATGCATCTATCTATGGTAGAGCAATAAATCATCTATTCACTATACAAGGGATTATGAAGAAATATAAATAACATCTATTCCACTAAGATGTATAAGAGGAGTGTACATCAACCAATGTATTTCCATATTCGATCCTTAAGCAAATATGCTACACAGCTCATTACATATTACAATCACACTTATGCCCTGAGGATATCAAGTATACCGTTCATGCTACAACTGACCACTAAATAGTCAAAATAGATACCATACAAGGTCAATGGAAGAGCTTCCTGTCAAGACCTCACCTATCTCGGTCAGTACGAGACCACTTAGATTTAGCAGGACATCTTGTATCCGCTGCTGGTTGGACATCTTGTGTCATCTGCAAATAGGATGCTGAGGTATTACGACATCTTCGCTATAGAGTTATTGCCATAGCATGTACTCTCTTCGGGAGAAGTCCATGTAGCTTTCCTGAATTATAATATAAGGATAAGGAAGATCAAAATCAATTCCATTCCTGGTTGGGAGATTTTATACTTTCATCCCGATACCACATAGAAATGAAGAAGGATTTACACATCAATTTCTTATTTGGTCGAGATATTCACATCATCCCGTGATAAATAAGGAAGGTGTGACACTGATTCTTCATTGGGACATTTGGATATACTTTGTACTTCACCCCCGCATATTCAAAAATATGCACTTCTGAGTAAAACTCATTTTACCATTAGCAAAGTCTGACACTGATTGGATCTACAGTCAGGGCACTACATGATGAGATTTAACTTGATTAATTAGGTACATTACATTATTCTTTTAGCATCAACCAAGTTTCAAACATGAATTATAACAGATGCTATAAAGAAAAGGTAGTACTTTTAAGATCTTTGGAACATTTTTGAAAGTATATCACTCGGGATCTCAATCCCTTATCACATCACTGGGGATTCTCATCCCTTCATATCATCATCATCATGATTATTGGATTTGAGTATTCCAACCCTTAGATCACCACATAGCATTGTTACCTCTGTAACATGTAACTATTACCTCTAGGTCCTCAGACCAAGGTATTCATCTCACTTGTTGCACAAGTATTTCACATAACTCACATGGTTCAATAAACATTTTGTCACCTCTTACAAGGAAACAACTTATCTTTTAAGACATCAGACTGTATAATCATTATACTTGTTATTCAAGTATTTCACATAGCTCACATAGTTTATTATAGCTCATATCTTGCTATGCTCATCATTTCATGATTCTTGAATGGTGTGTACTTTATAATGAAAAATTGTTAACAATATATGAGATCACTATGCATCCTTCCCATGGTTAGGGTTAGGATCATCTACATCATCACCCTATGATATAAGAAAGAAAACCCTTCCCATTATTAGGGTTAGGATTTCTCAATCTAATTGATTATGGTTGTATGAGCATACCATCACCCTTCATTAGGGTTAGATTTTCCATTTATTAACAAAAAATTAAAGACTCAAGATCCTAATGTCTAGAATCAAACCTTAATTCATACTCTACTCATCTTAGGAGTATCAATGCATACTTATGAACATGTTTATCACACATGAAAAAGTCTCTCTCTTATCCTCATTAGGATATTGATTGCATCTTTCATTTACTAAGTTGGTTCAATTCTCCTCTAGAGGTACATTAGCTCACCATTATCAAATCTCATTATCTTTTATATTGCAATTAACACAACACAACATATTATACTCAGTCAAATACATATGATTGAAGTATCTCCACCATATCGGTTATCAAGTTGTGTATATACTATCATTTTATACTTTAAGATACATCTCGTACTTCATATCGTGTATCCATATCGGGCATATGGTATAACCACATCACCATATCACGTTTTAGGTGTATCCTCTTAACACCATATCAGGTTTAGAGTATATGCCTCATCATGTATCATTTTGGTGGTATATATAAGGTACCATATCGGTTTAGCATCTTGTATTATCATATTGGGACTCCATGTTGGGTAACATATCAAGTTACCATGTTAGGTAGACCCTTTGGATCATAAACTCTTTATGCCTTCAAGGATCAACTCTATCATATGGTTACATGACAAGGTAGGTTTCTAGTTGAATTTCTCTTACCACAATCCATTACACAAAGGATAGGGTATATCAGGTTTCCATCCATCATCTAGGGTTTTTCACTATATCGGGTAGAGTGTACCATATTGGTCATGAGGTATGAATTTGACCTCATTCATTCACAAGGTAGAAATAGGTGCTATTCCTATCATCCAAAAGATATCAATCATATCTTCCATGTGGTATCACTCACCACTATATGAGGTTACCTCTCTTCTTAGGGTTCAACTCTATATTGCTTTTAGAGTATTCGACTAACACTATATCGTATATGAGGTATGATCTTAACCTTGTATTGTGTATAAGGTGAAAGTAGGTATCTGCCATATCATTCATAAGACATGCCTTATATTGAGTATGAGGTATCACCTATCTCTATATCGGGTTAACCCCCATCTTGGGTTTCATATCGGGTTCAAGGTATTTCAACCCATGTCGGGTTGTACCATATGTTTGACTCCATGTCTTATATCATGAACAAGTATGTGCTTAACAACATATCGTGTACTTGGTGTGTACTTCATTATTATATCATGCAAGAGGTGCTTACTTGTCTCCCTCATCTTGGGTTAGTCAAAATTAGGGTTTAGCATATCAATTTATAAGTGTGTACTTGACACTACTTGTCTCCCTCATCTCGGGTTATCAAAATTAGATTTTAGCATATCAATTTATAAGTGTGTACTTGACACTATATCATTAATGGAGTCTTTACTTGACTTCATATCATGTAAGGGATGTATGATTGACACCATATCAAATTTAAGGTGTGAACTTCATCTCCATATCGTGCAAGGAAGTATAAACTTATAAGTATATCATGCTAGTGATGTATGTACATAATCATATCGGGTTAGAGGTACTTGATTAGGTGCTTGAACCCGATATCACTTCATAAGATGATACCATCTTATTCAAGATCTAGACCTTCATTCTAACTATTATAGTTCATGTTCAACATGTCTAATCAACTACTAGAACACATAGTTTCATCAAATATTCAAAACCTCATAATTGAAAGTAGAACATTAAGTATAACAAGATAGGTGGTGAATAATAACATAGTTGGGTTCAAGGTATATAACCTACCTTATTAAAACTACAATCTCCAAAGCTTCACGTTCCTAAGGTTGAAGATGAACTAATATAAGTCCAAGGCTTGAGCTCCTTAGCACTTTGCACAATATCTTCACCTCTTGTGGCCGATATCACCTTGCTTAACTAATATCACCTTGCCTGGTCGATATCCTTCCTATATGGCCAATACCGAGCTCTAGTTCAATACTCCCCGACTTGTACACGACACGAAAGTGTTATGCATGATATCAAAGAGTCTATGCACGATATAGCAAGGAAAAATAGTTGTGGGGTTCGTACATTTTCATTAGTAAGTGGAAGGAGAGGTATATATACTTAGTTTAATGAGAAAAGATGTATAAGAGGTGTCTTCACCATATGCTACTAGGTGGCACGTGGCCATTCATGGTATACACATGTACATGCATGCACACATATATATATTCTTAAGGATAATTAAAAGGTGATGTTTCAACCATCCTTTATCTTGTTGGATAAGCTATCTCATCTTTATCTCACATATAAAGCAAAGTAATACTCTTTTTGCAAGGGAGCTTGCAACTCATCATGTATTACCGCCCTGAGGTGCCATCATGTCCTTTTCCAAGACTCAACAAACCTATAGGATACTCCTACTATGGCCCTTTGGCCGATAGGGACTCCCATTCTAAGTCTACAACTTGATATAGCTCAAGTAGGGGCTCTACGTTCAATTCTTTCTTAGTCTTTTCATTACTAAGAGTACCATCACTCAAAGGTGGTTCAATCATGGCGCCCCATTCTTTACCTCTCCTCTAAATGATACATATAGGGAGTAGGGACACATAAGAGGTGGCAATTTGCATATCAACCCTATATTTTGTGTAAATTACAAATTGTACTGAAATTGGTACACATGGCACTAGCATTGTTCGAACAAGCTCAATACATGAAATTTAGGCTTTCCACAAGCCACCACTTAGCATTATTCTCTTTCTTATGATGTTTAAAACACTTAGGACACATTCAAAATGTGACATATTGCAATGTAACCCCTCATCTTGGGTAAATTACACTTTTCACTCAGATTATCATATAATGCACACATAGTTTGCAAATAAGCTCATATTTGAAAAAAAACTTCACAAAGAGCCTTAATTACTTTTCAAAAGTTTAGAACAAGATTATAATTAACTTTCTTAAGCAAAACTTATAGGGTTAAGCCATAACCCAGGTCATGGATGTTATAGATCCTAAGCTGGATTTTGGGATAACCCTAGATGTTTTGGTTAATTGAGGTGATTAGAACCTTGTATTAATATTTTGAAAAGTAATTAAGACTTAAGGAGAGCTCAAGTTTCAATTTTGGTACTTTTTGAATGATGTTTGAGCAATGTTTGCTTGTTTTGGACCAAAGTGCAAATTATCTAAGATAACGGGTTATATTGCAATATGTCACATGATGGGTGTTCCCTTAGTACTTTAGCATAAAAAGATAGAGAATTATGCTAAGGTGTGTCTTGTGGAAAGCCTAAATTCTAAGTTGAGCTTGTATGGTTGATGCTTGTGCTTTCTGTGCTAGTTTTGGTGCAACTTGCAAGTTAACCAATATATGGAATTGATGTGCAATTTACCACCTATGGAGTGTTTCTAATCTCTCTTAGTATCATCTAGAGGAGAGAGAGAGAAGGGGGAACCTTTTTTGAGTCTTATTTGAGTGATAACACTCTTGGTGATGTTAGAACCATAGAATGTTGAGTACCTTGAACCCTAGATGAGGTTGTGTCGAGTTGTGAAGGGCATATGGGAGTGCCTGTCATTTTATAAACCATAGAGGATGTACCCTATCTGTTTGGAAACTTTTGGAAGCATTCATGATAGGCTAAGCACCTCAAATAGGTTAAGCTTATCTTGTAAAATTGGTATCGGTTTGTACACAAAGTGATATTGGGTTGTGATATCTTGTCAAAGAAGCTACCCAATGGCTGATATCTTACCCTTGGATTATACACAAGAGCTTTTCATGTCAATATAAACGTGGTTTCATGGTGTTACCATGCATGGTCACGTGTCACCCATGCACATATGGTGATGACACCTTACACATACTCTCTTTAATGAGCCTCAACTATATATACCTCTCTTTTCACCTCGTAGTGAACCTTTTGACTCCTTTACCACATCTTGATTAGTGGAAGACTATAGGAAATCAAGTAGGAAGAGGAAGGTCGAGCAACTTGACCAAGGTAAAGCCATGGTTATCTCCTACCTTGGATGGGCTATGCTTCTCGAACCTTGATTCTTTCTTTCCTTCCATCTTCACCAAGTCTCTTATTATGGTGTCTTCCTTTCGAATAGAGGTGTATGATCAAATCGTAGACTATTGATAAGTCATCTTCAACCATGGGAACGTGGATCTTGGAAGCTTGAAGCTTTAGTTGTGATCTTGACGTAGGTTATATAACTTGAACTCAACTTTGTTATTATTCACCTTCTATCATGCAATACTGGTGATTCCTTTTCTACTTTGACTTTTCTTATTTAAATAATAGTTCTATGAGCTATAAATGGATATATGGGGCTGTTGTCCATGAATTAGAGTAGTAATGGACAATGAGTTTGAGCTTGAAGATGATGAAACTGATATGCACAAACCGATATTGTTTTGTGAAAACCCGAACCGATACAAGGGTATAGGCATGGAAACTGATACACATGAACTCCCACACCATTTGGTTTGTTACATGAGAAGGACTATCATCCTCTCAATTGTCTAAACTATCATCTAAGATTGAGAAAAGGGAAGGCCAATATCTAAAAAGATAGCCAAGGTTGATACACATATTTGCACCATCACATGGATGGCCACATTACTTGTGATACTCTAAAATGATATGTTGTTGATAACCCGATATGTTAGATGCTCTAAAAATGATATGCCTCAAAGGCACTAGATTTCCATGACCAAAAGATGTATAGTGAAGATGGAAATCAAACTATGATGTCTTAGTTGAGTGTAGAGGCCGACATGGCCAATCCTAACCCTAATCTGATACACTCACAATCCGATATCCTCCTAGCCCGATCCATGTGTGATAGGAGATACACTTAGCCTGACATACTTTGTAAAAGTGTGGGTTCCTTGAAGTCTTGGGTGATACATCAAGTAGTGGTGGGGCCAATAGGTGAAAGAACTAAGATATTGAATAAGGGTTCTCTCGATACAAATCAAACCCTAGAGGCTGATACCCTAGTTGATGGTGAGGCTGACACACTAGTTGGTTGAGTGTTGATGGTGAGGCCGACACACTAGTTGGTTGAGTGTCTGATACCCTAGTAGATGGTGTTTCCGATACACAATGAATTGATATGGATGATACATAATGAATTGATATGGACGATATGCAATGAGTTGATGTGGCTAATACACAATGAAATAGGGAAGTTGATACCCTAAACCACACTATAGTTGATATACCTTTTCAAGCATCTCTAAATCGATACCAATTGACATGCCTTGGCCGACACAAATACATGTGTCTAGGATGACACAAGGTGTAAAATGTAGGCCAATACACCTAGGCCAACACATCTTGATGAGTGTAGGCCAATTCACCTTGAATATATCAATGAATACACTATACAGTAATGAGATGGATGTACTTTGAAAATCGTAGGCCAGTATACCCTAAAGAGCGTAAAGTCAATACAACAAGTTAAAGTTGAATCTAATATGCTAGAAAGGATGAAAGAGAAACTTGTGCCACTCATATGAGAAAGATCATACCTTATGTTGATAATCAATTAATGATAATTGATGAGAGTAATTTAGTATGATCAGATACTTATAGCAATGAGATAAGCTCCTAGATGTGAGGAGTTATGAATTAGGAATTTGGTTGTTGAATAAAACCCTAAAGACCCTAATAGGTGACAATAAAAGTCCTAACACTAATTATGAGAGGGTTGTAACTTGATTAAATGATTATCAATGATACAATTGAATGTAAAGATGATAATCTAAGCTACTAGAAGTGAGGAGTTGTGGTCTAGGGTTGGTGATTGAATATAACCCTGGAAACCCTAACCCTAATCACAAGAGGGAATGCAACTTGAAATGGCATGATGATAATATTTAGTGGTTACAATAATGAAATATTAACTATGAATGCTGTATGGACTTAGTCAAATGAGGGCTATAGTGGGTATTATCTATTATAGTATGATTATGCCTTATGAGGCCTATGAAATGATAGTTTCACAGAAAGAATGTATGTAGGTTTGATGACCTGGAAAAAACATAATTGCTTAGAAGGTGATGAGGTACTCAATGGTGAGTTTAAGGGATTGATATCCCATGATGAAGATGATAGGGTAACACATAGGTGTTCTATCTATTAAGGAATCTTAGACAATATGATATACGTTTCATTTTATTATATTTGTAAATTTCTTAAGGGGATTTTGCTTTCACAACATGGTGTTGATATTTAAATTGATATATGTTTTATCATGAGACCCTAATCATGAAAATGTTTTGAGGTAATAAACATAGACAACTATGGGCTATGATGATGTGACATTATATAAATGGAATGGGCCTTGTGAGCCATGAAAAATAGTTGAACAACATGTATGAAGTTTATATGAGTCTTATGATCTAGAGTTGGTTGTTTCCTAATTAGAGGTGACATTGTTCAATAATGAACTAAGAAGATTGAAACCCCATAGTATGGGATGATCGAGTATATGGGTCTGATGACCTAGAGATGATTGTTACGTTGTAAGAGGTAACATTTTTCAAAGATGAACTGAGGGTTTGATACACAAAATATGTGATCATGATGAAAATATTGAAGGGATGGGACTCCTAGTAATGTGTTCAAGGGATTGAGATTCCAGGAAGGGTATATTAAGATATATTCCAATTGATACCAAATTCCTTGAAACATGTATTATGCTTTCCTTGGTACTAATTACCAATAGTTCATGCTTGTAACTTGATTGATGCTAAAATATGCAGTAATGCACTTGACTTACCAAGTGAACTAAAAATGTAGTTGCCCTGGACATAGATCCATTCGGTGTTAGAACTTACTAAATGGTGAAACGAGTCTAACTCAAAGCACACATCGTTGAATATGTGTGGTACAAGTTGTATCCTGAATCCATATGATTTTCTATGAGCAATACCCTAAAAAGAGTATGATCAAGGCCGTAGATCTAATATAAAAGAAAAGTATGGTTGTAGGCCGTGAATCAATATATATATATATATATATATATATATATATATATATATATATATATATATATATATGCAGGATTGACTATAGGTCATACTGTGAACATAGAACATGCTATGTGATGCATTTCTATAGCAAAGAGCCTCTATACGTTGGGCTAGCTAATTGTAGTTTGATCATAATGTCTCTACCACTCTTGTACTGACTAGGAAAGATGAGGTCACAAATTCTAGATCTTCCATAGACCTATATGACACTGATGCTTACTTTGTAGTGGTCAGTTGGAGATGAAAGGTAAATTCCCATCTCTACATGGCATAAGAAGGATTGTTAAATATGTAATTAGCCGGTTTGCATATTTATTTAAGGATCAAATACATAGATATTGGTTGAAGCCTTGATTTTCTTTTATACCATTTGGTTTGTAATAGTTATACATGTTCTTCATAGTCCTTTTAAAAATGATTAAATGGTCTATTTCTCAATTCTAGATATTTGAACTAATGAGATAATGAGACTGCTCTACCATGTATATAATCAATAGTTATACATGTTTAGTTCAATAAAGGTTTCTTCTGATTTCATTCATAAAAGTTTAATTGTGATAATAATAATGTTGCCAGAGAGTTATATCTCTCTCTGGGATTTGTTGTCTCACCTTGTGGGTTCTACAACTTTTTAGGTGTACGTGTACAAGAAGGTAGTGATCGTATAGCCGAGAGTGAGCACCAGCAACAAGAATAGCAATAACAACTCAGGTTGAGTGTGCTGTCATGTGTTTACTAGAATGGAATCCTATGTGTCCTCCCTATACTCACAGGTCCTTGGGAGATAGTTTTCATATCTTGTTTTACAAACTATCTGAGATTTTGGCTAGAAATTCCTTGATGTATGATCTTGCTTTTGTGTACATTTTGGTAAAGCAACTACTGTCTCATATCCTTGCTATATGAAGGAATGTTGTATGTATAAGCTGAAAATGATGTATATGTAAATATGTCCATGGACCTTTTTTTGAAAAGTTCCTGATATTCGATCTTTGTGGAAAAATAGTTTTAATTTTAGTGATTTTTGATAATTCATTATTAATGTTTGTTTTGTGAGGTTTTTCATGATGATTGTTATCATTGGATAGTGGTTGTCACAAGTTTGGTATTAGAGCTATAGGTTTGCTGAGATTATAGGGACATAGGATCAAGGTCGTTGAGTCTGTTCTCAAGTGTCCTCCAGTATATATGTCTAATAGTGGCTTCTTCTTATGCAGAAGAAAGTATAAAGCCTAAGGATGTCTGGAGAACATGAGGAACATGGTGTTGAAAGCAATGTCGTTGCACCAGGAGAAGGTGCAAGGGATCAGGATAGGGGAGAGTGAGTGCCTGAGAATCCCCAACTATATCAGTATATGTTATAAAACCTTGCTTTTCATGTTCTTGTCAGGCAGGTTATGACAACAATTCTGCATATAGTAGACCAGACACTAGCAATACCACCTAGGGCACCAGATCCTAATACAGAATATTCGAGTTCTGGTAAGACCCTTAAACAACCATGTCATGTTAAAACAATGAAAAATGCAAGAAAGACTAAAATATGTCAAGAAAATAGAACTTTCCACAATTGTAGATAGGTAGGACACCTGAGGAGGCAATGCCTAAGAAGGGACAATGAACTGACCATCAAGGAAATGTATGCACAATATAACGATCAATTGACTAGTAGCTCTAAAAAGCCAATGTTTTATGTACCACCTGCACGACAAACACCTAGTGTATCAGGGCAATGGTCATCAAGTAAGGGCAAAAGTCCTAACTTTCCACCTGTAAATGCTTCTAACTTAGCCTCTTCATTAGTAACAAGACAAACTAAGCAATGGTATGAGGACAAGACAAGTTTTAGATGTGGACATATTGGTCATACTAGACCCTTTTGTCCAAAAAGAAAGGTTGGGATGGCACATCAGTCGAGGCCAACTCAACAAGACTTACCGAACTCACAACCTAATATTACCAAAAGGCAAATGTGACAAGAGGAAATAACTAGACTTCATGTTGCGATTCAACCTGAGATGATAGATGACATGTAAGGGGTGGCATGTCAGATGGAACTTTTTCATTCTTAATTGTTTTCTCCTTACCTTACCTGTTAATCATAAGAGGAATAATTGTATGAATTTCTTTTGGTTAATCCATTAAAACATGATAAAAGATTAGAATTTATATTCTATTCAGTATTCTCTAAATGGTTATATCATTTCTTCTGCTCACATAAAGAGGAAAAGGTATGAAAGAGATACCTAGAAAGAACGAGAGATATTGAGTTTTATGACTCAAAAGAGATGTTTAAGGTAAGAGACATGGTATAAAATGAAGTGCATGCTACCTAATATCATTGTTTAAATACCCTGGCTAGGTATTTGACTACTAAACACAAGGTAAGTATGGAACTCTTAGATTGCTATCTTTCTGAGTGCTCTGATCAAGTAGTCATTTTGATGTAATCTAAAGAGCAATACAATATCAGAAATGTGGCAAAGAGATTCTTGTCACATTCTAAATGATAATAAAGGGAAACATGAGTATTTTCAGACTCATACATGAATATACGAAGGTATAAAATGCAATCATCATGAGATATGATGTAAAGAGCTGAGATCAACTCTCTACTATAAATGGAAAACAAAGAATCAATGGGAAGAAGCAGAATTTAAAACTTGACTTTAATCAAAATGTATAAAGAGTATATTATAAAATTTCCATAAAGGAAGTACAACTTTATACAAAACAAAGGATCAGGTAGGGGAAGACTAAAACTACTTCAACATGTCTCCAAACTACAACACATACATAAAGTTATAGCTAAGTCCGTGCTAGTTATTCTCTCTCTTTAGCCTTAAGCAAGCTCACCAAGCTTCCAGTGCGCACTCTGATCCTAGCCTGGATGGTTGGGGTCATCCAACAAGTGAGAGGAAAGTATGCATTATTCAAGAGAAATAGGACAAATAAATAATCAAAAGCATTGCAATATAAAACATTCTCTACACTAAGAGATTTAAAAAGAAATGATGCAAGTATATGAATAAGAGAGAGAAGATTGCCATAATCAATCAACTAAATTAATCATTTAGCATGAATATATTAAGACACAAAGTCATCTCAATGTAGGGTGAGGCACCTACCAAACCTCACCAAGTGGTAGGGGGACTAAAACCCCAGTGCCTATATAAAGTGGCAGGGGGACTAAAACCCCAGTGCCTTATATAAAATGGCAGGGGGACTAAAACCCCAGTGCCCGGAAGGAGGACTAAAACCTTAGTGCCCTATCGGTGGTTTGTACACATGTACACTACATTGTCATTTGGCCTAAAATACATCATGCTTAATAGTTCACTTGGCCGTAGTGAAAATATAAAAGTAACATTTGCATCATAGCATTTGGGAGTAAATCCCATGAGTAAACCACATTAAGGAGCCAACATAGGCTATAGCAAGATTTAAGCATTTTTAAGTAAATGAGCCAACATAGGTAGTAGCAAGATTCACATGATTCAAATGAATGAGCCACAATAGAATTAGAAGCATCAAATAAGTAAAGAGCCAAATAAAGGCATTTAGGAGGATATCAAGGCTAGCACAAAATGTTTGTAGGGTTGGATAAGACCCAACTGAAGGATTAGGATTGTTTGCACATAGATTTCACATTCATACATTCCACACATATAATAGGAATCACATACACAAATAGGTATCACATACCTTATTTTGATTCATTACCATTACTTTCACAAATCATATTGTTTTCACTTCCTTTTTTCCCTAGTTGCAAACATTACACATGAATGAGTATTTATAAGGCTTAAGGCATAGGGAAAACCTACTTTGGAACTTATTTGGAAACCATCTCTTTAGGACTCAAAACTAGGACCACAAGACTACTTAGGTTTCACTTGATAAAGAAAACACCTTTTTATTTTACCAAAAACAGAGTTAAAACACTTTAATTATCATTTTATAACATTTTATACATTTAAATTTAGGTTTGAATTAATTATCAGAGTTGATATAGAAAACATGACTTAAAACTTGTAAATTCGGATTCAACATAATTTTATCTTTCCAACGAGTATTTACTTATATTTTTTCAATATTCCAGCGATTTTCTAAGAATTAAACAAAACTGACCAATCAGAAATTAGATAAATGCCATGTGGGCCGGACCGCATCGAGAAGCAAAGAAATTGGATGACAAAATTCCCTTTGTGAAAGAACAAGAAAAGAAGGACGCACGGGGGCAAATTGGTCATTTGTCCGTCAGGTTTCTTCCCCGAGCTACTCGCCATGGCGGCAGACTCCACCTTGCGTGATTTGGGCGTTTCCAAAAAACTCGATCAAAACATGAACTTAGATATGGAAAATAAAGTAGAGAGGTAGACGTACTTGTTTGTCCAAGAAATTTGGATGCACGTGCTTCATAGAGCCGGGGAGATGCGCTACAAGATCAGGGTGCAAAGCTCCTCACTGTCGGCCACAAGCACTTCCTCGGGCAAAATTGAGTGGATAGGAAGGTTGCTAGGGGGCCGACGAAGCTGGGGAGGGTTATTTATAGGTGCAGATGTATGTGGAGCCGAAACAAAGGAGGAGGTGAGAAGCCATGATCGACCAGGTTGTGCATTTCACCTATGGTTCATGGGAAGCAATGAGGTTTGGCTCAAACAACGCAAGAGGGTGCCACAAATTTGTAGGAGAAGAAATTTCTAGAAAAGGGGAAGAAACGACAAAGATAAGTGGAGAGGAGGGGAGCCGACACGACTGTCCTGCTCCTCGGGCCGACGGAGGCAGAAGACAATCCGTAGACCGTGGGATGCGGTTCGGATAAAAAATGAGCCATCAGATCTTTGACCATCGTGGTCCAGCGCGCGTGACAACTATTAAAAGTTGAACTTTGGCTTAAATGTGCATGCAATATTGATATCTTAATGTTATAATGTCACACTTTATTAGAAAATTGATTAATGCATTTGGGAGGTCAAACGAACTCCAAATGACTTCAAATTTTAACCCTAGGTTTATAATGACGTCTAGATTCATGTTATATAATTAGATTTGCATTTCACTTAACCCTTGGCCTACTATAATAATGTTGATTATTAAAGCATATATAAATATGATTTTTGGGCAAATAATTATATATAGCTTTTATATGCAATCCTTGGTTCCCAAATATGATATATGGAGTCCAAGAGTCTTCCACTCACTTATTACATGCATTTTCAAGTCTAATTATCCCATATTAAGAGTGAGGTATGAAGGTGGGTCATTATTCACCATTTCAATTTACACTTGGATATTAATTCATTTCTTAACCATTAATATTTATTCTTGATCTCCAACATTATCCATTAGTCAACTAATTCGTGGTTTTTTTGGAGTTTTTACATAATTACCCTATCAAGTATTATTACCCCATAAGATGATAGAGAAAGGGAGGTGGGTTATTATTCTCCATCTTAACTCTACACTTACATATTTATTCATTTCTCATCCATTAATCATTAAACTTGTACTTTAACATTATCCATTGGTCAATTCTTATTTGTGAAACTATTATTTTGATTTTGGTGAACATTAGCATCATTTCCCTTACTAATCATATTAATTGTGGTAATTGTGCAAACACCCCTTCATTATCATAAATGTGGGCAAATATAGATTTCATCCTCAAATAAAGCTCAAATTGCACATGAAGGCAAAAAAGGATTCAAAAGGATGGATAATTTATGAAAAAGGTCCAAAAGGACTATAAAGTAAAGAAAAGCTCAAAAGTGGGTAAATTGCAAGAAAGACCCTAGACTTCAGTCTGTTACATATGAAAAGGAAACAAAGAAGATCAACCCTACTCAATAAAGAATATGAAGGGAGTAATGATCTTTGTGGTAAAACAAGGAAATGTTCATGAACATGAACAACAAAATTCAAAGAAGGAGTAATGACATGTATTCATCCTTATAGTTCATATGCCAATGGCAAGGAAACCAAGATGAAGCGGAATTGAATAACACATGAGCAGTGATAACCAAGGTAGATTGGTAATCTCCTTCTCCCTATTAAGAATTGTTGGATGATGATGTGGTAATAAGAGAAATCATGTCTCCTTTATACTTCCTTTCTAAGATATGGTGATCAAGTGAAGTCTCATATCACTTGATATACATGGTCTTGAAAAGTATCAGCTAGGGCTTGGACTTTAGTTCCAAGATGATGACATTTGAGAATGATGATGTTTTATGAACCTTAAAAGATGTTGAAAAGGTTTTTATGATATCCTTAGACATGTTAAAGATTTGATGTATCTTTGTCATGTGTGATAGATACCAAGGTGAAGAAATTCCATTTGTATATGAACCTGAGAATATGTCTATTGATAAGATGATTAAGTTTTTGACTACCTAAAATGATTGACTTTGAGATCAATATAGCTGCAAGTACTCTAAGTTTAACTTTAGTATGAGTATCACTTGTTAGGGGTTTATGCACCACATAAAACTACAATGTAAAGGATGCACAAGTTGAAGAAATAGGTTCAAGATCTGCTTGGGTAAAGTTCATTAGGTTGAGTGCAAACCCTTAGAGTACACCTATCATATTTGCAAGTAAAGAGGATTTTTGAAGGGATGTACACTGATGAGTAAAATTTCTAATCTATACTTAGATCAGCTAAAAAGAAAAGTACATCTAGAAGTGTATGTAATAGTAGGCCAATTAGTACGACTCATACATGAGCTTTGCGTTGAATCAACAAATCAGAGTAGCACAATGAAAGCATGGCAAGCCTTGTAATCTTAAGTAATTGTGTATGCATATATAGTCTTTCTTTGAAAGAATATATGCTGAGGTTTGAAGAGGGTATAGTGAACCTACAAGTTTGAGAATCTTATCATATGATACGGTAAGTTGAGAAGGTGAAACATAAGAAGGAGTTGGCCCTGAGATAAATAAGGACAAGTATGCATAGTGCTTTTACGGCTAAGAAAGTATCATTTAGGCATAGGGTTGACTTTTTAGCCAGTAATGGAGAGGATAAGTTGAGCATGTGGCATGTACAACTTAAATATGTGTTGACCTTTGATGGAGGAACAAATATTTTGGTCAAGTCTCATGACTTTTCCCTGACATCAAGGAACTATGTGAAAGTTGAAAGTGCAATGCATAAGTAATATATATCTTGTTTCACCTAGGATTTTGGGGGCAAAATCCTTGTTAGAGGATTATAACTTGTAAGGACCCTGACCTGGGTTTTGGGATAACCCTAGATGTTTTTCCTAAGTGAGATGATTGGAACCTTGTCTTAATATTTTGAAAAGTAATTAAGACTTAAAGAGAGCTCAAGTTTCATGTTTGGTATTGTTTGAATGTTGTTTGAGCAATGTTTACTTGTTTTGCACTAAAGTGCATTTTACCCAAGATAAGGGGTTATATTGCAATATATCACATACTGGGCGTCCCCTTAGTACTTTAGCATCAAAGGAGAGAGCATGATGCTAAGGGGCACCTTGTGGAAAGCCTAAACACCAAGTTGAGCTTGTATGGTTGATGCTTGTGCTTTATGTGCTAGTTTTGGTGCAACTTCCAACTTAACCAATATAAGGGGTTGATGTACAATACACCACCTCTAGAGTGTTCCTACTCTCTTTTAGTATCATCTATAGGAGAGAGAGAAGGGGGAACTGTAACATCCCTCACATGGGTTATGCTTTAACCCAAGGTGTTTTTCTTAATAAAATTGATTAGATGCTTGCTCTTATCTCTCGAAAAGTAATTAAGGCTCAAGAGGAACTTATATTTCAATTTTAGTCCTATTTGAACAATGTTTTGTTTTGGTCGGACTTTTTGAACAATGTTGGAAACAAGGTTTTGATTTTGTGGACTAAAGTGCAATTTACCCAAGTTAAGGGGTTAATTTGCAAATTTTACATGATAATATGTTCCTCATGTGTTGAAGAATCATGAGAATGAAGATTATGTATAGGTATGGCTTGGAAAATCCTGAGTACCAAGAAAGAGATGATTAAACAATGTTTGTACATTAAAAACCTAGTTTTGGGGTAATGTGCAATTTACCCAAAACCTAGGGTTCAATACGCAATTTTTCACTTCAATAAGGTCCCTAATCATTCTTGACATCTTGTAGAGGCAATAAAATGAGAGGGGCATCTCATTTGTACCTTTTGGAAGGAGAGAGAATCTTGATATTAAAATAATCAAGATTTAAGCATAATTGAAACCCTAATTCAATTTAATGCAAAAATAATTATATTAAATGGTTTTCCCTTCAACCAAAATTGTATAGGTTTAAATCCACATATATTGACATCCTTGTGCCTTGCAAAGGCAAAGGAAATATCTACATGAGTGGAGAACCCACTCACATTAAGAAAAGAAAAAGAAATATCCACTAAGTTTAGGATATTATTATTATAAGGATTAAGGTGCTTAATTTGCTTTTCTTTAAATCATGGATAATTGAGGGGAATAAGAGGCAAAGAGGATAGAATCATTTCTACGGAAGAGAAGGGGGAAAGTGGCAAAAATATGGAAGAGATAATTCCTACTTTTTATCTCTCATTGATTTTCTTATAAAAACACCTTTTACAACTCAAACCAAAGGATTTTTCGAATCCACTTCTTCTCTTTGCTTGCAAAACGACCAAGGGAGCTTACGAGGATCAGGAGGACGACCCCCAACCTGTTGGTAAGCTTATTTACTTCCTTTCACCTTAATTCCATGGTGGAAATTGAAAATCAATGCATGATTTCTTCTTATCTCGATCCCATCTTCAATTCTAACCATTCCTTTTCACTCAAAGCTTGAGGAAGAGACTTGGGATAGTGAAAGGAGTTGCATCCACCATTGTTGACGTGAAGCTTGGAGCTTTGAAGCTTCCATTGAAGGTGGGTTATATAACTTGAACCCCTATTCATTGTTATTGAATTCAATTTCTCAATCAATTATGTTCAATTTCTCTTCTTACAATTCCTTTGATTAATTGATGCAACTAACATGATAATGGTAGTAATTTTCGATGGACTAAGGCTTGATGATGATGCCATCATTTTAGGCACACATTCCAACAAGTTTCTATTGAAAACAGTTTTAAGACCTTGGTCCAAATAGTTTCACCAAACCGTTTGGAGACCAAATGGTTTGCAAACCGTTTGGAGGTTTGGATCCCAAACCGTTTGGAAGGGTTGACCATTTGGATGGGTTGACCATTTGAGGCCAGGACCCTAGTACATGTTGGATGATGATCCAGTTGATCCAATTTGATTGATTTAATATATGGACAATCCTCCAATTAGAAACCCAAACTGACTTGTTGAAAGAAAACTCAATTGATCCATTCGATTTCAAGACTAATTGGACCAAACGGTCTTGAAACCATTTGAGTCCAAACGGTCTTGAAACCATTAGGGATCAAACGGTCTCAGGACCATTTGGAGTATTAATGGTTTAACCTTGATTGATGGATAGAGATCTAATGGTGTTGATTGATGAATCCTTCAATGGCCTAATTGATGGCCAATTCAATGGAGCAAATCATATCGAATTTGATTGATGAATGTCCTAAGTGACCCATTCAGTTTTGAGGTTGGTTTGGCCCAAAGGGTCTTGAGATCGTTTGAGTCCAAACGGTCTCGAAACTGTTTGGGATCAAACGGTCTCAGGACTGTTTGGAATCCAAACAATTTTGAAACCATTTGGAGTGAAAAAGGTCAAAACCGTTTGGATGATTCAAGGTGATCAAATTGATTGGAAACTTAAAGTAATGGTTGATCTATTGATCTAATGGTTGATCATGATGATTATCAATGATAGGAACAAAGGTTGAAACCCCAACATACCTAGATGATTAGTATCCTTAGAATGGTTAACCTCAAAAGCTTATAGAAGCAGTAACTCAATACACTATGTCAACCATAAGTGTATGTACATGAGATGATGGGTTGACCTAATTAAATCATCTTTTGAGTGAGTAACATCCTAGGGAGGATGAGAAAGAAGTATTCAGACATGAGTATTAATCATGTGGTAATTAGGGTATGATCCTTAGTAAAGAGATCATGAAAACCCTAATCGAGAAGGTTAATGAACCCTAACCCTAATTAACGACAGTTCTGAATGAAACCCTAATCTAGGGTAATGTTGTATCTTTATTTAAGGGTGATGATATGAAAATCTTAATAATCCTTTTTGGGATAAATAGTGGACCCTAATTGTGGAATATTGTATGTAAACCCTAATCTAGGGTGATATTGTTGGTATGTATGCCCTGAGAGACAATCATGAGATGATTGGTGGGATACATTAAGATTGATTTGATAAACATCAAAGGCAAGCTTCCAATTCTTTCTGGTTCAGTCATATGACATAATGATAGAACAGATTGAATGTCTAGAGAATGATAATACTCAATGACGTATGCATTCAGGTTCATGACCTGAACGATGAGATCATACATATGCTAAGAGTTTGTACATTCTTGTTATGTCCCTAGTCGGATGTCATTGTGGAAGGTAGATAGACACCAATGACACACAAGACAAGATTTTGGTGTTTGTTGATGACATAATCTCATTAGTCATGATATAGAGATATCAAACCAAACACATAGGTATTTGTTAGAGAACAAGTGTACCGGACAGACCCACCGTGAGTTTGACACATGGAACCATGACATGGTAGTCACAGTCAGTACTCACATTAATGGTGGTGAGTGTGATTCTTTGACCTGAAATCACTACACTCAACACATGTCATTGGGCACACTTTGACATCATCAAACGCAGTCCTGAAACATGGGTTTTATAAAGGTGATGATTGGGTGGCTTTGACACATGGGGCTTTTGAGGGGTGAGTGATAGATATGGGATTTGTCCCTCCTGAGGGAGTTTGATATCCAAGGCCACATGATGAGTAGGATTGAGATAGGCGTGCGCACACATGTGTGAATCAGTATGTGATATTGGTGTCATACATATGTCGTTCAATCTACTCTGAGATCAAGAAAGTGAATGAACGCATTTGGGATATCAGTGACAAAGGAATTATACATTCGCGGTAACATCTTTCACGGATTGTAGGATTGAAAGTTGTTCTCCAACTTTCTACTTTCACTTGGGTAGCAATGATATGTGACTAGGCACCGCTCTTTGCTTGTGAAGTCATAAGGGTTATGGACTTTCACTGCCAACGTGAAATGGACCTGCAAGGTCACACACAATGGATTTAACCTGGAAGAGGAATTTTGTCCACCGACAATGTTTAGATTGATTACTAAAGGAGTTTAGTAGTTCAATGAAACACTCAATCAATTGATAGCTCAATATCATATTGTTCAAGGTGTTGGACATATTGATTGGAGTATCAAATTGATTGAAATCGCAATTGACTGATTCTGCACAACCTGTACTCCCAACCGATCGGTTCATGTGATGAATCGGTCGGCTGAGCTTGGTGAATCGGTCGGCTAAAGTGTTGAGCCGATCGGCTCAAGATTAGGGTGAACCGATTGCTTCAAGTGTTGAAACGATCAATTCAACTAGTGCAACCGAGCAAGTTGGAAAAATAGGATTGGTGAGAATTTTCCTTTCGTTTCAATTGCCCAATTTGATTGGGAAATAGGATTGGTATTCGATACCAATTAGAAACAAAAGAAGGAAAGTCAATCGGGAACCAACAAGGACCACCAACCTACCGGTTCACTTGTGAACTAACAGATTGAGGTGTCCCAACTGATCGGTTCAGGTCCCCAACTGACCATTTTAGTTGTGAAACGATCGGTTTAGGTTGCGAGTTGGTTGCTTTTGTGGAAAATCTCGAACCCTTCTAATCCTGCTTTTAGTCTCACATTGCCCGGGATGGAGAACCCTGTCCCATGACCCTCCTATATATAGGGGTATTGGGGGCTTCTCAAGGTACAACTCAGTGTAACCAGTTGCTCTGCAAAGTTGTCGTTCTCTAGTTTTGGTAATCGAGAGAGAGCTACAACGGAAACTGCACTCTCATTGACAATTGAGAGATTTAATGTTTATCTCATATCGACCCGACATTCTTCATCATTGGGAGATTCGTGATACATCCATCCCGACACAATTAATGAAGGAATGAGAGATTTATTGCTTATCTCATATCAATCCCTTCATCAGGGCGAAAGGTATTAGCGCCCATTACCCCCACATATTCAAAAATATGTGTTCCTTAGAAATTCCCAAAGGAAAACCTGTTTCACCATCACCAACTTCTGAGAATGATGGATCTATGTTCAAGGCTCAACATGAAAAGATTTCACTTGATTAATTAAGTAAATTATCATATTCTTTTAGCATCAGTCAAGTTTTCAAACATAACTTATTAGGAAAAATACTACAAAGAAACATGTAATGTTTTCATCAGTTACTTCTCATTCTTTATAAGACATTGGGATCTCAGTCCCTCATTTCAATACTAGGAATACTCATCCCTTCACAAACTCAAACCCATAATCATATGGTTCTGGGTATTCAAACTCTTAACTCATCACTGAGCATTGTTATTACTTTTTTAGGTACCTATCACCTTCAGGTCATTTGACCAAGGTAAACATGATACTTGTTACACTAGCATCTCTCATGGCACTTAAGGCCCATTAATTCTCTTATTACCTCTTACTAGGAAACAAGGCATATTATGGTACATAAGGCCCAATAACAATTTTAATAAATAAAACATCATAGCTCATACATGGCTATGTTCATCATCTCATCATACATGCATGGTTAGTACAAATGATAACAGTTACATCAATTTCATATTAGCACAATGCACAACAAATATATCATCACTATTCAAGGGTAACACCGCTATTCCCTTACTAGGGTTAGGGTTTCCCATTTTAGGTCAATTGGGAATATTCATCCCATTACCCAGATCAGGGTTATGGTTTATAACCATACTGCCCAAGATTAGGGTTTCATATAGATTTACTTAGCAACACCCTAAAATTGAGTTCCACATCACATTAATATACTAGGGTTTTTCATAACATCACCCTAAATTAGGGTTTCACATAATATCTATAGGGTTTTTAGGGGAGGCAGAGAAGGCAGCGGAAACAAAAATTTTCCCCCAAACCTGGAACAAGGAAACGCATCAACGTCTATATAATAGGAAAGGATGGTTTGTGGAATCATACCTTGTCCCGAGGCTTGCTCGACGACAATACCTCGTGCCTTGTGCGATGTTCAAAGTTGGTCTTCGACGGTTTCTGTGCAGCTCCTGGTCACACCAGGACTGACGACTCTTGATCGCATCGGACTGTCGGGTTGACAGTTGTCCTCCTGAGTGGCAGAAACCTCCCGTCTCTGAAGTAGTCCACACGGACCACCTGGAAATCCACACTCCTTGTCCTATAAGTAAGTGGAAGGAGTCGCACCCTCCTATTGACGTACTAGTCGCCAACACACTCTCCTGTCCTGCTTGTAGTCTCGCACTGACCGAGATGTGATAGATCATGGAATCTGGTTCTTCCTTTGACCTTATATGTCACCGATTTTGACTTTGTAGTGGTCGGTTGGAGGATGAGCGGTATACCTCATCTCCTTGGGGAATACATATGTTTGTAAAGTGTAAACAACCGTGTAGCATATTTTCTAATGTCAAAATGTGAGAATCACTAGTTGATGTACATTGCTTAGTATATCCTAGAAGAATAAAATGATATACATGTTTCTTCAATATCTTGTTGAATAGTGACATGCTGCTTTATCGAGTCATAGCTAAATTTATCTAAATAAGCATATTGCTCTAATCAGTTTAGATATTGATTTATCTGCTGCTGGATATATATATATATGATTCTTCTACTCAGTTTATTTTTATTAAACTGCAATAATAATTTTTCGGCAGAGAGTTACTTCTCTCGCTGGGGCAATTTACAAATTGTCTCACCCCCGTGGGATCCAACATTTTTAGGTGGATGCGGATGAGGTAGAGGCAGAAATCCCATAGCTAGGGAAGAGTAGCAGCAACAACAACAGGGATCGTAGTAATTCTACAGGTGGAAATATTGGTGGTTAAGTTTTGGAATAAATAGTCTTATGTGTCGTCTTTGCACTCGCAGGTCCTAGGAGTTAGTTCTTTTAATAAAGAGATGTGAGATTTTGGCTTTAAGCCTTGAGGTTTTTATATTGCTTGTGCGTAGCTAAGACAAAGCAGTTGATGCTTGTATTCCTCGAGAAGGGATGACACTTGATATGTATATATAAACCAGGATGTAAATGTCATACTATGGTTCTTGTTTAAAGAGTTTTCCTGAGAATGGATCTCTTTGTAAATGGTTTTAATTTTTAGTGATTTTTTTTTAGTAATCAGCTACTAACGATAGCTTCCGCTTAGTTAATTACATTTTATTCGAACAGTTCGTCACAAATTAAGTGGTATCAGAGATCTAGGTTTGTTGAGTCTATAGAGACATAGGATTAAGGTTGTTGAGTCTGTTCTAGTGTTTTCTAGTTTATCTGATATGTATCTTCTGCTCATATAGGAGAAGAAGAACTTAAAGATGTCTGGATCACATGATGAACACGTTGCTGAGAGTAGTGTCGCTGCACCAGGAGGAGGTGCAAGGGACCAGGATAGGGGGGAACCAGTGCCTGAACAACCCCAGTTCAGTCAATCTGATATGGGGAACCCAGCCTTCCAAGCCATGTTTGGACAGATTATGGCAGCCATGACTCATATGATAGATAGGATGCCACTACCTGCACCAAGGGCACCAACCCCCAATGAAAGACAGGGAGCTGGCAAAACCTTTGAATGACTTTGGAGGGTAGAAGCCACAGAGTATGCTGGCACAACTGACCCAACAGACACTGATTTGTGGCTGACTGGTCTGGAGAAAGCCTTCAGAATCCTTATTATTCCTGAAGATGAGAAGGTGAGGATTGCGGTGTAAAGCCTTCAGAATCCTTATGATTCCTGAAGATGAGAAGGTGAGACATGCGGTGTATCTACTGAAGGGGAGTGCTGGTCATTGGTGGACCATTGAGGAAGACAAAATACCTGGTGTTGATATCGGATGGGATGAATTCTAACAAGAATTCATCTCTAGATACATCCCCAAGACTTATCTAGATGTGAAAATCTTTCAATTTGAGAGGTTAAGGTAGGGACAAATGAACATTAGCGAATATGAAGCTAGGTTCATGGAGCTTTTGCAGTTTTGTCTGCATATGGCATCCACTGATGAGGAGAGAATTCAGCGTTTCAAAAAAGGATTGAACACTGATTTAACAACTCCTGTGTGTGCTTTAGAGAACAGGGAGAGGTTCGCCACCTTTGTGGAGTCTGTGAGATGGATAGAGAGGTATGTAATTGAGAAGTGTCAGACCAAGAGTAAAAAGGTAAATACTCAATTCCAAGGACAGAGGTCTGGAAGCTTTAAGGAACTGAGGTTTTCTGTACCTACACCACCATCAAGGTTCAATACCCAGACGCAATGGACGTCAAGCAAGGGTAGAGGCTGTAGCTTACCACCGAAGGGAGCTCACAGCTCATCATCAATGTCAGTAACAAGACCACCCAGGCCACAATGGGGAAATATAACCTATTACAGATGCGGGAAAGAGGGACATGTTGTGAACGATTGTCTTAAGAAAGCTAGGAATATGACCCAATTATCAAGGAAGAGCCAGCAAGGCTCTCAGAGGAAGAAATTTGGCAGTGGTGCTAGAGTACGTCGACAAGCATCTCAAGCTAGATCGTCGACACCCAACAATCAATTACAAGGTCAAAAACAAGCATCAGCTAGATTCTATGCTATTAATCAACCCGAAGCAGTAATCAACTATTGGGTTGTGACATGTCAGATGGAACTATTTTATTCTGACATGTCTTCATCCTTCTTCGTATATGTGTTAATTGATCTGGGTGCTACACATTCGTTTATCACTCGAGAAGTGATTCTTGACTACAATTTGACTACCAGTCATAGAGAAGATAGTTTGATGTTAGAAAAACCTTTGTTGGGATCTTCATTGTTGCGGGAGGTGTTTTTTCCCTGCACTATTTCCTTTTCTGAACATCGCATTCAGGTGGATTTTATACCACTTGAAATGCATGGGTTTGATATAATCATTGGGATGGACACCCTAGAGAAAAATAATGTTGTCTTGGATTGTGGTTCCAAGCAGGTTGTGTTCACAAATTATAGTGAGACATGGATCTTTCAAGGAGATAGAAAGATTCTTCCAACCTATCTTGCATCAGCTATGGTAGCTGAGAAGTTGATGAGCCATGGATGCTTTGCATTCTTGGCACATGTGGTAGATACCAACATGGGGAGCCCTCATCCTTCTGAAGTTTTGATAGTCAGGGAATTTGAAGATGTATTTCTTGAAGAACTTCCAGGTGTTCTTCCGTCCTGAGAGATTGATTTTGAGATTAATCTAATTTCGGGTACGCAACCAATAGCACAAACGCCATATAGAATGGCACCTGCTAAGATGGAAGAGCTCAAGAAACAACTACAAGAGTTTCTTGAGATGGGTTTCATCCGACCGAGTACTTCACCATGGGATGCTCCGATTCCTTTTGTTAAGAAGAAAGATGGGTCTATGCGTTTATGCATCGACTATAGGCAGTTTAATAAAGTAACCATAAAGAACAATAATCCTCTGCCAAGGATTGATGACTAGTTTGATCAGTGGTGTGGTGCAACTATCTTTTCTAAGATAGATCTGAGGTCGGGATACCATCAGTTGCGTATCAAGCAGAGTGACATACCTAAGTCTACCTTTAGGACAAGGTATGGTCAGTATGAGTTCATATTTATGCCTTTTGGGCTAACTAATGCACCAACTGTATTCATGGAACTCATGAATAGAATCTTTCGACCTTTTCTTGATCAGTTTATAGTCGTATTCATCGATGACATCTTGATATACAGTAGAAAAGCTCAAAAGCATGAGCAACACCTCCGTCAGGCTTTGACTTTGCTAAGAAAGCATAAGTTGTATGGTAAGTTTAGCAAATGTGAGTTCTGGTTATGAGAAGTTTCTTTTCTAGGACACATTATATCTGCCTCAGGTATTCGTGTTGATCCTAAGAAGGTAGAATTTGTCCTACAATGGGAACAACCTAAGACACCGACGAAGATTTGTAGTTTTCTTGGACTAGCAGGCTATTACAGGAGGTTCATTAAGAACTTTAGTTCTATAGCTTTACCCCTAACCATGTTGACCAGGAGGGAAGTTCCTTTTGTCTGAAATGATAAGTGCCAACAATCTTTTCAATTGTTGAAGGAAAGGTTAACAAGTGCACCTGTGTTAGTATTACCTGAGCAAGGAAAGGGGTACATAGTCTTCTCTGATGCATTTAAAAATGGTCTAGAATGTGTGTTGATGCAGGATAAGCAAGTGATTTCTTTTGCTTCTCGACAGCTTAGGAACATGAGGAAAATTATCTAACACATGATCTACAGCTAGCTACCGTGGTCCATGCTTTGAAGATCTGGAGACATTATCTCTATGGTGAAACATTCCATATTTTCATAGACCATAAGAACCTAAAATATATCTTCTCACAGCATGAGCTAAACATGAGACAACGCCGCTGGATGGAGTTAATCAAGGACTATGATTGTACAATTGATTTTCATCCAAGGAAGGCTAATGTAGTTGCTGATGCATTAAGTAGAAAATCAGCAACACCAGCCTTAGATAAAACATAGTTAAACTCCTTACTGCGCTTTAAAAGAGATATGGTTATCTCCATAAGGCAAGACAATGTACAACTTAAAGTGTCATTGTTAGTTGGGCTGTTAGCTGAGATGTAAGTGAAACCTACTCTGAGATAACAGATTAAAGAAGCACAACAAGCTGATATTGTGATTCAACAGATCAGGTCAGAGTATGGTAGTGAGAAATGAGATGGCTTTCATGATTCAGATGATCAGGTAGTCTATTACCATGGTAGGATGGTAGTACATGATGCTGATAACCTAAGAAAGTTAGTTCTGGAAGAAGCTCATTCTTCATTGTATGATATGCATCCAGGGAGCACCAAGATGTATCATAACTTAAAAGATATGTATTGGTGGCCTGGATTGAAGAAAGATGTAGCTGAGTTTGTTATGTGGTGTCCGATGTGTCAGCAGGTTAAAGTTGAACATCAAAAGCCCGCATGAACAATGCAACCTCTGCCTATACCGTAGTGGAAATGGGATCATATAACCATGGACTTTGGGGTTGGATTGCCAAGAACAACCAAAATTTATGATTCCATATGGGTGATAGTTGATAGGTTGACTAAGACAACACATTTCCTTCTTGTCAAAACAACCTGCACTGCTGAGAAGCTTGCACAAATATACATAGATGAAATAGTACGTTTGCACAGGGTTCCAGCTACTATTGTATCTGATAGAGGTCCCCAGTTCATGAGTCCTTTTTGGGAGCAACTCCATACAACTTTGGATACACAGTTAAGGTTTAGTACAACCTTTCATCCTCAAACCGATGGACAGTCTGAGAGGACTATACAAACATTGGAGGACTTGCTTAGGGCATGTGTCCTTCAACTTGTAGGAAGTTGGGATCTACACCTGAGCTTGATAGAATTTGCTTACAATAATAACTACCAGCATAGTATTGATATGGCACCATATGAAACATTACATGGTAGACGTTGTAGATTTCCTTTATGTTGGTATGAAACGGGAGAGTACCAACTTTTGGGTCCTGAGTTAGTGCAGTAGACAACTGAGAAGATTAAAGTAATACAACAATAGTTGAAAGCTACCCAGGATAGGCAGACATCTTACGTTGATAAGCGTCGTAGACCCTTAGAATTCCAAGTTGGAGACATAGTGTACCTCAAGGACTCACCTTGGAAAGGTATCCTTACATTTGGAAAGAAGGGGAAGTTAGCTCCTAGATTTATGGGGCCTTATCCAATCATTGAGAGGATGGGAAAGGTAGCCTATAAGCTGGAGTTACCACCTGAGTTGCACAGATTGCACCCAGTGTTCCACATTTCCATGCAAGGAAATGTCATCCTGACACAGAATTGGTTCTGTAAAATATGGAGGTAGAACTAAGTGATGATATATCATATGTTGAAGGACCTGTTTTGATTCTTGATAGTAGAATCAAGAAGATGAAAAAGAAAGACATATGTCTTGTAAAAGTTCTCTGGCATCACGGTGGCATTGAAGAAGCAAGGAAGAGATGAGGAGGAAGTACCCTTCTCTTTTCTCTTGATGTTTTCATTGATGATTTTGGGGACGAAATCCTTGTAAGGGGTGGATAACTTGTAACATCCCTGACCTGGGTTATGCTTTAACCCTAGGTGTTTGCCTTAATAAAATTGATTAGATGATTGCTCTTATCTCTTGAAAAGTAATTAAGGCTCAAGAGGAACTTCTATTTCAATTTTAGTCCTTTTTGAACAATGTTGAAAATATGGTTTTGATTTTATGGACTAAAGTGCAATTTACCCAAGTTAAGGGGTTAATTTACAAATGTTACATGATAATATGTTCCTCATGTGTTGAATCATCATTAAAATGTAGATGATGTAGAGGTATGGCTTGGGAAAGCCTGGGTACCAAGAAAGAGATGATTAAATAATGTTTGTACATTAAAAACCTAGTTTTGGGTAATGTGCAATTTACCCAAAGCCTAGGGTTCAATATGCAAATTTTCACTTCAATAGGTCCCTTATAATTATTGGCATCTTGTATAGTCAAGAAAATGAGAGGGACATCTCATTTGTACCTTTTTGATGGAGGGAGAATCTTGATATTGAAATAATCAAGATTTAAGCATAATTGAAACCCTAATTCATTTTAATGCAAAAATAATTATATTAAATGGTTTGCCCTTCAACCAAAATTGTAGAGGTTGAAATCCACATATATGGACTTCCTTGTGCCTTGCAAAGGAAAAGGAAATATCTACGTGAGTGGAGAATCCACTCACATTAAGAAAAGAAAAAGAAATATCCACTAACTTTAGGATATTATTATTATAAGGATTAAGGTTCCTAATTTGCTTTCCTTAAAATCATGGATAATTGAGGGGAATAAGAGGCAAACAGGATAGCCTAGTCTCTAAGGAATAAAGGGGGCAAGTGGCAAGAATATGGAAGAGATCATTCCTACTTTTTCTCTCTCATTGATTTTCTTATAAAAACACCTTTTACAACTCAAACCAAAGGCTTTTTCGAATCCACTTCTTCTCTTTGCTTGCAAAACGACAAAGGGAGCTTAGGAGGATCAGGAGGACGACCCCCAACCTGTTGTTAAGCTTCTTGACTTCCTTTCACCTTAGTTCCATGGTGGAAATCGAAAATCAATGCATGATTTCTTCTTATTTGGATCCCATCTTCAATTCTAACCATTCCTTTTCACTCAAAGCTTGAAGACGAGCCTTGGGATAGTGAAAGGAGTTGCATCCACCATTGTTGACATGAATCTTGGATATTGGAAGCTTTAATTGAAGGCGGGTTATATAACTTGAACCCCTATTCATTTTTGTTAAATTCTATTTCTCAATCAATTATGTTCAATTGCTCTTCTTGCAATTCTTTTGATTAATTGATGCAACTACCATGATAACGGCAGTAGTTTTTTATGGACTAAGGCTTGATGATGATGACATCATTTTAGGCACACATTCCAACAAGTTTCTATTGCAAACTGTTTTAAGATCTTGGTCCAAACGGTTTGCAAACCGTTTGGAGGTTTGGATCCCAAACCGTTTGGAAGGGTTGACCGTTTGGATGGGTTGACCGTTTGAGGCCAGGACCCTAGTACATGTTGGATGATGATTAAATGGATCCAATTTGATTGATTCAATATATGGGCAAACCTCCAATTAGAAACCCTAATCGACTTGTTGAAAGAAAACTCAATTGATCCATTCGATTTCAAGACTAATTGGACCAAATGGTCTTGAGACCATTTGAGTCCAAACGGCCTTGAAACAGATTGGGATCAAATGGTCTCCAGACCGTTTGGAGGATTAATGGTTGAACCTTGATTGATGGACACAGTTCTAATGGTGTTGATTGATGAATCCTTCAATAGCCTAATTGATGGTCAATTCAATGGAGGAAATCATATCCAATTTGATGGATGAATGTCCTAAGTGACCCATTTGGTTTTGAGGTTGGTCTGGCCCAAACGGTCTTGAGACTGTTTGAGTCCAAATGGTCTTGAAACTATTTAGGATCAAATGGTCTCAAGACCGTTTGGAATCCAAACATTTTCAAAACTGTTTGGAGTGAAAAACGTCAAAACCGATTGGATGATTCAAGGTGATCAAGTTTATTGGAAACTTAAAGTAATGGTTGATCCATTGATCCAATGGTTGATCAGGATGATTATCAATGATAGGAACAAAGGTTGAAACCCCAAATTACATAGATGATCAGTATCCTTGGAATGGTTAACCTCAAAAGCTTATAGAAGCAGTGACTCAATACACTATGTCAACCATAAGTGTATGTACTTGAGATGATGGGTTGACCTAATTAAATCAAGTGTTGTGTGACTAACATCCTAGGGAGGATGAGAAATAAGTATTCATACATGAGTATAAATCATGTAGTGATTAGGGTATGATCCTTAGTAAAGAGATCATGAAAACCCTAATCGAGAATGTTAATGAACCCTAACCCTAATAAAGGGCAATTCTGAATGAAACCCTAATCTAGGGTAATGTTGTAACTTTAATTAAGGGTGATGAAATGAAAACCTTAATTATGGGAAATTGAATATGAAATCCTTTTTGGGATAAATAGTGGACCCTAATTGTGGAATATTGTATGTAAACCCTAATCTAGGGTGATATTATGTGAAACCCTAATTTAGGGTGATGTTATGAAAAACCTTAGTATATTAATGTGACGTGGAACTCAATTTCAGGGTGATGATAAGTAAAGCTATATGAAAACCTAATCTTGGGCAGTATGGTGATAAACCATAACCTTGATCTGGGTAATGGGATGAATATCCCCAATTGACCTGAAATGGGAAACCCTAGCCCTAGTAAGGGAATAGTGGTGTTACCCTTGAATAGTAATGATATATTTGTTGTGCATGGTGTTGATATGAAATTGATGTAACTGTTATCATCTGTACTAACCATGCAGGTTTCATGAGATGATGAACATATCCAGGTATGAGCTATGATGTTTTATTTATTAAAATTGTTATTGTGCCTTATGTGCCATAATATGCCTTGTTGCCTAGTAAGAGGTAATAAGAGAATTAATGGGCCTTAAGTTCCATCAGAGATGCTAGTGTAACAAGTATCATGTTTACCTTGGTCATATGATCTGAAGGTGATAGTTACCTGAAAAAGTGGTAACAATGCTCAGTGATGAGTTAAGAGTTTGAATACCCAGAACCATATGATTATGGGTTTGAGTTTGTGAAGGGATGAGTATTCCCAGTATTGAAATGAGGGACTGAGATCCCAATGTCTTATAAAGACTAAGAAGTAACTGATGAAAACAATACATGTTTTTTGTAGCATTTGTCCTAATAAGTTATGTTTGAAAACTTGACTGATGCTAAAAGAATATGATAATGTACTTAATTAATCAAGTGAAATATTTTCATGTAGAGCCCTGTCTATAGATCCATCATCGTCAGAAGTTGGTGATGGTGAAACAGGTCTTCCTTTGGGAATTTCTAAGGAACACATATTTTTTAATATATGGGGGTAATGGGCGCTAATACCTTATGCCCTGATGAAGGGATTGATATTAGATAAGCAATAAATCTCTCAATCCTTCATTAATTGTGTCGGGATGGATGTATCACGAATCTCCCGATGATGAAGAATGTCGGGTCGATATGAGATAAACATTAAATCTCTCAATTGTCAATGAGAGTGCAGTTGCTGATGTAGCTCTGTAGAGAAGTTGCCAGTATATCCTAGAATGCTATGTTGAGTAGTTGACATAGTCCTACTTGTAGTCTCGCACTGACCGAGATGTGAGAGGTCATGAAATCTGGTTCTTCCTTTGACCTTGTATGGTACCGATTTCGACTTCGCAGTGGTCGGTTGGAGGATGAGCGGTATACCTCATCTCCTTGGGGCATAAATATGTTTGTAAAGTGTAAACAACCGTGTAGCATATTTTCTAATGTCAAAATCCGAGAATTACTGGTTGATGTACATTACTTAGTATATCCTAGAAGAATAAAATGATATACATGTTTCTTCAATATCTTGTTGAATAGTGGCATGCTTCTTTATTAAGTCATAGCTGATTTGCTCTGAATAAGCATATTGCTCTAATTAGTTTAGATATTGATTTATCTACTGCTGGATATATATATGATTCTTCTCCTCAGTTTAATTTTTATTAAACTATAAGAATAATGTTTTCGGTAGAGAGTTATATCTCTCGCCGGGGCAATTTACGAATTGTCTCACCCACGTGGGATCCAACATTTTTAGGTGGACGCGGATGAGGTAGAGGCAGAAATCCCATAGCTAGGGAAGAGCAGCAGTAGCAGCAACAAGGACCATAGTAATTCTACAGGTGGAAATACTGGTGGTTAAGTTTTGGAATAAATAGTTTATGTCTCGTCTCTATACTCTCAGGTCCTATGAGTTAGTGTTTTTAATAAAGCGATCTGAGATTTTGGCTTTAAGCCTCAGGGTTTTTATATTTCTTGTGCACAACTAAGACAGAGCAGTTGATGCTTGTATTCCTTGAGAAGGGATGACACTTGATATGTTTATATAAACCAGGATGTAAATGTCATACTCTGGTTCTTGTTTAAAGAGTTTTCCTGAGAATGGATCTCTTTGTAAATGGTTTTAATTTTTAGTGATTTTTTTTAATAATCCACTGCTAACGATTGCTTCCTCTTAGCTAATTACGTTTTATTCAAACAGTTCATCACAGGAACTTTTTTTGAGTCTTGGTTGAGTGATAACACTCTTTGTGATGTTAGAACCATAGAATGTTCATGGTACTCAAGATTCTACGGTTCTAACATAACCAAGAGTGTTATCACTCAACTAAAACTAAAAAAAGGTGCCCTCTTCTCTCTCTCTCCTCTAGATGATACAAATAGAGAGTAGGAACACTCTAGATGTGGTAAATTGCACATCAATTCCTTATATTGATTAACTTGCAAGTTGCACCAAAACTAGCACAGAAAGCTCAAGCATCAACCATACAAGCTCAACTTGGAATTTCAGCTTTCCACAAGGCACCCCTTAACACCATTCTCTATCTTTTAATGCCAAAGTACTAAGGAAACGCCCATCATGTGACATAATGCAAGATAACCCCTTATCTTGGGTAAATTGCACTTTGGTCCAAAACAAGCAAACATTGCTCAAACATCATTCAAACAATACCAAACTTGAAACTTGAGCTCTCCTTAAGTTTTAATTACTTTTTAAAAGATTAAGACATGGTTATAAACACCTCACTTAACCAAAACATATAGGGTTATCCCAAAACCCATCTTAGGATCTATAACATCCCTGACCAGGTTTATGGCTTAACCCAAGAAGTATTACTTAAGAAAGTTAATTAGAAACTTGTTCTAATCTTTTGAAAAGTAATTAAGGCTCTATGTGAAGTTTATTTTCAAATTTGAGCTTATTTGTAAACTATGCGTGCATTATATGACAATCTGAGTGAAAAGTGTAAGTTACCCTAGATGAGGGGTAACATTGCAATATGTCACATGTTGAATGTATCCATGTAATTTACCCAAGATGAGGGGTTACATTGCAATATGTCACATGTTGAATGTGTCCTGAGTGTTTTAAAAATCACAAGAAAAATAATTATGCTAAGTGATGGCTTGTGAAAAGCCTAAATTTAAAGTATTGAACTTGTTTGAAGAATACTAGTGCCTTGTGTACCAATTTTGGTACAGATTTTAAGTTACACAAATTATAGGGTTGATATGCAAATTACCACCTCTAGTGTGTCCCTAATTTCTCTATGTATCATTAAGAGGAGAGATAAAGAAGTGGACGCCATGATTGTACCACCTTTGAGTGATGGTACTCTTCGTAATGAAAAGACTAAGAAAGAATTGAAGGTGAAGCCCCTACTTGAGCTATATCGAGTTGTAGAATGGGAGTCCTATCGACCAAGGGGCCATAGTAGGAGTCTCCTATCAATTTGTTGAGTTTTGGAAAAGGCCATGACGGGCAAAGCACCTCATGGAGGTAATCCTTGATGATTTGCAAGCTCTCTTCCAAAAAGTGTATCGGTTTCCTTTATTTGTGAGATAAAGATGAGATAGCTTATCCAACAAGATAAAGGATGGCTGAAATATCACCTTTAGAATATCCTTAAGACTTTTGTATGTCACGATATATATGTGTGCATGAATGGACATGTGTCAACCATGCATGGCCATGTGTCACCTAGTAGCATATGGTGAAGACACCTCTTATACACCTTTTCTCATGAACCCAAGTATATATACCTCTCCTTCCACTTACTAATGAAAATTTATGAACCCCACAACTCTCGTTCCTTGAGATATGATGCATAGACTATTAGATATTGTTCATACCACTTTGGTATCGTGCAAAAGTGGGGGAGTGTCAAATTAGAGGTTGGTATTGGCCATAGAGGAAGGATATCAGCCAGGCAAGGTGATATCAGTCAAGAAAGGTGATATCGACCACAAGAGGTGAAGATCTCATGCAAAGTGCTAAGGAGCTCAAGCCTTGGAATTATATTAGTTCTTCTTCAACCTTAGGAACGTGAAGCTTTTGAGCTTGGAGTTTTAATAAGGTGGGTTATATAACTTGAACCTAACTATGTTATTATTCACCACCTATATTGTTATACTTAATGTTCTACTTTCAATTCTGAGATTTTATTGAATATTTGATGAAACTATGAGTTCTAGTAGTTTCTTAGACCTGTTGACCATGAACTATAATAGTTAGAACGAAGGTATAGATCTTGAATAAGATGATATCACCTTATGAAGTGATAAAGGGTTCAAGAACCTAAGCAAGTACCTCTAACCCGATATGATTATGTACATACATCAGTAGCACGATATGCCTAAACATTTTTACCTCCTTGCATGATATGGAGATGAAGTTCACATGTTAGACACGGTATGGTGTCAATCATACATCCCTTACACGATATGAATTCCATGTAAAGACTCCAAGAACAATCTAATGTCAAGTACACACTTATAAATTGATATGCAAAACCCTAATTTTGAGTAACCCGAGATGCGGGAGACAAGTAAGCACCTCTTGTACGATATGTTCATGAAGTACACACCTAGTACATGATATGTTGTTAAGAACATGCTTGCTCACGATATAATACATGGAGTCAAACATATGGTACAACCTGACATGGGTTGAAATACCTTAAACCCGATACAAAACCCAAGTTGGGGGTTAACCTGATATAGAGATAGGTGATACCTCATACTTGATCTGAGGCATGTCTTATGAATGATATGGGAGATACTTACTTACACCTTATACACAATAAAAGGTTAAGATCATACCTCATACACAATATAATGTTAGTTGAATACTCTAAAAGAAATATAGAGTTGAAACCTAAGATAAGAGGTGACCTGATATACTGGTGAGTGATACCACATGGACGATATATTATTGATATATTTTGGATGATAGGAATAGAACATATTTCTACCTTGTGAATGATATGAGTTCAAATTCATATCTCATGAACAATATTGTACACTCTACCCGATATAGTGGAAAACCCTAGATGATGGATGGAAACCCGATATACCCTATCATTTGTGTAATGGATTGTGGTAAGAGAAATTCAACTTGACACCTAGCTTGACATGTAACCATATGATAGAGCTGATCCTTGAAGGCAAAAGGTGGTTACGAGCCTAAGGGACTACCTAACATGGTAACCTGATATGTTACCCAACATGGAGATCCAATATGATAATCCAAGATGGTAAACAGATATGGTACCTTGTATATACCACAAAAATGATACATGATGAGGCATATACTCCATAATTGATATGGTGTTAAGAAGATACACCTAAAACATGATTTGGTGATGTGGTTGTACCACATGCCCGATATGGATACACGATATGAAGTAAAAGATGCATCTTAAAGTATAAAATGATAGTATACACACATCATGATAATCGATATGGTGGAGACACTTCAATCCTATGTATTTGTTTGAGTAACATATGGTGTGTTGTGTTAATTGCAATATAAAAGATAATATGATTTGATAATGGTGAGCTAATGCACCTCTAGAGGTGAATTGAACCAACTTAGTAAAAGAAAGATGCAATCAATATCCTAATGAGGATGAGAGAGAGACTTTGACATGTGTGATAAACATGTTGATAAGTATGCATTGATACTCCTAAGATGAAGGGAGTATGAATTAGGGTTAGATTCTAGACATTAGGATCTTGAGTCCTTAGTTTGTTAATAAAGGGAAAACCTAACCCTAATGAAGGGTGATGGTATGCTCTTACAACCATAATCGGTTAGATTGAGAAATCCTAACCCTAATAATGGGAAGGATGTACTTTCTTATATCATAGGGTGATGAAGTAGATGATCCTAACCCTAACCATTGGAAGGATACATAGTGATGTCATATATTGTTAAGTGTTTTTCATTATAAAGGGCACACTATTCAAGAATCATGAAATGTTGAGCATAGAAAGATATGAGATACAATGAACTATGTGAGCTATGTGAAATACTTGTATAACAAGTATATTGATTATACAGTCTGATGTCTTAAAAGATAAGTTGTTGACAAGTAAGAGGTGAAAAAATGTTTAGTGAACCATGTAATCTATGTGAAATATTTGTGCAACAAGTGAGATGAATACCTTCGTTTGAGGACCTAGAGGTAATAGTAAACTGTTATCGAGGTAACAATGCTATGTGGTGGTCTAAGGGTTGGAATACCCTGATCTAGTAATCATGATGATGATGATGATATGAAGGGATGAGAATCCCTAGTGATTTGATAAGGGGCTGATATCCCAAGTGATATATTTTCAAAAATGTTCCAAAGTTCTTAAAAGTATCACCTTTTCTTTATAGCATCTGTTATAATTCATGTTTGAAACTTGGTTGATGCTAAATGAATATTGTAACGTACCTAATTAATCAAGTTAAATCTCATCATGTAGTGCCTTGACCATAGATCCAATCAGTGTTAGAATTTACTAATGGTGAAACTAGTTTAACTCAGAAGCACACATTTTTTAATATGTCGGGGTGAAGGACGAAGTATATCGAAACATCCCATTGAAGAATCGGTGTCACACCTTCCTTATTTATCACATGATGATGTTAATATCCCGACCAAATAAGAAAATCAGGTGTAAATCCTTCTTCATTTCTAAGTCGTATCGGGATGAAAGTATAAAATCTCCCGACCAGGAGAGGAATTGATGTTGATCTTCCTTATCCTTATATTATAATCTGGGAAAGTTATGCAGACTTCTCCCGAAGAGAGTACATGCTACAATATTAACTCTATAGAAAAGATGTCGCTATACCCCGACATGCTATTTGCATATGACACAAAATGTCCTGCCAGCAACTGACACAAGATGTCCTACTAAATCTAATGGGTCTCGTACTGACCGAGACAGGTGAGGTCTTGATAGCTGGCTCTTCCATTGACCTTGTATGGTATCGATATTGACTTACTAGTGGTCGGTTGTAGCATGAACGATATATTTCATCTCCTCAGGGCTTAAGTGTGATTGTAATATGTAATCATCCGTGTAGCGTATTTCCTTAAGGATCGAATACAGAAAGACATTGGTTGATGTACACTCCTCTTATACATCTTAGTTGAATAGATGTTATTCATGTTTCTTCATATTCCCTTGTATAGTGAATAGATGATTTATTTCTCTACCATATATAGATGCATTATTTTAAGAGAAACGATTACTCTATTCTATGTATAATAGTGATTAATCTCTCTTATTGATATAAGAGAAACCCCTCTCAGTTTTATACTGCTTAAACTTTGATAATAATATAGTCGGTGGAGAGTTATATCTCTCACTGGGACAATTATCTCACCCCGTGGGATCCATAATTATTAGGTGGACATACACGAAGTGGTAGAGACCTTTCTGTAGAGGGAGAATAACATCTAGAACGACAGTGACAGATCAGGTTGAGTGTACTGTCTATCATGTCCTGTAGATAGAAGTCCTATGTGTACTGTCTGTCATGTCCTATAGATAGAAGTCCTATGTGTCGTCTCTGTATTCTTAGGCCGTTGGAGTCAATATGTAATGGTTTCATGAACGATATGCGATTTTGGCTTGTATGCCTCGAGGTTTTATGTTGCTATAGTATATGTTTAGACAAAGCAACTATTATATGTTGTCCTCAAGATGAGAAGAAACAATGTATGTAATATGTGAATCATGATATATATAAGTTTTGGATGTCCTTGCAAAATGGTTTTGATTCTTAGTGATTTTTGTTAATCCTTTGTTTAAGGTAATTCTAGAATTATTTACTGGTGATGGATTGATCTATTTCGGATCGTCACAAAGTTTTGGTATCAGAGCTTGAGGTTCACTGAGTCTACAAAGACATAGGACTAAGGTGTTAGTTTGTTCTAGTGTCCTCCAATATGTCTTATAGTGACTTTTGCTTTTACAGAAGATAGAGTAAATCTTAAAAATGTCTGGAGAATATGAGGAACACATTGTTGAAAGCAATGTTGCTGCACCGGGAGAAGGTGCAAGGGATCAGGCTAGAGAAGAATGACTTCTTGAGAATCCCCAAGTTAATCCAACCATAATAGGGAACCCTACTATAATTCCCTCACTGGACTGGTTATGACAACATTGAGGTGTATCGAGGGTCAGATACACGCAATACAACCTAGATTACCAGTTACCATTGATGAAAATTTGGGCTCTAGCAAGATTTTGGATCCACATAGTTATCATGGAGCAATGGAAAATGTCGAAGGAATTAGGTTACGACACGGAAACAAAGTTTGCTACAGGTGTAGGAAACCAGGACATTTTATAAAGGACTATCTAGAAAAGGATAATGAGGTAGGAATTAAGAAAAGATCTGTCCAAACTCAGAAACAGATGCCTAGCAACTCTAAAAAGGGGAAGTTTTTGGCACCACCAATGCAACAAACGTCTAATGCACTAGGGCAGTGGCTACCGAGAAAGGGCAAAGGACCTAATGTTCCACCAGTTAGAACTCTTGACTTACCTTCTACATCAGTTATAAGGCCGACAAGACCAGAGGATGCATATAGGACATGTTATAGTTTTGGACAGATTGGGCATATTAGAACCTCTTGTCCGAGTTGATGGAAGGGAAATGTTACGACCCCACCTCCCGATAACCCCCAATTAAGGGAGACCGAGAGGTCGAAGCCGCACCCATAACTTCCGGATCAAAGGTTCGACAATTAACCAAGAATAATTATCAAATTTTAACATACTATACTCTAAAGCTGTAAGAAAATAATTTTTTGCATACCTTTTTGAAAACTTGGATCTCTAAACTTCTATCCACTTAAGGACTCTACTCTAACTAATCATCCTTGTATTTTACTTCATGTATTACATATTATGACGATTTACTATTTGTCCTTTTGGCTTGTACCTAAAACGCCGACAAACAAAATGTCGGTCAACCAAAGCTGGTATGTGGGGGAAACAATAAACGTACAACTATGATAACCACATAAGCATTCAATTAATCATTTAACAATCAAGATTACATTTTAAATATAACTCCGCGGTCCAAGGGTACCCTATCCTCTATGTTGTCCCCATTAAACCCCTCATGATCCACCTATAAGTGAACCCGTTTCTAGGGTTGAGTCACATGGCACTACTCGTAAGTAGCCCACTCCTTAACTCATGGTAGTTTAATGAGTCTCATGGAACTACACGTAGGTAGCCCAATTTCTAACTCTCGGTAACCTAGACCTTGCTCTAGAATTACCCCTTTTTTTAGCCTTTTTAAAGCAACAGAGGTGGACCCGGATCTAATCAGTTATATACACACATTTATAGTGATAATCATAGTCACTTTATAGTTGCATGAAATAAATAAACATCCAATAGTTATTTTCAGGCAACCGATTAAAACTTCGGGAATCGCCGTGAAACTAGAGCTATTATTCATAAGCGTAACCACATACCTGATTTGATGAGTCATGCAAAATATTCAACATATACTTCATGTATATACAATCAAGCCAATCAACAGATCCAAGCAAGTAATTCAATAATTCCTGAAAAGAATATGTACTCTATTTATTACACACTATATCAAGAATCTACTTTATTGACTTGGATTCTCTTTCTAGGCTTTCTAATCCACATTAAGGTTTCATTAATATTCATTAGGGTTTCTTAGATCAATTCCTCAAACTTTATCCCTTTTAGGTTAACAAACCCTAAAATACTCTTTTCCATTTATATGAACCTTAATTGCTCAACTATCCATTTTAATAATCTTTTATACCCAAATTGACTTAGGACCATCATATCCCTATTTATTCATAGATTTGAACAATTAAACCAATTAAAAGACATATTCTCCTAACTTTAGGATTTTCAAGCTCATTAATGCCTAATCATGCATGAAACCCTAAATTATGCCAATTATATAAAAAGATCATCTTTTTAGATCCTATTTTCACTTTTATTAACAACAGGTTAATATCAACTTGAATTATCCAAATAACGTCATTAAGTCCATCTATCATCAAATCTAAGGGTTTTTCATTAATTAAATCATTAAAGATGATAACTTTATGTCCTTTTCAAATTTCAAGCACATAAACTCTAAATTAGACAAATCATGTGCAAAGTTCTTCCTTTTTGAACATAATATACCTTTTTACATTTAACAGGTTAACATCAACTCTAATGAACCATTAAACCCTATCAAACACTTTATTTATTTCAAAATAGGGTTCTTTAAGAATTAAAGCATTAAAGATGATTACTTCCATTAATTTTCAGATTGCAAAAAGAATCAGGTTTCAAACATAATTTCTTTGTTTTCCTCTCATTCTGAGGATCAATTTTCATATAGGACTTGTTTTAATAAGAGTTACGGTTTATTAGATACGAATTTAACAAGATTTACCTTTTTGGACCAATCAGAGCATGCCACGTCGCTCCTTGCATGCAACGCTGCCCACACTTTGGAAATCATTTCGACTTTACACTTATACAACTATGTGGCTCTTTGCTTCTTCTCCACATAGTAGGGTAAAACCATCCAACGGTTGATCATCTTCTTCAACCTCCCGACCGCGGCTGCTGCCGCCAAACGTAGGGCTAGGTGCGACACTTCCTCCCATCTCTGGACCTGAGGACCTCGAAAATCCTTCCCCTACCTCCGTTGGATCTCCATGCTCCTCTGAGCGCCCTCATCTTGTAGCCACAGTGGCTGGTGCGGGCTGAGCGAGCCTGCAAGACGTGACCGTCAAGCAGTCGTGTTGCTGCTGCGGCGTTCAAGCAAGAACGGTGGGAAGTCCGACGAGCTTCTCCTTATCCTTGTGAGAGAAGCAGACATCTGCCGTAACTCCCCCCATGGCCCCATATTGCCCTAGGATTTGAACCACCCTCCTTGCTAGGGTTTGCACATAAGGAAGAAGGAGAAAGGAGAAAGTTGTGTGAGATGCCATCTTAAACTCGAACCAGGGTCCCTACCCTTTATATAGGGGTGGATATCCACACCGTAAGATGATCATCTAAGAGGAAACAAGTCCTATCTATTTGGAATCCTTTTCCTTCAAAGAGAATAAAGTCTCTCTCTTTCTTTTTATCCTTTGGATATTCTCTAATATTTGGATATCAAGAAATTCAAAAATCCTCTTACTTATCCTCTTTGATACTTGCTTTTTAATCCTTTGACACGAATTTCTATTTTCCTTTAGTTGAAAATACTTTCTTTTTAGCAATACCACATAATCCATTAATAACATATCACATCATCCTTTTACTTTGCAAATATAGTATTTTCTCTTTCTTTCCTCTTTATTAGGACTCCTTGGATCCCAAGACACTCCATTATTTTGAAATTCTTTTCCAAGGATATTTATTATCCTTCTAGATGCATCTATATGCATTATTTTTCATTATCATGTTTATTTCTCATTAACATATCTCTTTTTGAGGATTTCTCTTTATTTCTTTTATTTTCCTCATTGGCATTCCTTTTAATATTAGCAACCTCATGGATACGAAATTTCCCCAAGAAATCTCATTTATGCCTCTTTCCACTCATTTTCCACATTTTATCATTATTTTCAATTTTTTTCTTAATAAAGAAATACTTATTTAATCTTTTCTTATTGCTTTCTTTTTGCAAACTTGGACTTCTTGGTACCCTAGGAACCCAAGAGGCACGAAATCCTCTTTGGATTTGCCTTTTAGAAGTTTCCACATTATTCTTTTCTCAAATATTTAATTATTCATTTACTAATTGAATTTTCTTGTTATTTGGGCCCAATAGCCAATAAATCCCACAAAACAATCATCAAGGCTATTGTAAAAGAAATCCATTTATTTGAAGCAAATTATATCATTACTTGTTCAAATATCTTTAATATGAGAAATTGCATTTCTCACCAAATGAACCCAAAATTTGGGATTATAACAGGAATGACCCAACCACCAAGGCAGAGTCAACAAGACTCTCACAGGAAATGGCTTAGCAGTGGCACACAAGGACGTGGACAGACATCCCGAGCAGATCCATCTACTTCAAAAGATAGAGCACGACGTTGGAATCAGGCAACGATAAGATTCTATGCAATGAATCAGCCTGAGACAGTAATCAATCCACAAATTGAGACATGTCAGATGAAATTGTGTCATTATGATATGTAATTTCATGATTTATCTATTAAGTATGAGAAAGTAGTTATTGCTGAGCTTCCTTTGTTTAGTCGTAGGTGGACATAAGGAAGATGGGAACTTACACTCTGCTCAGTAATCTTTAAAATGCTTTATAATTTCTGTTATCTATGTTAAAGAGGATGAAGTGTAAATGCGATGTCTGGAGAAAATCCAGGTATGCTAAGTACTATAATTTGGATAAATATGAAAAGTAAGGTATATGATATAAAACAAGTAGCATACTACCTAATCTCAGTATTTGTATAAACTGGCCAGGTATTCAACTATTGAAGGCAGGTAACTATGGAACTCATAGATTGTTATCTTTTTATTACTCTGATCAAGTAGTCATTATGAGACAATCTAGTGAGCATAATGAAATTAGAAATATGGCATGTATATTTTTTTTGGTAACCCAAGAGACCCGTAAGGCTTGTGCTGAGCCCAACCTGGGGGGGGGGGTCCGCTCATCCCGTAAGAAACGGAGCCCCAATTAGGCATGTATATTTTTATCACAACCTAAGTGCAATAAAATGGAATCTGAGATGATCTCAGATCAATCTGTGTGTATGAGGAAGTAAAAAGTATAATCCTCATGATAAGAGAAAAGGAACAAGGGAGATGATCCATGTTCGATAAAGACTGTGTGAATAGTAAAGATCTTTTCTATAATGTGAAAATGAGAAATGTGATAAAATCATAAAAATATTCATGAACATGTTAGACAATAAAAAGAAAGGAGTGATGACATGTAATCATCCTTATAATTCCTATGTTGATGGCAAGGAACCTAGGATGAAACAAGTGTAAATGACTCATGAATATTTGAAAGTTCATGCAATAATTAGCGGAGATCATAATCTCTTCTCCTTGATAAACAACCCTAGGTGATGATGGGGTGATTAGAGGAATGTGTTTCTATATGTTCTTTCCTTATAGGGACATGATAATTAAGTAAGTCTTATGACACTTGATGTGTATGAGTTAGAAGTGTTCTTTCGATGAATACCTAGAAAAGTATTAGTTAGTCTTGGATTTTTGGTTCCAAGATAAGATGTGTAATAAGTAATGTTCTAAGATGAATGAAATTTCTTATTATATGTTTAACTTTGGTAATAACAATGGGGAGATGGATATGATGAGGATATGATGTGTTTTTACACATGTAACAGATACCAAGGTAAAGAATCCCAATATCCAAGAACTTTCAATGGTATAAGAAAATAAGACCATGACTCCTAAGATGAATCATGTTTGGTTACCTAGAAGGACCATCTTTGAGATAACTATAGTATGGATATCATATGTTAGGGGTTTATGCTCTGCATAAACATAGCATCATTAAGAATCTATTAATTGAAGGAACAATTGTAGAATCATTTTGGAAAAAGCTTATCAAGCTAAAAATAATTCCTTAGAATATCCCGATCTAGATCTGTTGAGGCAGTTTATACATGACATCTAGAGATACTTCTGAGAATTGTTCTTCTTTGATAAGTAGCCATTCCTTAGGATAAGGAAATAGACAACTAATGGATAGTGGGTATAAGTCATAAGGAAGTCTAGTATTGTGTCAGCAGATTGGAATGGTACAACATAAGTATGATAAGACTTGTAGTCCCATATTAGTGATAGAATGAAACCATAGACTTTCCTTAGAAGAGAAATGCTAAACTAAGTGATGAAAATGGAAGACTCCCAATGTCAAGAATATTATTACATAAAGGATGTAAATGATAAGGTGATAAGTCAATAAGGTTTGACATCTAAATTATTCAAAAGTATGAATATTACTATGATTTAAAAAGTGTTACCTAACACAGAATTTACACTATAGTCGTTAATGAAACTTACAATTGAATATGTGTCATGTATGGCAGATTCTATGATAACTCTGAGTGGAAGGACTTTTTTAATGGTCCATGTTCTATGGCATCTGTGTGACAAAGAGATGTTATGTGGAGATTTTATGATATGATACATGAAAAATGATCGACCTCCTTCATCTGGGATTTTGGGGACAAAATCTTTGTTAGGGGTTTATAATTGTAACATCCCTGACCAGGGTTATGGCTTAAACCTAGAAGTTTTGATTAAGAAAGTTAATTATAAACTTTTTCTAATCTTTTGAAAAGTAAGTAAGGCTCTTTGTGAAGTTTATTTTCAAATTTGAGCTTATTTGCAAATTATGTGTGCTAATATGACAGTCTGAGTGAAAAGTGTAATTTACCCAAGATGAGGGGTTACATTGCAATATGTCACATATTCAATGTTTCCTAAGTGTTTTAAACATCACAAGAAAGAGAATGATGCTAAGTGGTGGCTTGTGGAAAGCCTAAATTTCAAGTATTGAGCTTGTTTGAACAATGCTAGTGCTTTGTGTACCAATTTTGGTACAAATAGTAATTTACAAAAGAAATAGGGTTGATATGCAAATTACCACCTCTAGTGTGTCCCTACTCCCTCTATGTATCATTTATAGGAGATATAAATAAGGGGGCGCCATGATTGAACCACCTTTGAGTGATGGTACTCTTAGTAATGTAAAGACTAAGAAAGAATTGAAGGTAAAGCCCCTACTTGAGCTATATCGAGTTGTAGACTTAGAATGGGAGTCCCTATCGGCCAAGGGGCCATAGTAGGAGTCTCCTATCGGTTTGTTGAGTCTTGACAAAGGACATGATGGACAAATCACCTCAGGGAGGTAATCCATGATGAGTTGCAAGCTCCCTTGCAAAAAGTGTATCAGTTTGCTTTATTTGTGAGATAAAGTTGAGATAGCTTATCCAACAAGATAAAGGATGGCCGAAATATCACCTTTAGATTATCCTTAAGACTTTTTCTATATGTGTGCATGCATGGACATGTGTCAACAATGCATGGCCACATGTCACCTAGTAGCATATGGTGAAGACACCTCTTATGCCCCCTTTTCTCATGAACCAAAGTATATACCTCTCCTTCCACTTACTAATGAAAATTTACGAACCCCACAACTCTCTTTCCTTGAGATATCATAAATAGACTATTAGATATCGTGCATACCACTTTGGTATCGTGAAAAGTGGGGGAGTGTCGAATTAGAGCTTGGTATTTTCCATAGAGGAAGGATATCATCTAGGCAAGGTGATATCATTCAAGCAAGGTGATATCGGACACAAGAGGTGAAGATATCATGCAAAGTTATAAGGAGCTCAAGCCTTGGACTTATATTAGTACATATTCAACATTAGGAACTTGAAGCTTTGGATCTTGGAGTTTTAATAAGGTGGGTTATATAACTTGAACCCAACTATGTTATTATTCACCACCTATCTTGCTATACTTAATGTTCTACTTTCAATTTTGAGATTTTCTTGAATATTTGATGAAACTATGAGTTCTAGTAGTTTCGTAGACCTCTTGAGCATGAACTATAAAAGTTATAAAGAAGGTCTAGAGCTTGTTGAAGATAGTATCACCTTATGAAGTGATATCGGGTTCAAGCACCTAAGCAAGTACCTCGAACCCGATATGATTATGTACATACATCACTAGCACGATATGCCTATAAGTTTATACCTCATTGCATGATATGGAGATGAAGATCACATATCAAACACGATATGGTGTCAATAATACATCCCTTACATGATATGAAGTCGGATAAAGACTCCATGCATGATATAGTCTCATGTACACACTTATAATTTAATATGCTAAACCCTAATTTTGAGTAACCCGAGATGAGGGAGACAAGTAAGCACCTCTTGCACGATATGATCATGAAGTACACACCTAGTACACGATATGTTGTTAAGCACATACTTGTGCACGATATAAGATATGTAGTCAAACATATGGTACAACCCGACATGGGTTGAAATACCTTAAACCCGATATGAAACTTAAGGTGGGGGTTAACCCAAAGATAGAGATAGGTGATACCTCATACTGGATATGAGGTATGTCTTATGAATGATATGGCAGATACCTACTTACACCTTATACTCAATAAAAGGTTAAGATCATATCTCATACATGATATAGTGTTAGTTGAATACTCTAAAAGGAATATAGAGTTGAAACCTATGATGAGAGGTAACCTGATATAGTGGTGACTGATACCAGATGGACGATATGATTGATATCTTTTGGATGATAGATATAGCACCTACTTCTACCTTGTGAATGATATGAAGTCAAATTCATACCTCATGAACAATATGGTACACTCTACCTGATATAGTGGAAAACCCTGGATGATGGATGGAAACTAGATATACCCTATCCTTTGTGTAATGGATTGCGGTAAGAGAAATTGAACTAGACACCTAGCTTGTCATGTAACCATATGATAGATATGATCCTTGAAGGCATAATGAAGTTACGAGCCTATGGGTCTACCTAACATGGTAACGTGATATGTTACCCAACATGGAGATCCGATATGATAATCCAAGATGGTAAACTAATATGGTACCTTGTATATACCACCAAAACGATACATGATGAGGCATATACTCTATACCTGATATGGTGTTAAGAGGATACACCAAAAACATGATATGGTGTTTTGGTTATACCACATGCCCGATATGGATACACGATATGAAGTAGAAGATGTATCTTAAAGTATAAAATGATAGTATACACACATCTTGATAACTGATATGGTGGAGATACTTCAATCATATGTATTTGATTGAGTAACATATGTTGTGTTATTTTAATTGCAATATAAAAGATAATTAGATTTGATAATGGTGAGATAATGTACCTCTAGAGGAGAATTGAACCAACTTAGTAAAAGAAATATGCAATCAATATCATAGCAAGATATGAGTTATAATGAACTATGTGAGCTATGTGAAATACTTGTATAACATGTATAATGATTATACAGTCTGATGTCTTAAAAGATAAGTTGTTGCCTAGTAAGAGGTGACAAAATGTTTAATGAAACATGTGAGCTATGTGAAATACTTGAGGAATAAGTGAGATGAATACCTTGGTCTGAGGACCTAGATGTAATAGTTACTTATTACACAGGTAACAATGCTATGTGGTGATCTAAGTGTTGGAATACCCAAATCCAGTAATCATGATGATGATGATATGAAGGGATGAGAATCCCCAGTGATGTGATAAGGGACTGAGATATCAAGTGTTATACTTTCAAAAATGTTCAAAAGATCTTAAAAGTACTACCTTTTGTTTATAGCATCTGTTGTAATTCATGTTTGAAACTTGGTTGATGCTAAAAGAATACGATAATGTACCTAATTAGTCAAGTTAAATCTCATCATGTAGTGCCCTGACCATAGATCCAATCAGTGTCATAATTTTCTGATGGTGAAACGAGTTTAACTTGGAAGCGCATATTTTTCAATATGCTGGGGTGAAGGACGAAGTATATCCAAATGTCCCAATGATGTGAATCTCCCGACCAAATAAGAAGTTGATGTGAAAATCCTTCTTCATTTCTAAGTGGTATCGGGATGAAAGTATGAAGTCTCCTGACCAGGAGAGGAATTGATGTTGATCTTCCTTATCCTTATATTATAATCTAGGAAAGCTATGTGGACTTCTCCCAAAGAGAGTACATGCTATGGCAATAACACTATAGCGAAGATGTTGCTATACCCCGACATGCTACTTGCAAATGACAAAAGATGTCTTGCCAACAGCTTACACAAGATGTCCTGCTAATTCTAAGTGGTCTTGTACTGACCGAGACAAGTGAGGTCTTGACAACTGGCTCTGCCATTGACCTTGTATGGTACCGATTTCGACTTACTAGTGGTCGGTTCGAGCATGAACGGTATACTTCATATCCTCAGGGCATAAGTGTGGTTGTAATATGTAATTAGCTGTGTAGTGTATTTGCTTATGGATCGAATACGGAAAGACATTGGTTGATGTAAACTCCTCTTATACATCTTAGTTGAATAGATGTTATTCATGTTTCTTCATATTCCCTTGTATAGTGAATAGACAATTTATCGCTCTACCGTAGATAGATGCATTAATTAAGAGAAATGATTACTATTTTCTACATATAATAGTGATTAATCCTACTTATTGATATAAAAGAACCCCCTCTCAGTTTTATACTTCTTAAACTTTGATAATAATATAGTTGGTGGAGAGTTATATCTCTCGTTGGGACAATTGTCTCACCCGGTGGGATCCACAATTTTTATGTGGATGTGCACAGAGTGGTAGAGACCTTTCTGTAGAGGGAGAATAACATCTGGGACAATAGTGAAAGCTTAGGTTGAGTGTATTGTCTTTCGTTTCCTGTAGATAGAAGTCATATGTGTCATCTATGTATTCTCAGGTCCTTAGAGTCAATATGTAATGGTTTCATGAACGATCTGAGATTTTGTCTTGTATGCCTCGAGGTTTTATGTTGCTTTAATATATGTTTTGACAAAGCAACTATTATATGGTGTCCTCGAGATGAGAAGAAACAACATATATACTATGGGAATCATGACATATAGTTTTGGATCTCCTTGTAAAATGGTTTTAATTCTTAGTGATTTTTGTTAATCTGCTATTTATAGTAATTCTACAATTATTTACTGGTGATGGCATGATCTGTTTCGGGTCGTCACAAAGTTTTGGTATCAGATCTTAATGTTCACTGAGTCTACAGATACATAGGACTAAGGTGTTGAGTTTCTTCTAGTGTCCTCCAATATGTCTTATGATGACTTCTACTTTTGCAAAATTTAGAGTAAAGCTTAAAGATGTTTGGAGAACACAAGGAACACATTGATGAAAGCAATGTTGTTGCACCAGGAGAAGGTGCAAAGTATCAAGCGAGAGAAGAACGACTTCCTGAGAATCCCCAGGTTGATCCAACCATAATAGAGAACCCTACTTTTAATGCTCTCACTGGACTGGTTATGACAGCATTAAGGCGTATTGAGGATCAGATACAACCAATACAACCTAGATTACCAGTTCCCAATGATGAAAAGTTGGGCTCTAGTAGGATTTTGGATCCACATAGTTATAACGGAGCAGTGGAAAATGTCGAAGGATTTAGGTTACAACACAGAAAAAAAGTTTGCTATTGGTGTAGGCAACCAAGTCATTTTATAAAGGACATTCTAGAAAAGGATAATGAGGTAGGAATTAAGAAAACATTTGTCCAAACTCGGAAACAGATGCCTGGTAGCTGTAAAAAGGGGAAGTTTTTGGCACCACCAATGCAAAAAACGTCTAATGCACCAGGGCAGTGGCTACCAAGAAAGGGCAAAGGACCTAATGATCCACTAGTTATAACTCTTGACTTAGCTTCTACATCAGTTATAAGGCCGACAAGACCAGGGGACGCATACATGACATGTTATAGTTGTGGACAGATTGGACATATTAGACCCTCTTATCTTAGATGAAGGAAGGGAATGACCCAAAAACCAAGGTAGAGTTAACAAGACTCTCAAAGGCAATGGCTTAGCAGTGGCACGCGAGGACATGGACAGGCATCCTGAGCAGATCCATCTACATCAAATGATAGAGCACGACGTTGGAATCAGGCAATGACAAGATTCTATGCAATGAATCAGCTTGAGACAGTAATCGATCCTTGAATTGAGATAGGTCAGATGAAATGTTGTCATTATGATATGTCATTTCATGATTTATCTATTAAGTATGAGAAAGTAGTTATTTTTGAGCATCCTTTGATTAGTCCTAGGTGGACATAAGGAAGATGAGAACTTACATTCTTCGCAGTAATCTTTAAAATGCTTTTTATTTCTGTTATCTGTGTGAAAGAGGATGAAGTGTAAAGGTGATGTCTGGAGAAAATCCAGGGATGCTAAGTCCTATAATTTGGATAAATGTCAAAATTAAGATATATGATATTAAACAAGGAGCATACTACCTAATCTCAGTACTTGTATACCCTAGCCAGGTATTCAACTATTGAAGGCAAGGTAAGTATGGAACTCATAGAATGTTATCCTTTTTATTACTATGATCAAATACACATTATGAGACAATCTAGTTAGCATAACGAAATTGGAAATAGGGCATGTATATTTTTATCACATCCTAAGTGCAATAAAATGGAATCTGAGATGATCTCAGATCAATTTGTGTGTATGAGTAAGTAGAAAAGTATAATCCTCATGATAAGAGAAAAGGAACAAGGGATATGATCCAAGTTCTATAAAGACTGTGTGAATAGTAAAGATCTTTTCTATAATGTGAAAATGAGAAATGTGATAAAATCATAAAATGTTCATAAACATGTTAGACAATAACATAGAAAGGAGTGATGACATGTAATCATCCTTATAATTCCTATGCTGATGGCAAGGAACCTAGGATGAAACAAGAGTAAATGACTCATGAATAGTTGAAAGTTCATGCAATAATCAGAGGAGATGATAATCTCTTCTCTTTGATAAAAAACCCTGGGTGATGATGGGGTGATAAGAGGAATGTGTTTCCATATGTTCATTCCTTATAGGGACATGAAAATTAAGTAAGTCTTATGACACTTGATGTGCATGACCTAGAAGTGTTCTTTCAATGAATACCTAGAAAAATATTAGTTAGTCCTGGATTTTTGGTTCCAAGATAAAGATGTATAATAAGTGATGTCCTAAGATGAAAGAAAGGTCTTATTATATGTTTGACTTTGGTAATAACAATGGGGAGATGGATATGATGAGGATATGATGTGTTTTTACACATGTAATAGATACCAAGGTAAGGAATCCCAGTATCCAAGAACTTTCAATGGTATAAGAAAATAAGAACATGACTCCTGATAAGATGAATCATGTTTGGTTACCAAGAAGGAAAATCTTTGAGATAACTATAGTATGGATATCATATATTAGGGGTTTATGCTCTGCATAAACATAACATCATAGAAAATCTATTAATTGAAGGAACAATTCTAGAATCATTTTAAAAAAAGCTTACAAAGCTAAAACTAATTCCTTAGAATATCCCTATCTAGATCTGTTGCGGTAGTTTAAACATGACATCTAGAGATACCTCTGAGATGGGTTCTTCTTTGATAAGTATCCTTTCCTTATGACAAGGAAATAGATAGCTAATGGATAGTTGGTACAAGTCATAAGGAAGTTTAGTATTGTGTTAGTAGATTGGAATGGCACAATAGAAGTATGATAAGACTTGTAGTCCAAAATGAGTGATAGAATGAAACTCTAGTCTTTCCTTAGAAGAGAAATGCTAAACTAAGTGAGGAAAATGGAAGACTCCCAAGTTCAAGAATCTTATTACATAAAGGATGTAAGTTGAGCAGGTGATAAGTCAATAAGGTTTGACATCTGAATTATTTAAAATATGAATAATACTGTTCTAGCTTAGAAAGTGTTACCTAACATAGAATTGACACTACAATCATTAATGAAAAGTACAGTGGAATATGTGTCATGTATTGCATATTCTATAATAACTCTGAGTAGAAGGACTTTTGTGCTAGTCTAGGTTTTATGGAATCTTCGTGAAAAAGATATGTAATGTGGAGAATTGATGATATGATACATAAAAAATGATCGACTTCCTTCATCTCGGATTTCAAGGACGAAATCATTGTTAGGGGTTTATAATTGTAACATCCCTGACCTGGGTTATGGCTTCACCCTAGAAATTTTTCTTAAGAAATTTAATTATAAACTTGTTCTAATCTTTTTAGAAGTAACTAAGGCTCTTTGTGAAGTTTATTTTCCAATTTGAGCTTATTTGCAAACTATGTGTGCATTATATGACAGTCTGAGTGAAAAGTGTAATTTACCCAAGATGAGGGGTTACATTACACTATGTCACATGTTGAATGTGTCCTAAGTGTTTTAAACATCATAAGAAAGAGAATGATGCTAAGTGGTGGCTTGTGGAAAGCCTAAATTCCAAGTATTGAGCTTGTTTGAACAATGCTAGTGCCTTGTGTGCTAATTTTGGTATAGATTGTAATTTACACAAAATATAGGGTTGATATGCAAATTACCACCTCTTGTGTGTCCCTTCTCCCTCTATGTATCATTGTTAGGAGAAAGAAAGAAGGGGGCACCATGATTGAACCACCTTTGAGTGATGGTACTCTTAGTAATGAAAAGACTAAGAAAGAATTGAAGGTAAAGCCCCTACTTGAGCTATATCGAGTTGTAGACATAGAATGGGAGTCCCTATCGGTCAAGGGGAATTAGTAGAAGTATCCTATAAGTTTGTTGAGTCTAGGAAAAGGCCATGACAGGAAAAGCACCTCAGGGAGGTAATCCATGACGAGTTGCAAGCTCCCTGGCAAAAAGTGTATCAGTTTGCTTTATTTGTGAGATAAAGATGAGATAGCTTATCCAACAAGATAAAGGATGGCCAAAATATAACCTTTACATTATCCTTAAGACTTTTGAATTTCAAGATATATATGTGTGCATGCATGGACATGTCTCAACCATGCATGGCCACGTGTCACCTAGTAGCATATATTGAAGACACCTCCTATACACCTTTTCTCATGAACCCAAGTATATATACCTCTCCTTCCACTTACTAATGAAAATTTACGAACCCCACAACTCTCTTTCCTTGATATACCATGTATACCACTTTGGTATTGTGGATAGATTCTTAGATATCGTGTATACCACTTTGCTATCATGCAAAAGTGGGGGAGTGTCAAATTAGAGCTTGGTATAGGCCACAGAGGAAGGATACCAGCCATGCAAGGTTATATCAGTCAAGCAAGGTGATATCAGAAACAAGAGGTGAAGATATCATGCAAAGTGATAAGGAGCTCAATCCTTGGACTTCTATTAGTTCGTATTCAATCTTAGGAATGTGAAGATTTGGATCTTGGAGTTTTAATAAGGCGGGTTATATAACTTGAACCCAACTATGTTTTTATTCAGCACCTATCTTGCTATACTTAATGTTCTATTTTCAATTCTGATATTTTCTTGAATATTTGATGAAACTATGAGTTCTAGTAGTTGCTTCGACCTGTTGAACATGAACTATAATAGTTAGAATGAAGGTCTAGAGCTTGAAGAAGATGGTATCACCTTATGAAGTGATATCGGGTTCAAGCACCTAAGAAAGTACCTCTAACCCGATATGATTATGTACATACATCACTAGCACAATATGCCTATAATTTTATACCTCCTTGCATGATATGGTGATGAATTTCACATATTAAACACGATATGGTGTCAATCATGCATCCCTTACATGATATGAAGTCAAGTAAAGGCTCCATGCATGATATAGTGTCAAGTACACACTTATAAATTGATATGCTAAACCCTAATTTTGAGTAACCCTTGATGAGGGATAAAAGGAAGCACCTCTTCTTGATATGATCATAAAGTACACACCTAGTACACAATATATTGTTAAGCACATACTTGTGCATGATATAAGACATGGAGTCAAACATATGGTACAACCCAACATGGGTTGAAATACCTTAAACCTAATATGAAACCCAAGATGGGGGTTAACCCAATATAGAGATAGGTGATACCTCATACTCAATATGAGGCATGTCTTATGAATGATATGGGAGATACCTACTTAAACCTTATACATAATACAAGGTTAAGATAATACCTCATACACGATATAGTGTTAGTTGAATACTCCAAAAGCAATATAGAGTTGAAACCTAAGATGAGAGGTAACATGATATAGTGGTGCGTGATACCACATGGACGATATGAGTGATATATTTTGGATGATAGTAATATAACCTATTTCTACCTTGTGAACGATATGAAGTCAAATTCATACCTCATGAACAATATGGTACACTCTACCTGATATAGTGGAAAACCCTGGATGATGGATGGAGACCTGATATACCCTATCCTTTGTGTAATGGATTGAGGTAAGAGAAATTCAACTAGACACCTAACTTTTTGTTTAACCATATGATAGAGCTTATCCTTGAAGGCATAAAGAGGTTACGAGCCAAAGGGTCTGGCTAATATGGTAACATGTTATCCAACATGGAGATCCAATATGATAATCCAAGATGGTAAACTGATATGGTACTTTGTATATACCACCAAAATGATACATGATGAGGCATATACTCTATACCTGATATGGTGTTAAGAGGATACACCTAAAACATGATATGGATACATGATATGAAGTAAAAGATGTCTCTTAAAGTGTACAATGATAGTATACACACATCTTGATAACTGATACGGTAGAGATACTTCAATCATATGTATTTGATTGAGTTACACATGTTGTGTTGTGTTAATTGCAATATAAAAGATAATGAGATTTGATAATGGTGAGCTAATGTACCTCTAGAGAAGAATTGAACCAACTTAGTAAAAGAAAGATGCAATCAATATGCTAATGAGGAGAGAGAGACTTTTACATGTGTAATAAACATGTTGATAAGTACACATTGTTACTCCTAAGAAGAGTGGAATATGAATTAGGGTTTGATTCTAGACATTAGGATCTTGAATCCTTAATTTTTCAATAAAGGGAAAACCTTACCCTATTGAAGGGTGATGGTATGCTCTTACAACCATAATCAGTTAGATTGAGAAATCTTAACCCTAATAATGGGAAGGATGCACTTTCTTATATCACAGGGTGATGATGTAGACGATCCTAACCCTAACCATGGGAAGGATGCATAGTGATGTCATATACTATTAAGAGTTTTTCATTATAAAGTGAACACTATTAAAGAATCATGAAATTATGAGCATAGCAAGATATGTGCTATAATGAACTATGTGAGCTATGTGAAATACTTGTATAACAAGTATAATGATTATATAGCCTGATGTCTTAAAAGATAAGTTGTTGCCTAGTAAGAGGTGAAAAAATATTTGATGAACCATGTGAGCTATGTGAAATACTTGTGCAACAAGTGAGATGAATACCTTGGTCTGAGGACCTTGAGGTAAAAGTTACCTGTTTCAGAAGTAACAATGCTATGTGGTGATCTAAGGGTTAGAATACCCAGATCTAGTAATTATGATGATGATGATATGAAGGGATGAGAATCCCCAGTGATGTGATAAGGGACTGAGATCTTGAGTGATATACTTTCAAAAATGTCCCAAAGATCTTAAAAATACTACCTTTTCTTTATAGCATCTATTATAATTCATGTTTGAAATTTTATTGATGCAAAATGAATATTGTAATGTACCTAATTAATCAAGTTAGATCTCATCATGTAGTGCCCTAGCCATAGATCCAATCAGTGTCAGAATTTGCTAATGGTGAAACGAGTTTAACTCAGAAGTACATATTTCTTAATATGCGGGGGCGAAGGACGAAGTATATCCAAACATTCCAATGAAGAATCAATGTTCATAGGATGATGTGAAACTCCCAACCAAATAAGAAATTGATGTGTAAATCCTTCTTCATTTCTAGTGGTATCGGGATGAAAGTATAAAATCTCCCGACCAGGAGAGGAATTGATGTTGATCTTCCGTATCCTTATATTATAATTCGGGAAAGCTATGCAGACTTCTCCCGAAGAGAGTACATGCTATGGCGGTAACTCTATAGAGAAGATGTCTCTATAGCCTACATGATATTTGCAGATGAAACAAGATGTCCTATCATTAGTTGACACAAGATGTCTTACTAAATCTATGTGGTCTCGTACTGATTGAGACAGGTGAGGTCATGACACTCGGTTGTGCCATTGACCTTGTATGGTACCGATTTTGACTTACTAGTGGTCGGTTGGAGCATGAACGATATACTTCATCTCCTTAGGGAATAAGTGTGATTGTAATATGTAATCAGCCATGTAGCGTATATGCTTAAGGATCAAATACGGAAAGCCATTTGTTAATGTACACTCCTCTTATACATATTACTTGAATAGATGTTATTCATGTTTCTTCATACTCCCTTGTATAGTGAATATATCATTTATTGCTCTACCATAGATAGATGCATTATTTTAAGAGAACTGATTACTTTGTTCTGTGTATAATAAAGATTAATCCTACTTATTGATATAAAAGAACCTCTTCTCAATTTTATACTGCATAAACATTGATAATAATATAGTCGGCGGAGAGTTATATCTCTCACTGGGATAATTCTCTCACCCCTTGGGATCCACAATTTTTAGGTGGACATACAAGAAGTGGTAGAGACCTTTCAGCAGAGGGAGAACAACAACTGGGACAACAGTGATAGATCAGGTTGAGTGTATTGTCTGTCGTGTCGTGTAGATAGAAGTCCTATGTGTCGTCTCTGTATTCTCAGGTCCTTGGAGTCAATACGTAATGGTTTCATGAACGATCTACAATTTTGGCTTGTATGCCTTAAGGTTATATGTTGCTTTAATATATGTTTTGACAAAGCAACTATTATATGTTGTCCTCGAGATGAGAAGAAATAGTGTATGTACTATGTGAATCATGATATATATAAGTTTTGGATCTCCTTACAAAATGGTTTTAATTCTTAGTGATTTTTGTTAATCCACTATTTATGGTAATTCTACAATTATTTACTGGTGATGGTTGAATTGTTTCGAGTCATCATAGTTACCATACATGGACATGTGTCACCTATGTACATATGGTGATGTCACCTTACACATACTCTCTTTCATGAGCCTCAACTATACATACCTCTCTTTTCACCTCCTACTAAATCTTTTGACTCCTATACCATCTCTTGCTTAGTGGACGACCCTGGGAGCTCAAGGAGTAAGAGGAAGGCTGGGAAACTTGCCCAAGGTAAAGCCATGGTTATCTCCTACCTTCAATGGGTTATGCTTCTCGAACCATGATTCTTTCTTTCCTACATTCTTAACCAAGTTCCTTATTATAATGTCTTCCTTTCGAATAGAGGTGTTGTGATCAAGTCCTAGACTATTTATAAGTCATCTTCTACCTTGGGAACCTGGATCTTGGAAGCTTGAAGCTTTAGTGGTGATCTTGAGGCAGGTTATATAACTTGAACTCAAATTTATTATTATTCACCTTCCATCATGCAATACTTGCTAATTCCTTTTTGACTTCAACTTTATTTATTTAAATGATGGTTCTATGAGCTCTAAATGGATATATGGGGTTGTTGTTCATGTATTAGAGTAGTAATGGATGAAGAGTTTAAGCTTGAAGATGATGAAACTGATATGCACAAACCTATATTGTTTTGTGAAAACCCTAACCCAATACAAGGGTATAGGCATGGAAATTGATACACATGAACTCCCACCCCTTTTGGTTTGTTATATGATGAAGACTATTGTCCTCTCAATTGTCTAACCTATCATCTTAGATTAATAAAATGGCAAACCGATATCTAAAAATATAGCCAAGTCGATACACATATTTGCACCATCACTTGGATGGCCGACATGACTTATGATACTCTAAAATGATATATTGTTGATAAGACAATATTTTAGATGCTCTAAAAATGATATGCCTCAAAGGCAGTAGCTTGTCATGACCAAACGATGTCTAGTGAAGATGGAATATCAAAGTATGATTCCTTCATTGAGTGTGGAGGTCGACGTGGCCAATCCTAACCCTTATCTGATACACTCACACTCCGATAACCACCTAGCCCAATCCATGTGTGATGGGTGATACACTTCACCTGACATTATTTGTAAAATTATGGGAAACACATTCCTTGAGGTATTAGCTGATACACCAAGTAGTGATGGGGCCAATAGGTGAAAGAACTAAGGTATTGAATAGGAGTTCACCAAATACAAATAAAACCCTAGAGGTCGATACCCTAGTTGATGGTGAGGTTGACACACTAGTTGGTTGAGTGGCTGATACCGTAGTTGATGGTGAGGTCGACACACTAGTTGGTTGGGTGGTTGATACCCTAGTATATGACGTGGCCGATACACAATGAATTGATATGGCCGATGCATAATGAATTGATATAGCTGATATAGAATGGGTTGATATGGCCGATACACAATGAGATAGGGTGGCTGATACCCAAAAACACACTATAGCTAATATACCTTCTCAATCATCTCTAAACTGATACCAATTGACATGCCTTGGCCGATACAAGTAATGGTACCTTAGCCGACACAAGGTGTAACTGTATGATGATACACCTAGACCGACCCACCTTGATGAGTGTAGGCAGATACACCTTGAACATAATCAATGAATACACTATAAAGTAATTGGATGGATATACTTTGAATTGTGTAGGCCAATATACCCTAAAGAGGGTCAAGTCAATACAACAAGTTAATGTTGAATCTAATATCCTAGCAAGGATGAAAGAGAAACTTGTACTACTCATAGGAGAAAGATAATACTTTATGTTGATATTAATGATAATTGATGAGAGTAATTAAGTATGATCGAATACTTATAGCAATGAGATAAACTCCTGGATGTTAGGAGTTATGAATTAGGGATTTGGTTGTTGAATAAAACCCTAAAGACCCTAATCGGTTACAATAAAAGTCCGAGCCATAATTATGAGATGGTTGTAAGTTGATTAAGTTACTATCTGTGATACAATTGAATGCAAAGATGACAATATAAGCTCCTATAAGTGAGGATTTGTGGTCTAGGGTTGGTGATTGAATATAACCCTAGAAACCCTAATCAGTTGAAAAGAGAAACCCTAACCCTAATCATAAGAGGGAATGTAACTTGAAATGGCATGATGATAACATTTAGTGGTTAAAATATTGAAATCGTAACCATGAATGCCTTATGGACTTAGTTAGATGAGGGATATAGTGGTGATTGTAAGGCCCCTGAACTTTCTTAATGATCTAAATAAGCATAATTACAACAATTGAATGCTTAGAACCCTAATCTAACCTTGTGATGTGTTTTGAAATCATAATACAAGCTGAATTTTCAAATTTGGTCCAATTTGGGCATTGTTTGAGCAAGTTATGATTTTTTTTGTACATTTTGGACTTTTCTACAATTTACCCAATTGAGAGGTTTTGTTTTCAATTTGTCACATACATTATGTTCCATAGATTTTATATTATCATTCTTGAGTGTTTTTATCCATGGGACTCGTAGTTGAGCCATGGTTTGAAGGTGTTTTCATCAAGGGTATTTTAGGGTTTACCCCTTCATGGGTGAGCTACCTTTAGTAGCTATCAACTAATGAATTATGTGATTGGCTGGGAAATTCGACAAAGGAACTTTAAGAAGGTCTATACAGATAGTTGGAGAGCTGTTTTTGTCTGTTCTTGTATATTCTTAATAATTTAAGGCCATGGACACTTGGATAGATACTAGAACTTCAAATTTTTCTTTTTGCTTTATCTTAAAGTTCATATACTTATCCCCAAGCACCAAAACGAGTCATTTTCTCTCCACCACTTCCCTCCTTGTTTCTTTTTCCAGGGTTTTGCTTCTTTGTGGAGAGAAATGCCTATTTGGCCAAGTTCAGATCTGAATATAGGGATTTATTGCCTTATTTTCCCAAGATTCTTGCTTTTTGGGATCTGACATTCTCTATATAGGTGATATATATAACAGTTTTCACTTATATTGCTAGTTACAAGCTTGTTAGTTCATGTTTATGCTATAAAGTGATGAATTAGGCATAGAAAAACCATGCTTGTTTAGAATTACGAATTTTTGTGGTGTTCCCTGTTTTGTTCCAGTTCTATATGAACTTGTAAGCATATGTACAACCTTTATAAGGTGTAACATGATCTGGGACAGGTTGATAGCAACAACCTATGGTGCTAATCACAAAACAATTGATGGTTCAAATTAGGGTTGTCAAGTTATTTCCTTCCCTACCTCACAATCGATGGTCATACCATTCAACAACCAATGGTGTTGCTATCATGCCAACTGATGTTCGTGATCAAGGGTGTCATATTTCTAGTGGCAACCTATGATCACCCCCTTAGGTCAGGTTTTGGCTCAATTAGACATTTAATTATCATTTACAAAGTATTCTAATGATGTTATCAATTGATGATGACATTAGCTTAATATTTGATGGTGTTAACTGAATGTATTACTGATCTAACAACCAAAGGTAATCTAATGATCACAATTAATGGTGGATCAGGTCATCACTATATATGATGAGTTACAAATGTCATTGTAGATTTGATTAAACCTTGAACCAATGGTTCCTTGGTTCAATGGATCTAATGGATAGACCTATACTTCAATTGATAACCTTGAACAATGAACTTGATCCAATGAATAATATTGGATGCTTCAACATCCAATGGATTAGAATAAATAACATGGTATTATATGTGGGTCCTAGTGATGATAATTCGATGGTCCAATACCATTAACTTTTATTCTTACCTTTTCCATCTTATAGTTATATTTGATAAATCACTATAATAAGTGGATGTGTAACTCCCATGAGATCTAGCCTGTTATACGTAACCTTAATGTAATTATATGATGTTGATTGGTTATAATCAGACCTCTTGAATGATTAATGTGGTAATGAATTACACTCTTCTTATGTTGAAACGACAATGTAGTACTATTTCAATATCATAGTGCCTTGCCATGTTAATATCTATGGACATATATGTGGTAATGATCTTTTGAGCCTTGTTTAAGGCATGGAATGATGATGATAACCTTACTATGAATAATGTGATGGTCTTTACAACCATTTGGCATGTTTGAATCCATGATTGAGGTGAAATCCTCTTCATGTTCCAATAAGGGTTAAAACCCAGGAACTTGTGATAATATATTGGTATCTTGTAATAGTATGATGATAAGTGTGGTCCATTAATTTGCAATGAATGATAGCATGTGTAATGTGATTAATATTTATGTCTCAAATGTTTTATATCTTTTGAAGTTGTTATACATATACTCTTGTTAGAAAAGAATTACGGTTGAATGTCCACTTGTATGATAAAGCCTTAATGCATTCAATTGGCAGTAATGAATCAAGTGTAACCTTAATCATGTAGAGCCCTGTGTCGTAGAGCCATTTTCATTGTCAGAACTTACTGGATGATGAAACGAGTATTCCCAAGGGAAACTCGGAGCACATACTATAGAGTACGTGGGGCTGGCAAGTTGAGGATATATCCTTGTCTTCCACAATTGTAGGTTAAGGAGGATGGCTATGGCCATGCCTCTGACATTTGATGTGATTGAGGATAACTACAGTTGTACCTCAGATTAGAGGGTTTTGTATACCTTATTTTCTAGTTTCATAACTTGTACCAAGTACGGACTAGTTGTTATCAGTTGACTATATGTCACTATTGACAGTTTGACTGGTATGTCACTGTAGTTCACTCGTACTAATCGAGGGGAAGAGATCTTAGGATATCAACACTCCTAGATCTTATACGGAACTGAATAGCACTTTGCAGTGGTCAATTGGACTTTGGGTGGTACGACTCAAACTCCCCAGGGAATAATAATAAAAGATATAATACCAGTCATGTAGTATAATTTCTAGGGTTTAATACATATCACATTGTTTGATTAACACTTTTCTTGTGTTTACACTACATAGTTCTTACATGATGCATACTTATGAAAATTGTGTAATTCTACATGATGTTACAACTTATTTTCTTAACTTCTTAGTATGCTTAAACTGTTTAATCTGTTCATATTACTTATTCAATACCCTAATTGCTCAATGTATTTACTTGTAATTAATATGTCATAATCAATATATGTTGGAGAGAGTTATGTCACTTACTGAGACTGGGTCTCACCCGTGGGTCACTACATTTTTTAGGTGGTCGCGGGCAACGAGGTTGAGGTCGCGTTGTGGAAGAGAACCAACCTGGTGATCAATAGATTCAGAAGGTTGGTTAGTTGTATATGTTAGTAGTAGAGTCCTAGTGTCGTCCCTGTACTCTCAGGTCTGTGTATGGGATGTGTTTTATAGATGATATACTTGTATCGTCACAAGATTTTGGTAGTATGCCAAAGTTTGTAAATATATGGCATGTACATGTGAAATATATTTTATATGTAGGATGCTATTGAGGTCTTTGGACCCATATGTAAATACTTGTTAGAGTATATGTGAATGGAATGATGGATCTTTTATAAATGTTCTAAAGTTTATTTACATTTTTGGAATTGGTTTTAATTATTCCGCATTTTTGACTATGTGATTAATTAGTAGTTGATCGTGTTTTGTGTTTTGGGTAATCTCGTTTAGTGTGACGAGGTGTCACAGTTAAGTTGGTATCCGAGCTCTAGGTTTACTGAGTCTACATGGACATAGGACTTAGGTTTGAGTCTGTTCTTATGTATCCCACATATCTGATCATAGTTTATGGTTATGTAGATATGTCTGGAGGACATGAAAAACACATTGAGAGTAGATATGTTGCACCAGAAGGAGGTGCAGGGAGGCAGACACGCGATGAGAGAGTGACAGAAGTAGGGCCAGGGAAGCCCACAATGCCTCATCTAGACCCGACAATGATGGCCAATCCTGAGTTTCAGTCTATGTTTAGACAGATGATGGACACAATTATATATATCACTGATAGAGAACCAACACCTCAATCTAGGGCAGCACCCTCTAATGTGGAGTTCCAAGGTGTCGGGAAGACATTTGAACATCATAGACATGTTAGGGCAATTGAATATGTAGGTACTTTTGATGCAGCAGATGTTGACATGTGGTTGACTGAGCTGGAAAAGGCATTCAAAATCCTAAACATCACTACAGATGACAAAGTTAAGCATGCGATATACCTATTGAAGGGTAGTGTTGGCCACTAGTGGGCCACATAAGAGGAGAAAAGGCCAGGAGTTGTGATAGGATGGGAGGAGTTTTGGAGGGAATTTGTTAGCTGATATTTTCCAGAGACCTATCTAGATGAGAAAATCTCTCAGTTCGAGAAGATTTATCAGGGAGCTATGACTATAAATAAGTATGAATCAAAGTTTATGGAACTTCTAAGGTTCTGTTCGTACATGGTAGCGACATACAAGGAAAAAATTTGAAGATTTGAGAAGGGTCTTAGTACGAAGTTGACTACTACATCATCAACCTTGGAGAACAGGGAAAGATTTTCCACCTTTTTGGAATCTGTCAGGAGGATTGAGAGGTATGCCATAGAGAAGTGTGAAACTAATGCTAAGAAGCGACCTATGCAGTTTAAAGGACAATCATCTGCATGCTTTAAGAAGCTGAGTATTTTCCTACCAAAATCGCAACCAAGGTCAACCTTCACTGAACCAAGATCACACATACCATCATAGTGGACCCTGAATCAGATAGAGGTCATAGTTTTCTGCCAACTGGAGCCTACAGTACCTCATCAGTTTTAGTGATAGGGCCGTTTAGGCCATATCAGGACACCAAAACATGTTACAAGTGTGTGAAAGTGGGGCATACAAGACCTTATTGCCCTATGAAAGATGAGGAGGTGACTCAGTAGCCAAGGCAAAGTCAACAAGGTCCACAACAATGACAGTATAGTAGTGGTAGTGGAAGAGGATGCGGTCAGGCGTCCCATGCAGGATCCTCTAGACAACCAAGAAGAGGACGTGGACAGAAATAGGTGACAACAAGGTTCTATGCCATGACCCATCCAGAAGCAGTGGTCAATCCACAAGTCGTGACAGGTTAGTTGGAGTTATTTCATTATGATTTGTCTACTTCTTGTTTTGTATCTGTGTTATTAGACCCAGGTGTGACACACTCTTTTATCACCAAAGAGGTGATGGATAGTTGTTATCTACATGTTAGTCTTAGATATGATAGCCTGCAGCTAGAGACTCCTTTGGTTGATTCTGCTAAGTTGCGGGAAGTGTGCCTTTCTTGTGTTCTTTCTTTTTCTAGACACAACATTCAAGTGGATCTTTTTCCACTTGACATGCATGGTTTTGATGTAATCCTATGAATGTATACCTTGAAAAAATACAAGGTAGTCTTGGACTGTAGTACTAAGGTGGCGACGTTCCATGATGGAGATATATAGTGGATTTTTCAGGGTGATAGAAATCCTACATGTTTGATGTCAGCTATGGCAACTAAGTGGTTGATGAGACAAGGATGTGAGGCTTTCTTATCTCATTTTATAGATACCAAGGCGGTAGGTCCTAGTATCTAGGAGGTACCAGTGGTGCAAGAATTTGAGGATGTCTTTCCTGAGGAATTTCCTAGCATTCCCCCTCCTAGAGAGATTGAGTTTGAGATCAATCTTGTTCCTGGAACACAACCCATAGCACAGTCAGCATACAAAATGGCACTAGGAGAGATGAAGGAGTTAAAGATATAGTTACAAGAACTATTAGAGAAGGGTTTTTTCAGGCCGAGCACTTCCCCTTGGGGTGCTCCCGTGTTGTTTTTTAAAAAGAAGAATGGGTCAATTTGGTTTTGTATAGACTATAGACAGTTGAACAGCATGACAATAAAGAATAAGTATCCTTTTGCAAGGAATGATGATCTTTTTTATCAGTTGAGAGGTGCCACTGTGTTTTTAAACATAGACCTAAGGTCAGCTTACCATTAGTTGAGAATTAAGGCTGATGACATACCCAAGTCAGCTTTTAGGACTAGGTATGGTCATTATGAGTTTGTGGTTATGACGTTTTGGCAAACCAATGCACCTGTAGATTTTATGGATCTAATGAATAGGGTGTTTAGACCTTATCTTGATCAGTGTGTGGTCGTGTCCATAGATGATATCCTGATATACTCCAAGGATAGTCAACAACATGAGCGATGCCTTCGCCAGGCTTTGACTTTGTTGAGGCAGCATCGACTCTATGCTATGTTCAATAAGAGTGAATTCTGGTTATCTGAAGTGTCTTTTCTGAGCCATGTTATATTTGCAAAAGGCATTTGTGTTGATCCCAAGAAAGTGGAATTTTTACTAGAATGGGAACAACCCATGACACCAATAGAGATTTGTAGTTTCCTAGGTTTGGCAGGCTACTATAGGAGGTTCATCAAAGACTTGAGTTCTATAGCATTACCCCTAATTAGGTTAACCAGAAAGGATGTTCCTTTTAACTTGGAATGACATGTGTCAACGTTCTTTCCATTTGTTGAAAGAAAGGTTGACTAGTGCATTGGTGTTAGTACTGTCAGAGAAAGAGAATGGATATATTGTCTTTTGTGATGCTTCAAAGAATGGGTTGGGATGTGTTGATGCAGGATAAAAATGTGATTTCTTTTGCTTCACGACATCTTAAGAAACATGAGGAGAATTACCCAACACATGATCTGGAGCTTGTAGTAGTGGTCCATTCCTTAAAGATCTAGAAACACTATCTTTATGGAGAATAGTGTCAGATCTTCACTGACCACAAGAATCTACAGTATATCTTCTCAAAATAGGAGTTGAACATGAGGTAGAGTAGATGGATGGAGTTGATTATGGATTATGATTTCACAATAGATTACCATCCAGGGAAAGATAATGTGGTAGCTGATGCATTGAGTAGAAAGTCATCTTCATCATCAATGATAGATAATGCACAATTAAATTCCTTAATGTGACATAAGAGGGATATGCTAGTGTCTCTATGCTAGATGAATGTACAACAAGAAGTTTCCTTATTGACAGGATTGTTGGCACAGTTAAAAGTGAAACCTATCTTGATATAGCAGATTTATGATGCACAACAAAATGATACTAAGACACAAAATATCCGATCAGGAATTGGTAGTGTAAAGTATGATGGCTTTCATGGGGCTGATGATGGTACAATTTGTTACCACAATAGGCCAGTAGTTCCTGATGTTGATGGGTTAAGGAAGATGGTACTTGAGGAAGCTCACTCCTCCATGTATGTAATGCATCTTGTAAGTACCAAGATGTACCAAAACTTGAAAGACATATATTAGTGGTCATGTCTAAAGCATGATGTGGCAGAGTTCATTGCCAAATGTCTCGTTTGTCACAAGTTGAAGGATGAGCACCAGAAGCTTGTAGGGACATTACAACCCTTTCCAATACCATACCATAGTGGAAATGGGATTATATTACTATGGACTTTGTGGTTGGTCTTCCTAGAACAGCCAAGGGTCATAATTCCATATGGGTGATAGTAGACATATTGACTAAGTCAGCTCATTTTATGCCAGTTAAGACGACGTTTACATCAAGGAAATTTCCACAAGTATATGTTGATGATATAGTCCGTCTGCATGGCATTCTAGTGACTATAGTTTTTTATAGAGATCCATAGTTTACAAGTCATTTTTGGGAGCGTCTGTATTTAAAAATGGGAACACAACTGAGATTCAGCACAATTTTTCATCCTTAGACTGATGGCCAGTCTGAAAGAACTATTCAGACTTTAGAGGATCTCTTGAGGGCATGTGTGCTGCAATTTCTTAGTAGTTGGGATGTACATCTGACTCTAATAGCTATCAAAGAATCATAGATATGGATCCTTATGAGGATCTGTATGGGAGACAATGTCGGTCTCCTCTTTTCTGGTATGAGACAAGTGAATATCAACTTTTGGGTCCTGAGCTAGTACAAAAGCCTACAGAAAGATTAAAGTGATACATCAAAAGTTGAAAGCAGCCCAAGACATGCAAAAATCTTATGAAAATAACCGGCGTAGACCACTTGAGTTCCAAGTGGGAGATAGAGTATATCTTAAGGTTACTCCTCAGAAATGTGTGTTGAGGTTTGGAAAGAAGGGTAAGTTGGCTCCTAGATTTATGGGACCATACCCTATCCTAGCTCATGTTGGAAAGGTAGCATATCAGTTGGAGCTACCACCAGAGCTACATATATTGCATAATGTATTTCACATCTCTATGTTGAGTAAATGCCATCTAGATACTGACCAGACAATCCAACCAGTAGAGGTTGAATTAGATGAGGATATCTCCTATGTCGAGGGTCTTGTGTTGATCCTGGATAGAAGGGTGAAAAAGCTGAAGAGAAAAAATATAATACTAGTGAAAGTTTTGTGGAATCATTGTGGCATAGATAAATCCACATGGGAACTATAGAATGAGATGCGTAGAAAAAACCCATATCATTTTGCATAGGATTTCGTGGCCAAATCCTTGTTAGGGGTTTATAGTTGTAAGGCCCCTGAACTTGCTTAATGAGTTTAATAAGATTAATTACCATAGTTGAATGCCTAAAACCCTAATATAACCTTTTTATATGTTTTAAAATCATAATACAAGCTTAATTTTAAAATTTGGTCTAATTTGGACATTGTTTGAGCAAATTATGCAATTTTTTGTACATTTTGGACTTTTCTACAATTTACCCATTTGAGGGGTTTTCTCTGCAATTTGTCACGTATATTATGTTCCTTAGATGCTATATTATCATCATTGAGTTTTTTGATCCATTGGGATCCTAGTTGAGCCATGGTTTGAAGGTGTTTTCATCAAGGGTATTTTAGGGTTTACCCCTTCATGGATGAGCTACCTTTAGTAGCTATCAACTAATGCATTATGTGACTGGCTGGGAAATTCGACAAAGGAAAGCTAATAAAGTCTATACAGATAGTTGGAGAGCTTCTTGTGTGTGTGCGTTTATATTTTTAATAATTTAAAGCCATGGACACTTGGATAGATACTAGAACTTCAACTTTTTCTTTCTTCTTTATCTTAAAGTTCATATACTTATCCCCAAGCACCAAAATGAAACATTTTCTCTCCACCACTTCCCTCCTTCTCTGGCCTTCGTTCTTCCTCTGTTCTTCTATGAATTCCCTACCCAAGGAAGAACAAAGTGGGGATCTTCTTGGAAAAACATTCTAGGCTTGCAACTGATTTCCTTTTTGGGTCTAAAAAGCTTTCTCCTAGTGATCTTGACCTAAAAGTGTAAGTTTTACCTTATTTCATCCGTTTATTTCTTTTCTCTTCTTCCTCCTATATCTCTCCAAGTCGTAACCCTACTGTTCAATGGTGAAAGTGGCCCTAGAACTCAAAAATATATCCTTCTTGTTTCTTTTTCTAGGGTTTTGCTTCTTTGTGGAGAGAAGTGCCTATTTGGCCAAGTTCAGATCTGAATCTAAGGATTTCTTGCCTTATTTTCTCACAATTCTTGCTGTTTGGGATCTGACCTACTCTATAGAGGCGAGTTATATAACATTTTCACTTATATTGATAGTTAAAAGCTTGTTATTTCATGTTTATGCTTTAATGTGATGAATTAAGCATAGAGAAATCATGGTTGTTTAGAATTACGAATTTTTGTGGTGTTCCCTATTTTGTTCCAGTTCTCTATGAACTTTTAAACATGTGTACAACCTTTCTAAGGTGTAACATGATCTTGGACAGGTTGATAGCAACAACCTATGGTGCTAAGCACAAAACAATTGATGGTTCAAATTAGGGTTGTGAAGCTATTTCCTTCCCTATCACACAACCGATGGTCATACCATTCCACAAACAATGGTGTTGCTATCTTGGCAACTGATGTTCATGATAAAGGATGTCAAATTTATGGTGACAATCTATGGTCACCCCCTTAGGTCAGGTTTTGGCTCAATAAGACGTTTAATTATCATTTATGAAGTATTCCAATGATGTTATCAATCGATGATGATATTAGCTTAATATTTGATGGTGTTAATTGAATGTATTACTGATCTAACAACCAATGGTGATCTAATGATCACAATTAATGTTGGATCAGGTCATCACCATATAAGATGAGTTAAGAATGTAATTGTAGATTTGATTAAACCTTGAATCAATAGTTCCTTGGTTCAATTGATCTAATGGTTAAACCTATACTTCAATTGATAACCTTGAACAATGAACCTGATCCAATGAATAATATTGGATGCTTCAACATCCAATGGATTAGAATAAATCACATTGTATTATATATGGGTCCTAGTGATCATAATTCGATGGTCCAATACCATTAACTTTTAGTCTTACCTTTGTCATCTTATAGTTATATTTTATAAATCACTATAATAAGTGGATGCATAACTCCCATTTGATCTAGCTTGTTATACCTAACCTTAATGTAATTATATGATGTTGATTGGTAATAATCAGACGTCTTGAATGATTAATGTGATAATAAATTACACTCTTCTTGTGTTGAAACCACAATTTAGTAGTATTTGAATATCATAGTGCCTTGCCATGTTAATATCTATGGACATATATGTGCTTATGATCTTTTGAGCCTTGTTTAAGGCATGAAATGATGATGATAAACTTACTATGAATAATGTGATGGTCTTAATAACCTTTGGGAATGTTTGAAGCCATGATTGAGGTGAAATCCTCTTCATGTTCCAATAATGGCTAAAACCCTAGAACTTGTGATAAGATATTGGTATCTTGTAATAGTATGATGATAAGTGTGGTCCATTAATTTGCAATGAATGATAAAATTTGGTAATGTGATTAAGATTTATATCTCAAATGTTTTATATCTTTTGAAGTTTTTATACCTATATTCTTGTTAGAAAAGAATTAGAGCTTGAATGTCCACTTGTATGATATAGCCTTAATGCATTCAATTGGCTATAATTAATCAAGTGTAACCTTAATAATGTAGGGCCCTATGTCGTAGAGCCATCTTCAGTGTCAAAACTTATTGGATGGTGAAATGAGTATTCCAAAGGGAAACTCAGAGCACATATTGTTGAGTATGTGGGGGTGGCAAGTTGAGTATATATCCTTGTCATCCACAATTGAAGGTTATGCAGGATGGATATGGCCATGCCTATGACATTTGATGTGATTGAGGACAACTGTGGTTGTACCTCAGATTAGAGGGTTTTGTATACCCTATTTTCTAGTTTTGTAACTTGTACCAAGTACAAATTTGTTGTTATCGATTGACTATATGTCATTGTTGGCAGTTTGATTGGTATGCCACTATATTTTACTCGTAAAGACTGAGGGGAAGAGATCTTAGGATACCGACACTCCTTATACGGAGCTGAATATCACTTTGTAGTGCTCAGTTGGACTTTGAGTGGTACAACTCAAACTCCCAGTGCATAATAATAAAAGATATATTACCAGCCGTGTAGTATAATTGCTAGAGTTTAATACATATCACATTGTTTGATTAACCATTGTCTTGTCTTTACACTACATAGTTATTACATGATGCAGACTTATGAAAATTGTATAATTCTACTTGATGTTAGAACTTATTTGCTTGACTTCTTAGTATGCTTAAACTGTTTAATCTGTACATATTGCTTATTCAATACCCTAACTACTCAATATATTTATTGTTAATTAATATGTTATAATCAATATATGTTGGAGAGAGTTATATCTCTTGCTGGGACTGGGTCTCACCCGTGGGTCACCACATTTTTTTAGGTGGTCGCAGGCAATGAGGTCGATGTTGTGCTATAGAAGAGAACCAACTTGGTGATCAACAGATTCAAAAGGTTGGTTAGTTGTAGATGTTAGTAGTCGAGTCCGAGTGTCATCGTTGTACTCTCAGTTCCGGGTATGGGATGTGTTTTATAGATGATATACTTGTATCGACACGAGATTTTGGTAGTATGCCAATGTTTGTAAATATATGGCATGTACATGTGAAATATCTTTTATATGCATGATGTGACTGAGGTCTTTGGACCCATATGTAAATACTTGTTATAGTATATGAGAATGGAATGATGGGCATTTTGTAAATGTTCTAGAGTTTATTTACATTGTTGGAATTGGTTTTAATTATTCTGCATTTTCTACTATGTGATTTGATTAGTAGTTGATCGTGTTTTGTGTGTTGCTAATCTTATTTAGCGTGATGAGGTGTCACAGTTATCATATGTTATAGCTTGATTATGCATTATGAGGCCTATGAAATAATAGTTTCACAAAAAGAATATATATAGATCTGATGACCTGGAAAAAACATAATTGCTTAGAAGGTGATGTGGTACTCAATGGTGAGTTCAAGGGATTGATTATCCCATGATGATGATGATAGGGTAACACAAAGGTGTTCTAACTGTTAAGGAATCTTAGACAATATGATATACCTTTCATTTTTTTATATTTGTAAATTGATTAAGGGAATATTCTTTCACAACATGGTGTTGATATTTAAATTGATATCTCTTTTATCATGAGACCCCAATCATGCAAATGTTTTGAGATAATAAACATAGACAACTATGGGCTATGATGATGTGAAATTATATAAATGGAATGGGCCTAGTGAGCCATGTAAAATATTTGAACAACATGTATGATGTTTATACGAGTCTTGTGATCTAGAGTTGTTTTTTCCTAATGAGATGTGACATTGTTCAATAATGAACTAAGAAGATTGAAATCCCGTGTATGTAATAATCAAGTGTATGCGTCTATCGACCTAGAGAAGATTGTTGATGGTAAGAGGTCGCACTGTTCAAAGATGAACTTAGGGTTTGATACGTAAAACATGTGATCATGCTGAAAATATTTAAGGGATGAGATTCCCAGTAATATGTTCAAGGGATTGAAATCCCAAGTAGGTATAACAAGATATATTCAAATTGATACCAAATTCCTTGAAACATGTACTATGCTTTCCTTAATATTAATTACCAATAGTTCATGCTTGTAACTTGATTGATGCAAAAATATGTAGTAATGTACTTAACCTATCAAGTGGACTCAATATATAGTTTCCCTGGGCATAGATCCATTTGGTGTCAGAACTTATTGGATGGTGAAATGAGTCTAACTCAGAGCACATATTGTTGAATATGAGGGGTACAGGTTGTATCCTGAATCCACATGATTGGCTACAAGCCATACCCTAAAAAGAGTGTGGTCAAGGTTGTAGCTCCAATACAAAAGAAGAGCATGGTTGTAGGCCATGACTCAATATATATATGCAGGACTGACTGTAGGTCATACCCTAAATAGAGAACATGCTACGTGTTGTATCTCTATAAGGAGAGCCTCTATACGCCAGGCTATCTAATTGCAGCTTGACTCATAATATCTCTGCCACTCTCGTACTGATGGGGGAAGATGAGGTCGCAGATTTTGGCTCTTCCATAGACCTATATGACACTGATGCTTACTTCACAGTGGTCAGTTGGAGATGAAAGGTATATTCCCATCTCCGTAGGGCATAAGAAGGATTGTTAAACATGTAATCAATCATGTAGTGTATTTGTTTAAGGATCAAATACAAAAACATTGGTTGAAGCCTTGCTTTGATTTTATACTATTTAGTTTGTAATAGTTATACATTTTCTTCATATTCCTTTTAAAAATGATTCAAAGATCTATTGCTCTATTGTAGATATTTAAACTAATGAGATAATGAGACTACTCTTCCCTATATATAATCAACAGTTTTACATGTTTAATTCAATAAATGTTTCTTTTGCTCTCATTCATAAAAGTTTAACTGTGATAATAATATGGTTGACAGAGAGTTATATCTCTCGCCGGGACTTGTTGTCTCACCCTGTGGGTTCCACAAATTTTTAGGTGGACATGCACAAGAAGGTAGTGATCATATAGCTGAGAGTGAGCAGCATCAGCAGGATTAGCAGTAATAGATCAAGTTGAATGTGTTGTCATGTGTTTAGTAGAATAGAGTCTTATGTACTGTCCATTTACTCTCAGGTCCTTGGGAGATAGTTTTTATATCTAGTTTTACAAATGATCTAAGATTTTAGCTAGAAATGCCTTGTTGTATGATGTTGCTTTTGTGTACATTTTGGTAAAGCAACTACTATCTCATATCCTTTCTATATGAAGGTATGATGTATATATAATCTGACAATGATGCATATGTAAATATGGCCTTGGGCCTTTTTGTGAAAAATTCTTGGTAGTGGATCTTTGTGGAAAAATGGCTTTAACTTTTAGTGATTTATGGTAATTTGTTGTTAATGGTTGTTTTCGTGAGGTTTTGCATGATGATTGTTATCATTGGATAGTGGTTGTCACATATTGTTTATTATTTACGACAAGTGTGAGCTAGTTCTCTAGTGTTGTGCCATGCACCAAGGTAGACTAGTTATTTACAGGACCATATCTTGACTATGAGTTGTTGTATCTACATGACTATAGCTTTGACTACAAGTTGTTGTCTTTCAGCAGTATGAATATATATCACTGCATTGCAGACTTGAACTGACCAAGTATTGCTGGTGATAATCATGAAGTCCAGCTCTTCCATTGATCTTGTATGGTACTAATTTTGACTTAGCAATAATTAGCTGGATTCTAGTGGTACACCTCAAATCCTTAGGGCATAAAATTGGTTAAACTGTTGTATTGTATATTTGCTTAGGATCAAATACAAATCACATTGGATGACCCCATGCCTTAGCTTTATATTGATCTCTTGAATTAAAATGTGATAAAAGAAATCAACTATTATACATGTTCTTCAAATTCCTTTTAAAAAGTATAAAATATTCGACTATTTAGTTGTATTTGTTTAAGTTGGTCAAATAGTTATACCTTCTCTATTTTTGTTCCTCTATATTATAATGCTTATAATAGATGTTGGTGAAGAGTTATAACTCTCACTAAGAAGTTTGGTCTCACTCCATGGGTTCTACAACTTTTTAAGTGGTCGCAAATGAGGTGATCGAGGTTGTGGTATAGGTTCATAGAAACAAGGAGAACAGTAACCACTAGAGATGTGACATGTTGCTAGTTATAATATTGTGGTAGTATTCCTATGTGTCATCCCTATACTCTTAGGACGTTGGTAAGATTTTGTGTTTTGTATACCAACACATAGATTTTGGCATGTGCATGTTTGTATATAAATGGCATGGACATATAAATAGACTGTAATATGTAACAGTTGTAGATTGATAGCCTTGAGCTTGATATGTATATTCTTTTGGCATATAATGAATATAGGTGGCCTATGTTGAAGGCTTGAGGTGATGAACTTCCGCTTGAGATATTAAATTGCAATTGGTTTTAATTTATACTGATTTGTGGTAATTTTTGGTTAGTGATAATTCTACAATTGTTTTTGAGTAATCTCATTTATTGTGGCGATGGACGTTATAATTTAGTGGTATCAGAGCTATAGGCTCACTGGTTCTATAGGGACACATGAATAGGGTTTGAGTCTGTTCTAGTGGCCTCCGATATATATTACAGTAGCTTATGCCTTTGAAAAAGTAGAAGAAGATAGAAAAGATGTCTGGAGAACATGATGAACATGTTGTCAAAAGCAACATTGTTGCACCTGGAGGTGGTGCCAGGAGGTACGAAAGGGCTGAAGCTATACTTGAGATGTCTCAATTCAACCCAGTTGATGTAGCCAACCCTACTTTAGAGTTAGTGGTTGGAAAATTTAGGACTACAATGAACCATATGATGGATATGATGCCTATAATTCAACCTAGGGCAGACGATTCTGGTGTTAAAACTCATGGGCCTAGAAAGACTTTTAAGAGACTCCGACATGTAGGAGCATTGGAATATGTGGGTACATCTGATCCACCTGATGTAGACATGTGGTTGAATGAGCTGGAAAAGGCCTTTAAGATCCTCAACATCCCCGAGGGAGATAAGGTGAAACATGTTGGTGTATCTTCTGAAAGGAAGCGCTGGTTACTGGTGGACCATTGAAGAAGAGAAAAGGCCAGGTGTTGTAATTACTTGGGAAGAATAATGATGAGATTTTGTAAGTCGGTACTTTCCAGAGACTTACTTAGATGAAAAGATCACACAATTGTAGAACGTTAAACTTGGAACCATGTCAATCAGTGCTTATCAAGCTAAGTTTATGGAGCATTTTAGGTTGTCTTCATGTTGCAAAAATAGACAAGGTGAGGATCAGACACATTGAGAAGGGTCTAAGTACAAAGCTCTCAACCCCAGTGTCATCCTTAGAGAATAGACAATGGTTTGAAACTTGTGTTGGGTCAGTTACGAGGGTGGAGATATGATATAGAGAAGCGTGAGTCAAACACTAAGATGACGCCTATGCAGTACCAAAGTCAATCTTCTGGCGGATTCAAGAAGCCCTGGTACTCTACTTCTTAGTCTTAATAAGGGTCACTAACTCAGTTGCAGTGGACATAGAGTAAAGGAAGAGATCGTACTTTGCTACCTACAGGAGCTTAGAGTGCAATGTCAGTATCCATGATAGGGCCGTCAAGGCTATGGTATGAGGGCAAAACTTGTTTTTAAGTGTAGAATGATGGGGCATACTAAGTTATACTGCCTTGTGAAGGATGAAGAGGTGACTCAATAGACAAGGCAAAGTCAACAAGGATGACATTGATGACGATAGCAAAGTGGCATAGGATGCAGTCAAGCATCACATTCTAGATCTTTAGGGCAAGTCGATAAAGGAAGGGGATGACAAAAGGCAACAACTAGATTCTATGTGATGAGTCATCAGGAGGGAGTCATCAACCTAAGGGTTGTGACATGTCAGATGGAATTATTTCATTCTAATTTGTCGTCTTCATGTTTAGTATCTATTTTGATTGAATCAGGTGCAACATATTATTTTATCACTAGAGAAGTGATTGATAGATGTTTCTTACATTTTAGTCATAGACAAGACAATCTTTATCTAGATACTCATTTAGTTGGTTTTGTTGATATGTAGGAAGTATGTTTGTTTTGTGTTCTATATTTTTCGAGACATAGCATTCAAGTGGATCTCTTACCACTTGATATGCATGGGTTTGAGGTAATACTTGGTATGGATACTTTGGAAATGTATTAAGTGATCCTAGACTGTAGTACCAAGATAGAAACCTTTGTATATGGTGATGTTTCATGGGTTTTTAGGGTGATAGGAAGATTCTTTTGACATGTTTGGTTTCAGCAATGATAGCAGAAAAATGGATGAGATAAGGATGTGATGCGTTTTTGGCTCACATGTTGGATACCAAGGCAAATGGTCCCAATATTCAGGAAGTTCCATTTGTACATGAATTTGAGGATGTCTTTCACAATGAGTTCCCAATTGTACCTCCTCTTAGAGAGATTGATTTTGAAATCATTATAGCTTCCGGATCCAACCCATAGCACAAACACCACATAAAATGGCACCAACAAAAATGAATGATCTTATGAAAGCAGTTGCAAGAACTTCTTGAGAAAGGTTTCATTAGGCCGAGCACATCTCCTTGGGGTTCTCCCATTCTATTTGTAAGGAAGAAGGATGGATCAATGAGATTGTGTATTGACTATCGACAATTGACTAAGATGACGATTAAGAATAAGTATATGTTGCCACATATAGATGCTTTGTTTGATCAACTATGAGGTGCCACAGTCTTCTCTAAGATACATCTGAGGTCGGGTTATCACCAGTTGATGATTAAGGCAGATGACATACCTAAGTCAGCCTTTACGACAAGATATGGTCATTATGAGTTTGTGATTATTCCCTTTGGGCTAACTAATGCACCAAAACCATTTATGGATCTAATGAACAAAGTTTTCAAAACTTATCTAGACCAATTTTTAGTTGTCTTTATAGATGATATCCTTATCTACTCCAAAGATGGTCAACAACATGATCAACATTTACGTTAGGCTTTGACCTTATTGAGGCAGCACCAATTATATGTAAATTTTAGTAAGTGCAAGTTCTGATTAAAGGAAGTAGATTTCCTTGGGCATGTAATATCTGATAAAGGAGTTTATGTAGACCAAAAGAACATAGAGTATGTGTTGGAGTGGGATCAACCAAAGACACCTACAAAATTTCATAGCTTCTTACGTTTGGCAAGATATTATAGGTGGTTCATAAAGAACTTCAGTGCAATCACTTTACCCCTAACAAAGCTTACCCATAAAGATGTACCATTTGTTTGGGATGATAGATGTCAGTGTTCTTTTATGATTATGAAGGAGTTCTAGAAGAAACTCACTCTTCTATGTATGTTATGCATCTAGCAAGCACCAAGATGTATCAGAATTTGAAGGATTTGTATTTTTTGCAAGGATTAAAGCGTGATGTAGTTGAGTTTGTGTCTATGTGTGTAGGATGTCATCAGGTTAAATCAGAACATCAAAAACCTAAAGGGATTTTCCAACCAATGCCTATACCTTAGTGAAAATGGGATTATATTACAATGGACTTTGTGGTTGGACTTCCAAGGACATCCAAATGCTGTGATTCCATTTGGGTGATAGTGGACAGGTTGACTAAGTCAGCACACATACTACTAGTAAAGACAACGTATACAACTGAGAAGCTTGCACATGTGTATGTCGATGAAATAGTGCATTTTCATGGTATCCCAACTACAATAGTTTCAGACATAGGTCCTCAGTTCACTAGTCACTTTTGAGAACATTTGCATACAACGATGGGTATGCAGTTGAGGTTCAATAATGTTTCTCATCCACATATAGATGGACATTTTGAAAGGACAACTCAGACCTTGGAGGATCTTCTAAGAGCCTATGTTTTATAGTTTTTGGGTAGTTGGCATATCCACCTTAGTTTAATAGAGTTTCCTTACAACAATAGTTATCAAAGAAGCATTGATATGGAACCTTATGAAGTGTTGTATGGGATACGATGTAGATCTCCTTTGTGTTGGTATGAGAAAGGATAATATAAGCTTTTAGGTCTTAAGTTAGTACAATAGGCAACAAAAAGGATCCAAGTCATTCAACAACAGTTAAAGACAGCTCAGGATAGACAGGAATCTTATGTTTATAATTGTCACAAACCTTTAGAATTCTTAGTGGGAGAAATGGTGTATCTTAAAGTCTCTCCTTGGAAGGGTGTTCTAAGGTTTGGTAAGAAGGGCAAGTTAGCTCTCAAATATATGGGACCTTATCCAGTAGTTGTATGTGTTGGGAAGGTGGTTTATAAGTTGGATTAGCCATAAGAATTATAGAAGTTACATCCTGTGTTTTATAACACTATGTTAAGGAAGTGTCACCCTAATATAGAGTTGACACTTCAACCTATGGAGGTGGAGTTAGATAATGATAAATCTAATTTAGAAGGACCTGCATTGATCCTAGATAGAAGGATCAAGAAGTTGAAGAAGATGGACATTGTTTTAGTTAAGGTTTTATGGCATCATCATGACATTGAAGAAGCCATGTGGGAATTTAAAGATGGGATACGAAAGAGGTATCTGACTCTTTTTGCATAGGATTTTAGGGGTAGAATCCCTATTAGGGGTTTATAGTTGTAAGACTCCTGAACTAGCTTCATGCTTGAAAGTGTTTACCTTGTATAACAAGATGTTTAAAACCTTAATCTAAGCTCTTAAGAGGTTATTATATTACATGAGATACTTGTATTTTCATTATGGGCCCAATTTGATTAATGTTTAAAAAATTGGATTTTTGCATGCGAGTGAAGGGAAGGTTATCTCTTTGGAGGGCATGTGTCCCTTGATGAAATATGGTATTTCAACCTCAAATAACTTCACTTCTCTCCTCATTTTTAGTATATAAACCATCCTCTTCACAACTAAGAAATTTTTTTCGGCCTACAACTTCATCTTCTTCCTTGAGACTTCCTTTGGAGCTTCAGGAGCAAGAAGAAGCAAGACATGACCTTTGGGTGGTCGATCTTTGCTGCATGATTTAAGATCTTGTACTAGGGTTAGCTTTTAGTGGTGAATCTTGGAGAATCATCCCTGGGTAAGTGATCTTTCCTTCTAGATCACATTTTCTTGTGAGACTCTTCATCTTCTTCTTCCTCTTTGGCTGTGGGTTATCCATGGTAGTTCTTCTTAAAGAGAACTTTCTTACAAAGATCATAAGCTAGGGTTATCATGGTGAACTCGAGTTGATGTTTTCCTTTTGGTTCGGCCAAGATCTATTTTCCATTCTTTGAACCTCCTTCTGATCATGGATTTTTTCTTCTTCTTAGAGGTGTTTCCCCTGGACAAAGTTTTGGAGTTCAGTTGAAGGTCTTGAAATATTGAGTCTTGGGAGGTTGTTCCTCACCCAAAATCATGCGGGTTTTAAAACTTTCCTATCTCTATTATATGCATCTTTAAAATTTGATCTTACCACTTGTTTTATGAATTTGTTATGTTGAACAAAATGAAAGTTTTGATCTAATTATAACAGTATATGAATCTCCGTTCTTCTTCTTTAAAACATCTCTATGTAATGATCATCATCATTATGGTTAGGGTTTGTTGAATATACAAGAAGATGGTGATGCTTACCCTATGGCACTTGGTTTTCTAGGTTGATCACCTGCTTTGATTCTATTTCATATCTACTATTGGTGTTGCAGGTGGTCGAGACCAACCCCTAGAGTTCTATCACGGTCAGCACCCCTTGAAAGGGTGGTTTCCGTCACAACATACTCATTAATCTTAGACTGGTAACTACCTACTGGTTGGGTCATGACATAGGTTGTTACGAGGTCAGTTTTGGTTGATTAGTTGTCGTTGCATCCAATATGACTAAGTTTGATGGTGGCTATGCTTGTTAGCTGGTGTGCATGTTTTATTAGGTTGAAGTTAGATTAGTTGTGGTCGAGACATCCTTAGGTTGGGTCATAACACGTAGTTTGTAAAGAAGAAAAGACATGCTATATGACTTGGTCTTGGCGCCATGCTAGATGGCCGCAATGCACCTGGAAAGAAACTATTGCAATGTACTTTTTCACGGTCACGACTTAGCATTGCATAGCCATTGTGACACTAATGTAACTCCATGTTGGGGTCTTCTTATGTTGTGATTGTGATGTTGAGTTTTGATGGTGTTCCAGTTGTAACTAGGTGTAATGATAGGTCTAACCTGGGGATGTATCACGGTCATAAAACATGGGTTGTATATCAGTCATGACACCCCACACCTAGTCAGGTCATGACGCCGCATTGCTGAATAGGTTGACACTCATGTGTCAAAGATAATCAACACTCATGTGTTGAAGGTGGTTAAGGTATACACATGTAAGTATGAACATGGTCAATACTTAGAGTAAATGATTATTTAAAAGGGATGATAGTATAAATGGTAAGCATCAACAATGATACTTGATTCTCCAACAAAAAGCGAAGTAATGCAATTAGGGTTGAGAGGTGGCATGATGCTACTAAACCCTAATTGGGTACATATAAACTCTAACCCTAATATGATGATACTAAGATAAGTGTGTTCACTATATTTGAAGAATTGATATTCATGGATAGTAATTTCTCTCTCCTACTTGTGCAAATTAACATGAAGGTGAAATGAATGGCATAGCTAAGTGAATTCTATGGTGAGCCCTATACAATAAAAAGTAGTGATTATAAGTAATGTTGAGTCTCTTTTGTGATATTGAATATGTAGGATTGTTTAAATTTTTCTAATGACCTAGTAAGTGCTTTGTAAATAAATGAGGGATTGACATCCCATATTGATGTTTTGTTAATGATGTCATTAGGAAGGCTAGTATATTAGTGCCATCTAATAACGAGACAAGTTCTCACTGAATATGTTTTATATCTTCTGGAGTTGCATCCTCCCTCAATTTTGTAGATTTTGTTTAGGGATAATACGTTGTAACTTGATTGATGCATTAAAAGATACTAAATTGGCATGTCTAATCAAGTGAAACCATAATCATGTAGTTTCCTTTTATTGTAGATCCATCTACATTGTCAGTGTCTAACTAGATGGTGAAACGAGTTAGTCCTATGGGAAAACTCAGAGTGCATATTTTTGTTCAATATGTGGGGTGCAAGTGATATATTTCCTTATGTCCTTGAATTGTGGAAATAGTGATATATAGTTTATTATTGAATGGCCAAGTGTGATCTAGTTCTCTAGTGTTTTTCCATGTACCAAGGAAAACTAGTTGTTTACAGGACCATAGCTTGACTATGAGTTGATGTATCTATAGGACTGTAGCTATGACTACAAGTTGTTGTCTTTTAGAAGTATGAGTATATGTCACTGCATTGCAGACTTGAACTGATCATGTAGTGTTGGTGATGATCATGGAGTCTGAATATTCCATTAATATTGTATGGTACTAATTTTGACGTAGGATTCATCAGTGGGATTTGAGTGGTACACCTCAAATCCTTAGGGCATAATATTGGTTAAACAACCATATAGTATATTTTCTTAAGGTCATATACAAATCACATTGGATGGCCCCATGTCTTTTATTTAAATTGATCTCTTGAATTATAATGTGATAAGAGAAATCAACTATTATACACGTTCTTCATATTCCTTTTAAATAGTATAAAATATTCTACTGTTCAGTTGTGTTTGTTTAGGTTTCTCAAATAGTTATACCTGGTCTATTTATTGTTCCTCTATATTCAAATGCCTATAATAGATATTGGAAAAGAGTTATAATATCACTGGGACATTTGATCTCAATTAGTGGGTTCCACAACTGTAATGACCCCGCCACCCGGTAACCCCCAATTAAGGGAGACCAAAAGGTCGGTTTCGTTATCTCAATTAACACGATCAAAGGTCCAACAAATAATCAATAACAATTAACAAATTTTACCAACTACACTGAAAACTGGTATAAAATAAAACTATGCATACCTTTTTAAAACTAGGATATCTACATCTATCCGCATCCGGAGTCTACTCTAACTAATCCTCCTCTGTACTTTAACTCTTAATTAATTTCACATATGCTGCTTTACTGTTTGCCCTTTTCAAGCTTGTACCTAAAATACCGACAAAAAAAACATCGGTCAGCATATCTGAATATGTCAGTATGTGGGGAAAACCAAAAGCTTGCACATATGGATAACAATCTAATTATCACAATCAAGTTAATTAACAAGCCAATTTACGCTTTTCAGTATGACATTCTCCACCGCTTTTTCCCTAACCCTGGCATACCCACCTTAGGCTTTCTTTTGCCAATGACTTAAGGCCACCTTCTCAATCCCGAGCTTGGTGTCTGGGGTCACCCTTCATAGTTCTTGTTAGTCATTCAATATCATAGGCCACCTTCTCATTCCCGAGCTTGGTGCCTGGGGTCACCACTCATGGTGCCCATTGGTCTACCCATCTGGGCCTGACCTTTGGCATCATCCATCTGGTTGGCATGTAGGTGCGAGAATACATACTTCTATTATTAATGTGATAATCATAGTGACTTTATGATTTGCAACTATGAACATCCAAACTGATAATTTGCATTCAATGCGGTTAACCACCTAGAAAATCCTCGGGAAACTAAGGTGGTTATTCATAATTAACCACATACCTGATTTGTATATTCAACAAGCTAATAACAATTTCAAGCAAGCAAGTAATCCAAGAAGCTTCAACATTCATAGAATTCCTAAAAAGCATATGTAACCTATTTACTACACTTTACCAAGAATATATCTATTTAATTGGCTTGGATTCACTTTCTAGGGTTTCTAATCCGAATTGGGGTTTTATTAGGGTTCTTTTTTATCTTTTTACAACTTTCCTCGTTTATACCCTAGAACAGCAGTTATAACTGCAAAACCCTGAGAAACAAAAATTTAATGGCATATAAAGAAACTATACTCTTTATTCGACATGTGGTACAAATTTGGGTTCATTTTGACCACATTTGACCCTTCAAACTGAATAGGGAAGAGTTCCATATAGTTTTCAATGTCAATTAATTGAAATTGCATTAAATGTCTGATTTAACCTAAAGTCCATCATTTTAGTCACTTTCACACATTATTTTTCTCTTAAGCATGTTGTCCGATGGTTGAGATTTAATTAAACCACAATCTAATGGACACAGAATCATATCCTACCTCTTTGTTTTTTGCAAAACTGAACCCAGTAAAGGTTGCTTCCTTCCTCGCCTCCTCTCCCCCTCATTACTCTACAATTTCATGAGATCTTTCCTCCACTATGCTCGTTGCTTTCAGTCAATTTGATCAAGCCCTAACATGTTGTCCCTCATCACCTCTTGACAAAAGGCCCATATTGGCTTATCACCTCCCCCACTGCCATGGAGTTGTAGGTGCCTCCTTTGAGCCTCCCCTATATATCCATTGTTGCCAAAAGCACCTGCGGTCACCACTCTTTCCTCCTCCTCTTTCAAATCACTCAAAAGTGCCCCATGCCACCTTAATTATCTCAATTTCCATCTCTGGTGAACATCACCTCATTTCATCCACCTACGCCACCATTGGCTCAATTGAGCAGCAACTAACCATACCAGCCACCCATTCTATGATTCAATGTCGTACTTTTGCCTTGAGTTTGTTCGAGTTTTTGTACCCTATATCTCTTCCTTGTTGTAACAACCCAGCCTCCCAGTAACCCCCAATCAAGGGATACCAAAAGGTCAGAGGCATTATCCCAAATACATGACCAATAGTTTAACAATTAATTAGAAATAATTATCAAATTCTACAAAAACTAAACTTGAAAGCTGGAATAAAATTAATTTTTACATACCTTGAAAAAATAGGTACTAAGATTTCTATCCACAGTAGAAATCTAACTAGCTAATTCTCCTTTGAATAATTAACATTATCTTCATAGATTCCATTTTACTATTTTTCCAATTTCAAATAAATCCTAAAATGCTGACAAACAAAATGTCAGTCAACATAAATGAATATGCATGTATGTGGGGACAAACAAAATATCACAAGTAGGCTCTAACAACCTATACATATCAAATAGTTGATTAACAAGCCAAATTACATTTTCAATGTAACTTCTCAACCACTTTTACACCTACCCTGGAATACCCTCTCTTAGGGTTTTGTCCTTGCAAGGGACATAAGGCCACCTTCTCCATCCTAAGCTTGGTGCTTGGGGTCACCTCTATGGGTGCCCAATGGTCTTCCCTCCAGGGCTTGACCAGCTCAGACCTTCCCTCCGGGTCTTGGTCTTGCATCATACATCAGGGATGGTATGTAGGTTCAAGACGGTCACACTTTTACTTAGTTTTTATACACATAGTCAGTTTATGAGATTGCAGAATTGAAACAACCAAGAAGTTTAGGGTTCATGACAATCGATCAATATTTGAGAAACGTTGTGAAACATAATTCGGTTACTCATAATTTACCCACATACCTGATCTAAAGTAACTTGATGTCCAAGCAAGAATAATCAAGAGTAATCAATCAAGCAATCAATCAGTGATCCTTTGGCCAATGGAGGGATGTAATGTAAGAAAAATGGGTTTTTTTATCTTTTCCACGCGGGTTGGGCTCTGCGAATGAGATTTTGTCACCTAGCAACTCGCTCCACACAAGCACACGCTGGACCAGGTCCATTTCACACCTTTGCCCCTAAGCTTTTGATCTGGGGCCACACGCGCCCGGGGGTATGGAGGTCATTTCCTTCTTTCCCATCTTCAACCTCACACTCGCATGTCGTTCGTGAGCATGTGTTCCCCAGCTCCAGGTTGCAGTCAACCCAGAGGTTGACTTCGAGCAACAGAGTATGGGAGGGCCAAGTTTTGGAGCGGAATCCACCAGACTCACTAGCGACTCCAATTTCTTGGGAGGTGGTGCCAATAGAGAAGGAGAGGGGGAAGTTCACCAGCAGAATAGAGAAGAAGAAAGGGGAGAAAATAGAGACTGGATGGTAGAATTGGAGGCTGGGATGGCTACCCTTTCTTCGATTGAGTCTCATGATGATATTAGTGTCCTTGCATTGGATGCACATCCACTTATATAGCCATGGGGTCAAAAGGCAGTCGGCTAGGGACCTATGAATTGGGAAAATCTTCGGGAGATCCCCAAACTAGGTAAAACCTAGGGTAGGTGGGTTGTTTTTCTTTCTCCCTAAGTCGATGGGATGGTTTCCATTTTCGCTCGTGTATTAGATGAGAGGGAAAATCGAGTTATTTGTTTGCAACTACTACTCTGACTTTCCTATTTGGGCTCGAGGTAAGTGACAACATAGCCACCGTTGGATCAGAATCCAACCATTGTTGTGTCACACACATATTTAAAGATATCTCTTTTAGGAAACAAAATCGTGACATTTAAATGGAATTGATGATTATTGTTTCACTTTATGCATAAAATCAATAACTGTCTTCTCGTTTATCCTTTTTCAATAAAATTTTAGGGGAAACTCTATTATAAGTTAATCTATTTATATTCCAAGTTTGAAGATGAAACTCAAAACGAATAACTCATTTTCTTCATTTGCAAGTCAATGACTTATAAAGCATGTATTATGTATAAAAACATATATTTTCTCTCTCCTTCTTTCCTATTTTCTCTATTTTGATTCTTATAAACATTATAAGGCAAGTGGAATCGAAACCACTCTATCGTGGCCCCCTTATATCTCATTCTAGAGAATTCTATATATATCTCATAAATACAATGCTTAAAATCCATTATCTTTTATCTTTCTATAGTACTTGTACTTTTCTTCTTTTCTTCTCTGTTATATCCATTATTGGATTAATAGAACAATAGAAATCATGAAATTCATATCAAAGGGGAAATTTGCATAAAAATCTATTCTTTGAAGCAAAGCATACAACCTTCTCTATTCAAGTCTATGTTTATATAATAATCAATTATGAAAACATATGTAAAAATTGAGGTTGTCATGTCCTTCCCTTGTTATAAGAATTTTGCCCTCAAAATTCCACCAAACATGCAAACAATTCGGGATAAGACTCTCCTATGTCCATCATCGAATTCCATGTGTCTTCATCCTCTCCATGGCGCTTCCAAGGAACCTTTATCATCTTATATTCTTACATTTGAGTTTTCTCTCACCTTGGTATCTAGTACCCTTGTGGGTGACTTAGGATATTTTAGCCTCCCAAGAAGCTCAAAAGGTTCATGGCTCATGCACGTGGTTAGGATACATCACATAGTGCCCTAGATTAGACTCATGGAACACACCATGCATTATGTTATCCTTAGGGGTAAGGCTAAACATAAGCATTCACCAATCCATTTCAAATGGACCTATGTATCAGGGTCTCAGCTTTAGCTATAGCTCAGAGGGGTCAGGTTTTAATAACACATATTCTCCCACAGTGATGCATGTCAGTCTGCTTCGTATCAGCTCACGACTCATGTCGTCCCTGGGCTTTCTCAGCCATCACATGATCGAAGTGACTTCATCTACACATATTGTGGTCTCTCTGACCTTCACAAGGTCCTTATTTTGACATCATTCTGATGAAGCAGTGACTGACACAACCTCCCTTATAGAACTCCTTACATCGAGATACTAGATATGGTGGCTATCATCACAAACAATTTTTCTTAGGATAGAGACTAATCCCATGTATCACCCTGACTGAGCACACACACTTTCATCAGACCCTATAGTCTAGATCATACTCTCTTGACCGTCTAACTGTCTGGGGTGATAAGTTGTGCTAAACTTCAAACTGGTATTGAGTTCTTCATGTACCTACTTCCACCGCATGGAAGTGAAGTTGAGGTCATGCTCCATATAATGAACTCAGATCATGGTGTAGATGAACTATCTCTCTCTCATATATAGTTCAACCAGATTTTTCACATTGACAATTCTCTCTCTTTTAGGAAAGGGGTTAGGTCAACTTGGTAAGGTGAACCACCATAACTCATATTGCATCATGACCTCTCTTGTTCCAGGGGAAATCCACCACACTATCCATGGTGATCCACTCCCATTCCCTCTCAGGGACTTTTCATTATCTGTAGCAACTTGCGGGGTCACTGATATTCGGCCTTACCTCTTGACATGCATGGCGAAAAGCCACATGCAACTCTATATACTTCTTCCTCACATGTATTCAAAGTACTATTGCAAGCCTTTTATCATCTTATTAGTATTGTGGTGTACAGTGAACTTAAAATCAAGATCTCCTACATGTCATGATTCCTCAAGGGTGACTCCTCAGAAACCCTAACACACTTTACTAGTGGATTTCACCACCTTATTTTCCTGAGATGTGTGTTTGAGGTTCTCACCACTACCCTTTTATCTCATCAAGCTCTGGGCTAGCTAATTGAGTGACCACTAATTTGACCAACGGGTCAGGTTATGTCTGAGTGTTATCCACATAGATCTCATCTTCTAATGATCATAGGATTCACCTAACAACCTTTTCTAGTCTCTCTACTAGCTATGCAAGATAGATGCACATTTGAGCCATATTCTGCTGAGAACATCTTATTATCACATAAGCATCTTTACATGCTAGTTGATGGTGAAGACATAAACCCTCATATACTCCACTCATCATCCTCATCTCCGGTTTAGGTCTAACTGAGCTAAGAAAACATGAGCTCATTATTTCGATTACCAACCCTGAACGTATGAATCATAGATTCCAACTACTTCCAAGAAGGTACGTACTTCATATCACTTTTATTCTCCTTTCAAACCATCTTTCCAACGTAGTCTCATAAGGTGTGGTACTTCCTTTATCCTCAATCATCACAGAAGGGTTTCAACTCATATCACCTTCATCCTTAGTATATGGCATGCATTTTGCCCTATCTCTCACACCCATAACAAGATGAAATAAGAATTTGGCTACAGTCCAAACACAGAGTTCATCACGTTCCAAGAGTAGAGATGGTGCATTACACAATGCCATTACAATTTCCAAAATAAATTGAAACATACCTCTCATATCGACATCATTCTTACATACAACCCTTAGTCATTACCTCAAGGTCTCTAGGGTGTCGGTACTTTTGGGGTGATATGACCCTTATGCATCTAAGGAGTGCCTCTCACTTTTACCCTTTAGGCCTCATGAACTCATGAAGGTGGCCAACCTCATAACCCATGGACCTCGGGTAAAGGTAGTTGTTACCTCCTGACCCTATGGTCTTGTGCATTCAGGGAATAGACAACTCCTACTCCCATCGGTCTTACCCCTACTTGACCTTAGTGTTGACTTAGGATTCTACATTAGCTTATGGTTTCTGTGTTGATACTCAGGCACAACTCATCCTTGAATTCTCATCCAAATCTCCATCCTCTCTATGGGCATACAGGGATAACTTTGCATCCCTCAAAGAAATCATGGCGACCTATCCATCTCGATTTGGCCCCATATGGGTTACCTCCATGGCAACATATCTTCCTTCCCCTTAGAGATGGTTACACACAGGTCTATGGGTTCATGATCATTCTATGTGCTCTTCACTTAGTTCATCAAACTCTTTTAAGAGACCTCTTTAGGTTATCACAAACCAAAACCAAAAGGTGGTACTCATCCAACATGAAGGGTCCCTTCCAAGGATGGGAGAAAACTATCTCTTGATAGTAACAAAGGTCATTAACATCCTTACCTTTGGGGTTGACCTCATAATGTATATGCGTAGCTCCTAACATGATACTCATGTACATATCTAGAAAGAACACAACCTACTAAACCAAGCTAAGCTCCTTGGTACGATATACATATCCATCATTTCTTAAGGTTGTACCAAAATCATACATGCATATCTCACCAACATATGTGAGGGGTTCATCAAACATATATCTCAACTCGAGTGGGTTTCCTTTTACTGTAATACATGAGGGGTGACATACTCAAATATTATGAACTCAATCAGCCTCGCGAACATCATGTGCACCAGGTACTGCTGCTTCCCCTCTTTGTTCAAGGAACTGAGGTTCACCTCTTATGCATCATTTATCTATCTGCATGCTTAGTTGTTCCAACATGAACCGGACCTATGCTAAGTACAACCTACACTCCATAACACTCTTCCACGTGAACAACCTTTAGAGTCAACTGGGTATGATGCCTCACAACTTCTTATCTTACCTTTTCAGGGTCTAAGGAACTCTTCTTTACACTCTTAAAAGGTAGTTACTCCTCACCTCTTTCTCCTTCTAGGGTTTGGTTCCTCTAAAGGAAACCAAGGTACAACAAGCCTCCAAGGATCATGCACAAGGAAACCACCACTATCTACTCAGGGTCATCAAAAATAGAGCATAACATACCCAACTTCTCATGGTCCTCCACATCCCAGATTTAAGATCTCTACCTTCTTCATTGGGTCATTCCCTCTCTATCTCTCTAGAGCAAACCCTACAAATGGTCCTACAACTTGAGGTTCCCTCTTAGAAGATGGGTCAAGCTCTTAAGGATATAGGTCCACACCTACCTGGGTTAAACGTACTATCAAGACCTATGTCGTACATAGATCATCCCAGGCTCTGCATGTTCATTTCCTAACCTGTCAGGCATTACCCTTCTGACCTAAGCCTCAACCTACTGCCCGCACTGCTGACATTTTCTACTACATAGGTACATGCTCTTCTATGCTCATATATGACCATAAGGGTTTCCATATGGTCACCCCTATCCTTTTCAATGAAGGACCTATCCTTCACCCTAACAGGCACGACCCTTCCAAGGTTGGGTCGCAAAAAGGCACTAGGTCAACCAACTTCACATAGCTTGTACTTCTCATGGGTACTCAAAACCAATATGCATGTCAACCCATATACATATATGCATGGTCAACTTTGATATCCCACTCATCTTGTCATCCCTCTTTCTAACAACCGCTTAGGATTAGGGGAGGGCTAGGTTTTAGAGCGGAATCCACCGCTACTCCTTGTCGGACTTACCGACATCTCCAATTTCTTGGGAGGCAGCGCAAATAGAGAAGGAGAGGGGGAAATTTGTCAGTAGAACATAGAAGAAGAAAGGGGAGAAAATAGAGACTGGATGGCAGAATTGGAGGCTGGGATGATTACCCTTTCTTCGGTCAAGTCTCACGATGATATTAGTGTCCTTGCATTGGATGCACATCCACTTATATAGTCATGGGGTCAAAAGGCATCCAGCTAGGAACCTATGAATAGGGAGAATCTTTTAGAGATCCCCAAACAAGGTAAAACCTAGGGTAGGTGGGTGTGTTTCTTGCTTCTAAAATCGATGGGCTGGTTTCCATGTTCGCGCATGTATTAGATGAGAGAGAAAATCAAGTTATTTGTTCGCAACTAATGCTATGACTTTCCTATTTGGCCTCGAGGTAGGTGACAAAACAACCACCATTGGATCAGAATCCAACGACTGTGGTGTCATGCACATATTTAAAGATATGTCTTTTAGGAAACAAAATCAGGACATTTAAATGGAATCGATCATTATCCTTTCACTTTATGCAAACTCATAAAATCAATAACTCTCTCCCCGTTTATCCTTTTTCAATAAAATTTTTGGGGAAAGTCTATTATGACTTAATCTACTTATATTCCAAGTTTGATGCCGAAACTCCAAAGGAATAACTCATTTTCTTCATTTGCAAGTCAATGACTTATAAAGCGTGTATTTTGTATAAGAACACAGATTTTCTCTCTCCTTCTTTCCTATTTTCTCTATTTCAATTCTTATAAATATTATAAGGCAATTGGAGTTGAAACCACTCTATTATGGCCCCCTAATATCTCATGCTGGAGATTTCTATATATATCTCATAAATACATTGCTTAAAATCCATTATCTTTTATCATTCTATAATACTTGGACTTTTCTACTTTTCTTCTCTCTTATATCCATTATTGGATTAACAAAACAATAGAAAACACAAAATTCATATCAAAGGGGAAATTTGCAAAGAAACCCATGATTTGAAGCAAAGTATACAACCTTCTCTATTCAAGTCTATGCTTATATAATAATGACGTTTCAATTATGAAAACATATGTAAAAACTGAGGTTGTAACACTTGTAGTCAGTTAGTGCGTCGCAGAGAACTTACAATAAGTAAGATGTTTATCCTAGAGTTTACTCCTTTTTCTACTTCTGATTAAGGCTAGTATAGAAAGGGTCGATCCCATAGGTTTATTTATTAAGGTTGTTATCTCTAATCACAATTGTTTGAAGAACTTGTTATTAGTTTTTGGTATTTTTCAAATTTGGAACAAAAAGTAAAAATCAAGTTTTGGGGGTTGATGATTAATCACTAAGAAAAGAAATGCATGAATGAAATTTCACTTAACAAGAATGTAAATTTGCCTTGTTACTAGGAAAATTAAGATTGTAGTTAGCACAAGAAATCTATTATAAATGAAAAGGCTAGAATGTAAGAAAGCAAACGAACGGTGATTGGAATCAAGAAATGGGAATCGAGGCTTTAGGAGTTTTCACCACCATATCCTAGGAAAAAATAAACTAATCCTTAAAAACGGCGGATTTGATGAAGTCAAGTTAATTAACAAAAATCCACTAAAGATGAACTCCACATGAGCCCATTGGTCCGGGTGCTCATGTTTCCTATTTTATCATCCTAAAAGAAGTTGATCCACCGTCATTTCAAAACTCCTATGTGATTGAGTTTCTTGTTCTAAAACCGAAATTCAACAATCATATCCATTTGGATTAACTTCTAATCAAACAAATTAATTACTTTGATAGATTAATTAGTTATCAAACTCGAAACCCATCTAGAATTGTTTCTAAGGAAAACTCGATAAAGCCATGTCTAAGGGGTTATTCCCCTTGCCTCGATAGAGAACTACTCTCTCATTCTTGTGGAGAAAAGGGAGACAGAGGGAAGAAGAGTTCTATCCATAGTCTAGTCTTACCAAAGGATAGTTCCTTCGGCTAGAGTCAATGAAATGGTCGACGCTTAATCCCTTGCTCCAGTCCATGGAAGAATAAGAGGAAGAAGAAACTAGATCGAAATGAGCAAAGTAAAAGAACAACAATTGAAGGAAACACTTATCTTGCAAAAACTAATCTTTTTTGATGGAAAAAACATAATAACATAAGAACACAAGAAGATTGCTCAGAAATCCCGTACAAAGATAATACAAAAAATGATCTAAAAGATGGAGAACCCCCCTCCTTTCATAGTAGAAGGATGGGGTAGACTTCCCTCAAAAAGGGGGAAAAGGGGGGAAAAGAGAGGGAGCCGTCCATTTGAATTTTCTGGATCTGATCAATAGAAATTTTGATTGGCTTTAATTGTCTTGACCATGTAACTGTCTTCAATGCAGATTCCCAAAACAGCGTTTTCAAACGTATTTCTCTCCCATCAAAAGTATAAAACAGGTCCAAATAATAGTATATTCTATTATAAAATGAAATTTCCTTTCCAATGAATACTTGTATTTTGAATTTGGACTTTGGATGCAAGAGTTATGGCACTTTTGGTGACAGGTATACATTAATTACAAGACTGTTGTAAATTGTGTGATTATACTCCAAGAATATATATCCCATTCCTACAAAAATCCAAGAAATATAATTAAAATTCAACTTAAATAGAAATATAATATAATGAAATTAATTATAAAAATAATAAAATAAATAACAAAACAATCTTAAAGAGATATGTAAAAGATGTAAATAAAAATGATAAAAACACATTTATCAAAATACTCTGAACTTGAATCTTTTCTTGTCCTCAAGAAAATTAGATTACAAATAAACTCTAATTTATACTTCCAAAACATCATCCTCGCCTTAATACCTCACTATAGTCCTTTCCTCTAATTTTTGGCCAAGTGACCCAATCTCCTAGAACCACTTAGCATAAAGTTCTATATTCCCTATCAAACAATTATCACATCTTGCTTCAAAACTCAGATTTTGTAGAAAAATAGGCTTCATCTTACTTTCACTTTGACACTCTTAAATTTTTTTTGTAAGTTTTTTTTTGCAAAAGAACAAGACAAAATTGGGGGGTGCAAAAATAGAGAAAGAAGTGATGAAAAAAATATTGATCCCTCCTTTATTCGACTCGGGATATGAATTTGTGGAGTTGTGGCTACATTGGTCACAATTTTCTTTATGTGCGCTCTTGGCATCTTTTGATGGTACGCCCCTTTGTGGGGTATGAAGTTTTTATTTTGGGAAGCATGCCACCCCAAACTTGATTTTTGTCCGGTGGTGATTCTTTGTTTCTCTTTTTTAGAAAAAAATAGAGGGGAGAAAGAGATGTTCTTGTTCTTATAACTTCAACATTCTTTTATCAGAGAGTGTCATTGCTCTAGTTAGAGTATTCCTATAAATCACATCATACAAATTTTATAACAAGATAATTCATTACTTAAATATACAGAAATATTATCTTGGTTCTGATTGATTCCTTATGACTTGCCAACTTTTCCAATAAGGGGTGTTATTTAGGGGTCCTAGGTGACATGGTGGTTTCAGACATGGCAATTTGTAATAGATTTTGCAAGAAAATTTATTAAATTCAAGGGGGTAAAATGATAAACATTTATTCAAACTGGTTGACTAGGTAATGGCCTTTTTATAATAAAAGAAACTAAAACATGGCCGACTAGATAGTGGCCATAAAATAAGAAAATATAGAAGCAACTATATGCAAAACAAAGGAACACAAGATGTTGAAAGGAAAAGATAAGGGGGAAACTAGAAACATACAACCCACCTCCACCCCACACTTAGATTTTTATTCGTCCCAAGCAAAACCGAAACCCGAGATGGAGGGAAGAAAATTCTTGGATTCACCAGGAGGCCCTAGTAGTTCAAAATATGTCCATCTGAAGGGAATGTCGATGATGGTTGGGGCTTTGAACAAAGGATCTTCATGGTACTCCCAATGGATGGATGGTCATGGAAGCTTGAAGATGTTTTATAAATGATGTTGCACTTGTCACCTCACAGTCCTTTGAGTAGGACCAAATCAGTTGGAGTGTCAGAGAAGGACAAAATAGAATAGGATGAAATAACAAAGTAAAGGAAATGCAATAAAAGGAGGATAGGGTTTGGTTGCCTCCCATCAAGCTCCTTGTTTAACGTATGAGGCTCGATAGATGAGATACCACTTTATTGTGATTCTATGGGAGGTTGAGGGTTTGTCAAGTTGAGATCTTCCAAAGATGGGTTTTGTTGGTATCTGAAGCAACAAGGTCTTCAGTGGTGATATATCTTTTAAGTCGATGCTCATTAACCTTAAATTCACCCCAAAACTTTATCCCAAAGAAGAAAGGTGCCATGTGGATGAATCTCGTCTGAATCACCATTCGTCATGACTTTTTGGAGTAAGTTCTTTAGCTTGGACAGGACATTTGGTTCATGTCTCTATTCCCTCATCTAGAGGGGAGTACGTTAGATGGAATAATAACTTTAGCTCATCGGTATACTACTTGAATGAAATTGGGTTTTATCCAATTAAATAAAAATATTTATTATCTCTACCTCTTCAAGGAGGAACAATTAAAGTTATGAGGTAGGGGCCATACCATCTAGATTTGATCTTTTTGAGAAAAAGCCTTAGTTTGGAATTAAATACTAGAACTTGGTCGCCTTCTCTAATGTCCTTGCGCTTGATGTGATCGTCATGCCAAAGTTTAGTTTGATCCTTGTAGATTGTCACATTTTCATAAGTGCTCATTCTAAGTTCGTCAAGTTCATTTATTTGGAGAAGACAATTTTCTCCTACAGCAGAAAGGTCAAAATTTAGGCTTTTGATGGCCCAACTGGCCTTGTGTTTTAACTCTATCGGGAGATGGCACGATTTTCCATAAATCAACCTGAAAGGGGTGGTGCCTATGGGTATCTTGTAGGCAGTACGATATGCCCACAAAGCGTCATTGATTTTCAACGCCCAATCTTTCCTAGTGCGTCCAATAGTTTTCTCTAGAATGGATTTGATTTGTCTATTGGATACTTCAACCTGCCCACTGGTATGAGGATGGTAAGGAGTGGCAACTTTGTGGTAAACCCCATATCTTTTCAATAGAGCCTCAAAACCTTTCTCCAAAAAATAGGATCCCCCGTCAGAAATGATGGTGAAAGGGACTCCAAATCAAGGGAAAATAAAGTCTTTAAAGAGTTTTTTAATAGTTTTGGAGTCACTGGTTTTAGTGGGTATGGCTTCAACCCATTTTGACTCGTAATCAACTACAACTAAAATGTAAGCAAACCCATAAGAAGAAGGAAATGGGATCATGTAGTCAATTCCCCAGACATAAAAAATCTCTAATTCCATCCAAGAGGTTAGGGGCATTTGGTCTCATTTGGAAATGTTACCCGTCCTTTGACATTGGTCACATGAGAGCACATAATCATACGAGTCTTTGAAGATGGTGGGCCAATAGAAACCACATTGTAGGACTTTACTGGTTGCTTTGTGGGAACTCATGTGTCCACCATACGGGCCAAAATGACACTGTTCCAAAAATGCAGTACTTTCTTCTTGAGAGACATAGTGACGATACAGACCATCATCACAAAGTCTAAACAGATAAGGTTCATACCAATAATAGTTTTTGACATCATGTAAAATTTTTGCTTTAGAATGTCCCTTGTACTCAGGGTGCAATACACCGACAACTAAATAATTTACAAAATCGGAAAACCAAGGAAATTGGGAGTCTACCATAAGCAATTGGTCATCAGGAAAAGAGTCATTTATGGGGATTTCATTGATTGGGATGTATCTAAGTCAACTTAGGTGATCAGCCACGATGTTTTCAGACCCCTTTTTGTCTAGGATCTCTAGATCAAACTCCTATCATAGTAAAATCCATCTTATGAGTTTGGGTTTGGCATCTTTTTTGGTCATGAGATAGAAAATGGATGCATGGTCAGTGTAGACAATAACTTTAGAGCCAACTAAGTATGAGCGAATTTTATCAAATGCATAGACAATGGCTAGCATCTCCTTTTCAGTCATGGTGTAATTTCACTGAGCTTCATCTAAGGTCTTGGATGCATAGTATATGACATGATGTTTCTTATCAATGTGCTATCCTAAGATGGCACCTACATCATAGTCACTAGCATCACACATGATTTTAAAGGGTAGGGCCCAGTCTGGTGCACAAATGATTGGAGTGGTTGTGAGAGAATTTTTCAAACATAGAAAGCTATCCATGCATGCCTTATCAAAATGGAAAGGCACTTCCTTTTGAAGAATATTGGTGAGAGGTTTTGTGATTTTGGAAAAGTCACGGATGAATTTCCGATAGAAACTGGCATGTCCTAAGAAGGCTCAGATGTCATTGACTGAGGTTGGGGGTGGAAGCTTGGTGATCACTTCAATTTTTGCTTTGTCAACCTCTATGCCTCGGTTGCTAACCTTGTGGCAAAGAACGATCCCCTCCTTGACTATGAAGTGACACTTTTCCCAATTAAGGACCAAGTGTGACTCAAAAAATCTGTCAAGAACAAGGGTGAGATGCCTAAGGCATGAATCAAAGTAATCTCCATAGACAGAGAAGTCATCCATGAGCACTTCCATGATGGTTTCGGTCAATCCTACAAAGATGGCTGACATACATCGTTGGAAGGTGGCAGGTGTGTTACACAAGCCAAAGGGCATTCGTTTAAAGGCATAGGTACCAAAGGGACACATGAAGGTTGTTTTCTCTTGATCATCAGGATGGATAGGGATCTGATAAAATCTTGAGTAGCCATCTAGATAGTAGAAGAATTATAGATGGGCTAGGCATTCAAGAACTTGGTCTAGGAAGGGAAGTGGGAAGTGGTATTTCCTAGTTGCTTTATTGATCTTCCTATAGTCAATGCACATCCTCCACCCTGTGATGGTGCGAGTGGGAATGAGCTCATTCTTCTCATTTTGAATGACAGTAGTCCCTCCCTTTTTGGGAATAACTTGAACTGGGCTGACCCATGGGGAGTCAAAGATGGGATAGACGATTCCTACAGTCAAAAGTTTAATCACCTCTAGATGGATAACCTCCTTCATGTTTGGGTTGAGTTTTCATTGAGTATCTCGAGAAGGTTTGTGGTCTTCTATCGTTGGGATTTTGTGGATGCAAATAAATTGATCTATTCCAACTAGATTTGTCATTTTGTACCCCAAGGAAACTCCCTTTTTTCTGAGTTCACCCATAAGTTTGGTGTCTTGTTTGAGGGTAAGGTCAGCATTTATTATGATAGGGTACAACTGTAGCTCATCAAGAAAGACATATTTCAACCCTATGGGGAGAGTTTTCATTTTTGGGGCCATTGGTGGTTTGGGTTTTTCTTCTATGGTGGGGATCATCTTAAGGTCCTCAATTTGAGCATTGGGGATCTCCTCAAAGTTATGAGTCTTACATTGATTTAATGGTTCATTGTCAAAATCACATTCGGTGGGGATAGTGAGGGTTGTGTGTAGGGGGTCATCAACTAACTCCCATTCCTACCTTAGTTGGGATAATTTATCAATTCAATCAAGGAGGTAGACCTCTTCCTCAAGACTAGGTCCCTTCATGATTTCAAACACCCTAAACTCTAGGGTTTGCTTCCCTAATCTTAACAAAATGCTACCAGCCTCAACATCAATCAAGGCACGGGCAGTGGCTAAGAAGGGACGTCTAAAAATGAGAGGGTGGCGTAAATCTTCCTTGATGTCCATGATCATAAAATCACAGGGGACATAAGCATCTTTTTGAACTTTAACTAGAATGTCTTCTATGATTCCCATGGGTTTGGTCATAGATGAGTCTTCCAGTTGGATAGTCATGGTTGTGGGTAACATGTCATTGAATCCTAGTCTTTTGCAAAGGCTGTAAGGCATGATGGATATACTGGCTCCTAAATCTGCTAGGCCCTTTCTACAAGCATTGTCACCCAAGTAACATCCTATCCCAAAAGAACTAGGGTCCTTCTATTTCTTAGACATCTTACTTAGGATTATGTATGAAGTGGTCCGAGCAAGTTTAACAGTCTCATATTCTCTAGTAGAGTACTTCCTAGTCAAGAGGGTTTTCATGTACTTGGACTAGGCAGGCATGTCTGCCAAAGCATCAAGGAAGGGAATGTCTACATGTAGTTTTTTCATAGCATCCCTAAATTTCATGAAGTAGGCGTCAAGCCTTGTTTGTTTGAGGCGGGCTTGGTAGGGAGGTCGTGGCTTGTAGATTGGTTATTTGACTTTTTCCTGGGGGGGGGGGAGGGTTTCGTGGATGGTTGGTTCAGGAGTAGCTTTAGGTTCAACAACTACCATGTCCTCATCCTCAAATTATAGATGTGGAGCAAAAGGTTTTTCTGGAGGGGGAGGGGAGTGCACCTTTCCCGATCGAGTGGAGACAACCTTGAGTTGTTGGGGATGTTTGGGGTTATTTTCAGATTGCCCTGTAAAAGTTCTGGTAAGGGGTTTCTGGTGATCAAACAAATGAGCTCATTAGGCCTCAGTCACTTTTTGATGAGCTTGTTAAGCAATGATGATTTGTTCTAAGGAAGCTATCATTATATCAGCTGAGGTGGTAGGAGTAGGAACACTTGGTGGTGGTAGAGGAGATAGTTGGTTGAGATTTTGAGGGGGAAGGTTTAAGTTTTTTTATTGTTGTCATCGATATGGTGGTCAGTTTGGGTGATTTCCTCAGTAGTTTCCTTGGGTTCTAAAGTTCCCTTGGTTGTTGTATGGGAATCCAGGTGATGGTCGATTGTTGCCTTGGGGGTAGAAGGCATTTGTTGGGATTGGAGTTGGCTAGAGTTTTCGACACCTGCAAGGTTCCCAGATTGGAAACTGGGGTGGTTTCTAGTTTGGTTGGGGTTGTAGTACCCTTGGTCTAGTATGGTATGGCTTGAATTGAGGTCTTCTAGTTGTTGTCCCATTTCTGGCTGCATGGGGATGTTGTAAAGGTATTGACAGTGCAAGGTGGTGTGATTGTATCCTTGGAAAATGCCACAAAGAGAGTTCATAACTTTTATTTGTTGGGGTGACTCCCTAAGGGTGCCTAGGGATGACTCTAACCGATCCTGTTTTAGGGAAGTTAGTTATAGGATTTTGCTATGCTTTGGATATCAGGATTAACTTATGCCTTGGCTACCTTAAGGATTCCACCAATTCCCCTTCTAGCCCTTGTTTTGGAAGCCAGTTTGACCACCTCCCATGCACTAGTCAGACTTTGGTGCATGAAATTTCCTCTAGATAAGGAATCTAGAAAGAATTTGGTATTATCATCAACACCATAATAGAATATCTCTATGAGCTGGGATTGAGAGATATCATGGTGAGGGCACTTCCTAAGTAAGTCTTTGTACCTTTTCCAGGCTTCTTCTAAAGAATCTCCTGGGGACATGGAAAATTGAATGATTTGTTCCCTGAGTTCATAGGTGAGAGAAGGGGGGTAAAATTTCTCAAGCAACTTACTTTATAGAACTTCCAAAGTTGTGACATGTTCTTCACTCTCCATGGTGTTGTACCAACTACTAGCTTTGTCGAAGAGGGAATACTTGAACAATCTAAGGCGGATGGCATCTTCAGAGATGCTTGGGAGTTTGTTCAAAAAACAAAGGTCAATGAACCTTTGAAGGTGATCTTGACATCTTTCCCCATGTTGTGCAAGAAAGGATTGACTTGTATCATGGTGATCCATTGGGTTCAAATCTCAAATTGGGGAGCAATGATGTTGAGAGGCACAACTGGGTGTTATTGGGCATAGGCAGATTTGGGAATAGAAAAATATTTCAATTGTTTTTTCCTTTCGGCTTCCCTCCTATTGGCTTCTTGGATTTCTTGTTCAGCCATATAGGCTTCCCTTAAAGTGGCTTCTCTAGCCACTTGGTTAGCTAAGATGTGTTGTATTTAAGCCGCTAACGCCTAGTTGATCCTGTGGGAAACTTCTTCTTCGTAAAACATATTTTGATTTTGATTTTGACGATTTAGATGGTGGAAAGTTCTATGTATCTCTGGATCAAATGTGTGGGCTCTGATCTCCAAACCATGACATAAACACGATTAAAACTTAACAGAAACGAATCGGTAATCAGCGGAAGACAAAAATCACGGAAAATTAAAACTTTTCATGACAAGAGCTTGAATCCATAAAAGCTTCTTTCATAAAGTGAGATAAACTGTTTACATCTCAGGATAATTACTTCTTGAGTAATTATATACATCAAGATACAAAATCTCAAGATCACTATACAAAAGACTCCAAGACCTGAGAGTACAGAGGACACATAGGACTGACTCTAACTACACCATATGGCAGGACAATCTCCACCTGAGATTACTGTTGCCCCTGATGCTGCTGCTGAGACTGATCACCTGTAGGCTGGTTCCTTCGTCTCCGACGTCCACCTAAAAAGTTGAAGCCTACGGGGTGAGACAATTATACATAATTGTCCCAGCGAGAGTTATAACTCTTCGCCAGAAGCTTTATTATAACATCAAAGAATATCTTAAACAGTAAGACCTTCATAGTATTCTATAACAGTTGCAGGTATAACAAGATCTCTACAATTAGGAGATATGAAGAATATAAGCACTATTGCAATGTAACATCAATCAACTAGCTTGGAGTTATCTCTAACAAGTTATACTACATGGTTGATTATATTTTACAAACAACATTATGCCCTGTGGAGATGAGGCATACCACTCATACTCCAACTGATCGCTGAGAAGTCACATCAGTATCATACATAGGTCATTAAGAGAGCTGGATTCTCATGACCTTCACCTTCCTCAGTCAGTAAGAGGATCACTTGTAGGACATCTCGTGTCTCTACTGCTATAGCTCACAAGGGTAAACTGGTCCTTCGCTATTCTAGAGTCACAGTGGCGTTCTGTACTCTCTTCGTCATCAGGAGGTTTCATGTTTACCTACCACTGATACGGATATCTATACTTTCTTCGTCATCAGGAGGTTTCATGTTTACCTACCACTGATACGGTATGGAAATATAGTGAAGGATGGATGGATTACAAATCTACATCACTTTCCTACACTAGGATGTAAGGTTCTACACATCCATGTACCCCACATACTCAAAAGTATGTGCTCCAGGAGTTCCCTGAGGAAAACCTATTTCACCATCACTTAATCTCTGACAATGATGGATCTATGATCAGGGTTCTACATTATACTTGATTAGTTAGGTACATTCAGTATTCTTTAACATCATACATTGTTCTTCAAACAATAACAGTAGCATAATAGCTATAAGAGAAGAATACTAAATGTAATATGCCTAACTCATATCAATCATCATTCCTCATTATCCTCATCACAAGTCATCTCTAAAGCATGACCTTGATGGTATTCATGGCTTTCACAGCTCATTATCATCATAGGATGCCATTGACAAGGCATCAAGTTACTTTTCTTATTCATAAGGCTTACAACATGCCTTTAATGAATAGAACATCAACATCCATACCTAGATATGATTACCTTCATATCAGAACCTGCATGGTTAATACAACTGATAAAGGTAATAAAAATAAGGAATATACTTCCTACTCTTGTCATAAGAGTTAAATCTCTAATTCATATCAAATAGAGTTTAATACTCAAAAGCATGCCATTACCCTATAATTAGGGTTTACTAGTTCATATTATATATCATCACCCTTGAATTAGGGTTTACTATTCACATTAAGGTGAATTGAACTCATAACATCATTATGTATGAATAACATCATCACTGATGCCCTTAGATTAGGTAAAGGTTCACCATTTATTATAATTAGGGTTTCTATGACCTCACACAGATGGACCATACCCTAATTATGCTCACTTATGTGCATTGGAGATGCTTTACTTGAATTTCCACTTAAAAACGGTACTTTCTCTCTCTAGAAGTACTTTCTCTCTCTAGAAGTACTTTCTCTCTCATCATAATGTTAGGTGATGTCAACATCACTCTAAAACAGGTTGGATTGAGTCATCATAGGCTAACATAGCCAAAAACATCACCATTATGTGATTAGAGTTACTTTCTCTCTCTAGGGTACTTTCTCTCTCTAGAGTACTTTCTCTCTCTAAAGTACTCTCTATTTCATCATACTAATGGTTGATGATAACATTAGACTAGATCAAGTTGGATAGAGTCATTATGACTAAAAACATCATTCTCATGTAATTAGAGTTTGAATTGAGCAAGGTATAACTCAATTGACCCTTCAGGGGTATTTTGGTAATTCACCCCATTGATCATCATTATGGTCAAAAACCTTAGTCAAATAACCCCTTACTATCCTAGATTATCATTAGGGTTTGATTTGGGCAACATTGGACCATTTATATTATGAATTGATTGAAAGAAGTCAACTTCGAATTACATTGATTGATTTCAATCAATAATCATCAATTGAGTTGAGATCGGTTGAAAGTGTTGACCGTTTTCCCACTTTGACTTTCCAAGACCGCGAGCCTCCTTCTAACTTCAAGACCGCGAGCCCCCTTAGGTTTCAAGACCGTGAGCCTCTTCAAGTGGTTCATGACCGTGAGCCTCTTCAAGTGGTTCAAGACCGTGAGCCTCTTCAAGTGGTTCAAGACCGCGAAGCCCTCTCATTGGTTCAAGTTGATGTTGAGACCGCGAAGAGACGTTGACCGTTTGCCCATCTTGACCTCAGGACCACGAGGCCCTTCGAGGTCTTGAGACCGTGAGCCTCCTCTCGGTCTTGAGACTGTGAGCCCCCTCACGGTCTTGAGACCGCGAGCCCTCTCACGGTCTTGAGACCGCGAGGCTCTCAAGGTCTCAACCGTTTGGTCCATCAACAAAATCAATAAAGCAATCGATGGTGTCAAATGATGTTGAAGCCCTCAAAAGGTCAAAGATATGTTGACCACCTATGGATTGTGTCAATTAAGGTTATGCTTAACCAATTGGTCATTCAATTGACCCTCAATTGTTGACCAATTAGGATTGAAATCGATTCAATTAGGGTCTATCAACGTTCACCCATCAATACTCAACAATGTGCATCAACACAAGGTTGAACCCTTCAATTGAGCTCCAATTGGGCTCAAACTTGGAACAAACGGTCTTGAGGTCATGCGGGTGGACCCCACATGGTCTTGAGACCGTTTGCCTATGATTTCATCAAAATCTAAGGTGATTTGATAGGGGTTGAACCATGATTGAGCCACAAGACAGAATTTTTGATTAAATTGATAACTTATTTGCAATTGGGTCCTCAATTGGTCAACTTACTCAACCCTAGACCTTCAAACGGTCTTGGGTGATTGTCCTCTCGGTCTTGAGACCGTTTGGATGAGTTCCAAACGGTCTTGAGACCGTTTGCCCATCCAATTTTGGATTCTAGTGGAAATTCATCAAGGTTGAACAAATTGAGTTGATGATTATATCAATATTTAATTGCAATGTAATTTGGTGTAATTGTACCTTCAATTGGTCAACTATCCTTGACCCCAGACCTCCAAAAGGTCTTGGTTGATTGCCCTCGCGGTCTTGAGACCGTTTGGTGACCCCCAACGGTCTTGAGACCGTTTAGGTCAATCAACCCAAAAAACCCTAATTAGGTCACCATAATTTCAGTACTGATTTTACCTAGGGTTAGCCCTAGTATTCACCCTTTAACTCTTAGCCCGTTTGGAATTACACCATCAAACTTGGTGAGTTGTTAATTGACATAGTTTTGAACAGTAATTTCATATGGTCAACGCTTAGTCAACGACCTTACACGGTCTTGGGACCGTTTGCCCAAAAAGGCAATTTCAGACCGTTTGAAAATCAGTAATAAATTCATTTAAAGTTGTCACTTAAAAAGGTCATATCTCCCGATTCTTTTAGAGTTAGCCTCCCAAATTTTGAGGGTAATTAGCCTATATAATTAGGAACAGATGTCTTATACGGTCCACGCTCGGTAAATGGGGCCAAACGGTCTTGGAGACCGTTTTCCCTGTCGTGGTCTCGAGACCGTTTTCTCACCTCGCGGTCTTGAGTCCGAGAGAGCAAACTGTTGGGACCGTTTAAGAAAGTGAAAAGCGGTGGGTTTTTCTTTGAAATCACGCCTTCATCTCCTAGCTCAAGAACAGTACAGATATCCCACGGGTTTGCTTGCAAAATAGCAAAGAACAGCAAGATACATGAAGGACTATCATCTAACCGCATATAAAAGATGTGTGTAGTAAAGCATGGGTTTAGAGTTATAAAACCCGCCTAAAGCTTGCTTCTTGAGCTCCAAGATTTCAAGCTCCAAGCTCTAATGGCGTCCTGGAGTTCTTACAGGTTGGCCAAGGTGAAAAATCCAAGGAAGGATGAAAAGAGACGACTAGAAAGGTAGGGTTTCAAGAGTTAGCCATGAAGATGACCTTGAATTCGAGTTCTAACCATGGAATTAGGCAAGAAGAGGGGTTTAGACCTACCTTGCACCCCTTGGTCGTCCTCCTTAGCTCCAAGGAAGTCCTTGGTCGTCTTTGGTGAAATGAAACAGTAAGGGAACGAAGGGTAAGTTCCCTTGCAACTAAGGGAAGGAGAGCTTATATACATGGGGTAGGATTTTCAACATTAGTTCATAAGTTGTCCATAATTCCAACTAGGTCCCTCCTTCTTTACTTGATCGTCCCTTCATCTTTATTATAAGGACAAACCTTCTCTTAAGTTCTTAGGAAAATAAGGTAAAGGAGAGCAAGCTAATAATGAGGTACATACATAAAGAAATATTGCACATATACCCTGATTATTCAATCACAAAGCATATCTCATAACTTGATAATTCAATTGAGGTGACTCCCTCATCATTTCTTTTCTTAATGATGGCAAGAGTCTAAAAAGATACATTAGATGACATATTTTACAATTTGGATTCCTTAATTTGGGTAAATTGCATTTTACCCCAAATTAGGGTTTCAAGCACCGGGATTGCTTCCACAGCTGCACCTTGGTGCCCTGGCTTGGGAAATCCCTCAAACTTTACCAAAAAGATTCTCATGATGTCTCAAAATCAGAGGAACATCTCAACATGTGCAAATTACAAGCTAACCCTTTTAGCTGGGTAAATTGCACATAGGTCCCTGTATATCAAAACAATGCTACTACTTTAAATAAAAAGGAGTAAATACTGAGATATATGTTTCTGAGAACTTAATTACATGCTCAGAGTTAATCACAAAGATTTAATTACATATTTCGGCAAAACACCTAGGGTTGACTCATAACCCAGGTCAGGGATGTTACAAATTATCCACCCCTTACAAGGATTTCGTCCCCGAAATCGATAAAACATACTACGAGAAAAGGGCAGGATACTTCCTTCTCATCTCATCCTCTAACTCCCAAGTGGCTTCTTCAATACCACGATGGTTCCAGAGGACTTTCACAAGACTTATATCTTTCTTCTTTAGCTTTTTAATTCATTTATCAAGGATTGACACTGGTCCCTCCTCATAGGATATGTCATCATTCAATTCTACCTCCATAGGTTGTAGAACTGACTCGGTGTCTGGGTGACATTTCTTCAACATAGAAATATGAAACACAGGATGTAACCTCTGTAATTCTGGGGGAAGCTCTAGTTTATATGCTACCTTTCCAATCTGTTCAATGATTGGATAAGGCCCCATATATCTAGGAGCTAACTTCCCTTTCCTTCCAAAACGAAGGACCCCTTTCCAAGGTGAGACCTTAAGATACACTCTGTCTCCAACCTGGAACTCTAAGGGTCTACGACGTTTGTCGGCATAAGATTTCTGCCTATCATGAGTAGTCTTAATCTTATGTTGTATAACTTTAATCTTTTCTGTGGTTTGCTGCACCAGGTCAGGACCTAACAACTGGTGCTCACCAGTCTCAAACCAACACAAGGGTGATCTACAACGTCTACCATATAAGGCTTCATAAGGTGCCATATCAATACTATGCTGATAGCTATTGTTATAGGCAAACTCTATCAAGCTTAAGTGTAGATCCCAGCTTCCGGTGAACTGGAGAACACATGCTCGTAACAGGTCTTCTAAGGTTTGTATGGTCCTTTCCGACTGTCCATCAGTCTGGGGATGAAAGGCCGTACTAAACCTTAGCTTAGTGCCTAAGGCTTTGTGCAACTGTTCCCAAAAACGACTGGTAAATTGAGGACCTCTGTCAGAAACTATTGTGATAGGAACTCCGTGCAAACGCACTATCTCTTGAACATACAACTCTGATAACCTTTCAGCAGAATAGGTTGTTTTGACAGGTAAGAAATGTGCTGTCTTAGTCAACCTATCAAAAATTACCCAAATCGAATCATGTCCTTTGCTTTTCCTGGGTAGGCCAACAACAAAGTCCATGGTCACATGGTCCCACTTCCACTGTGATATGGGTAAAGGTTGCATTGTTCCTGCAGGCTTCTGGTGTTCAGCTTTAACTTGCTGACACATGGGACACCTCAGAACAAACTCTGCAACGTCCTTTTTCATCCCAGGCCACCAATACAGACCCTTCAAATTCCGATACATCTTGGTGCTTCCTGGATGCATAGCATACACGGAAGAATGGGCTTCTTCCAGGACTAACTTCCTCAAGTTGTCCACATCTGGCACTATCATTCTTCCATTATAACAAGCTACTTGATCTTTTGAGTCATGAAAACCATCTTGCTTCTCATTTCCATACTCAGATCTTATATGTTGAACTGCAGCATCACCTAGCTGTGCCTCTTTAATCTGCTCCATTAGAGTAGGTTTAATATGCATCTCTGCTAACAAACCGGTTAACAATGACACCTTCAACTGTACATTGTCTTGCCTTAAAGAGATAAGCATATCTCTTCTAGAGCATACTAAAGAGTTTAGTTGTGCTCTATTCATGGTTGATGTTGCTGATTTCCTACTCAAGGCATCTGCAACAACATTGGCCTTGCCTGGATGGTAATCAATTGTACAGTCGTAGTCCTTGATTAATTCCATCCAGCGACGTTGCCTCATGTTGAGCTCATGCTGAGAGAAGATATACTTAAGGTTTTCGTGGTCTGTGAAAATCTGGAATGTTTCTCCGTAGAGGTAGTGCCTCCAGATCTTCAAAGCATGAACCACATCAGCTAACTCCAGATTGTGTGTTGGATAATTCTCCTCGTGTTTCTTAAGATGTCAGGAAGCAAAAGAAATCACTTGTTTATCCTGCATCAACACACATCCAAGTCCATTCTTGGAAGCATCACAGAAAACTATATACCCTTTTCCTTGTTCATGTAGCACTAGCACAGGTGCACTTGTCAACCTCTCCTTCAGCAACTGGAAAGAATGTTGACACTTATCACTCCAAGAAAAAGGAACATCTTTCTGGGTCAACTTGGTCAAAGGTAGGGCTATAGAACTAAAGTTCTTAATGAACCTTCGATAATAGCCAGCTAACCCCAAGAAACATCGAATCTCCGTCGGTGTCTTTGGTTGTTCCCATTGTAGAACAGATTCTACCTTTATAGAGTCAACACGAATTCCCGAGGCAGATATCACATGCCCAAGAAAAGATACTTCCGGCAGCCAAAACTCACATTTGCTAAACTTAGCATACAGCTTATGTTCTCTTAGCAAAGTCAAAGCTTGGCAAAGATGCTGCTCATGCTGCTGGGCATCCTTACTATAAATCAGTATGTCATCTATGAAGACGACAATACACTGATCAAGGAAAGGTCGAAAAACTCTATTCATGAGTTCCATGAATGCAGCTGGTGCATTGGTTAGTCCAAACGACATAACCGTGAACTCATAGTGACCATATCTTGTCCTAAAGGCAGACTTGGATATGCCACTATCCTTAATACGGAGTTTATGATATCCAGACCTCAAGTCTATTTTTGAAAAGACGGTTGCACCACGCAACTGGTCAAAGAGATCATCAATCCTCGGTAGAGGGTACTTATTATTTATTGTTACTTTATTGAGTTGTCTATAGTCGATGCACAACCGCATTGACCCATCTTTCTTTTTAACAAACAAGACCGGAGCACCCCAAGGTGAAGTACTCGGTCGGATAAAACCTCTCTCAAGTAACTCTTGAAGCTATTTCATGAGTTCTGCCATCTCGGTAGGCGCCATCCTATACGGAGTTTGAGCTATGGGTTTCGTATCTGAGATCAGATTAATTTCAAAATCAATCTCCTGAGGTGGTGGTATACCAAGAAGTTCTTCAGGAAACACATCTTCGAATTCCTTGACTATAGGAACTTCGGTAGGATTGGAACTTTCCTTGGTAACATCTACCACATGGGCCAAGAATGCATAACATCCTTGCCTCAACAACTTATCAGCAACCATAGCTGATACAAGACAGGTAGGCAGAATCTTTCTTTCACCTTGAAAGATCCATGTGCTACTCTCATCAGCAAACACAGCCAACTTGGACTCACAATCCAAGACAACTCTATACCTTTCTAAGGTATCCATCCCAAGGATTATATCAAATCCCTACATATCAAGTGGTATAAGATCCACTTGAATGCGATGGTCAGAAAAGAAAAGGATGCAGGGAGAACATACCTCCTGCAAAATGACAGACCCACTCAACGGAGTCTCTAACAACAAACTATCTGCCCTATGACTAACAGTCATATTGCAATTACGAATCATTTCATGAGAGATGAAAGATTGCGTAGCACCCGGATCAATCAGAACAGATACATCACAGGATATAGACACATCGGAATATAAAAATTTCATCTGACCTGCCACTACCCGTGGATTGACCACTGCCTCAGGTGGGTTCATAGCATAGAACCTCGCAGTCACCTGGTGTTGAGGTGGTGTTGATGATCCAGCTTGAGACGCTTGTCCACGTCCTCGAGCTGCTCCTTGATGTTGTCTATTCTGAGATCCATGTTGATTCTGTCTCGGGAGTTGTTGTGTCACACCGACAGGCCTAGAACGGCAATCCTTCATCAAGTGTCCCACCTTACCACAGTTGTAACAACTCTTCTCCTGTTGTTGTGGTCTGGCTGGTCCAGTAACTGACACAGATGCAGAACTGTGCGTCCCTTGAAGCGGTTGACTCTGTCCTCTACCTCTGCTTGGTGTCCATTGAGTTTGAAAACTCGATCTGGGTGGTGGAGGGTTAGGTGCAGAGAATCTAGGTTTCTTAGAATCCCTAGATGAAGAACCCTGGAACTGTGGATATCTTTTATGGGTTTGTCTTTTCTCGACCACAGATCTCTCTATCCTTTGGACTGACTCAACGAAGGTAGAGAATCTCTCTCTATTTTCTAAGGCAGACACAGGGGTTGACATATCAGAATTCAAACCCTTCTCGAATCTTCTGATTCTTTCCTCATCCATAGCGGCCATGTGCAGACAGAACCACAGCAACTCCATGAACTTAGCTTCATACTCACTAATGTTCATCATACCCTGCCTTAGTTTCTCAAACTGGGAGATCTTCTCATCTAGGAAGGTCTTTGGAAAATATCTATTGATAAATTCCCGACGAAACTCTTCCCATGAGAACTCTACTCCAGGTCTCTTCTGCTCTTCCATGTTCCACCAGTGACCAGCACTGCCTTTGAGAAGATAGACAGCATGTCTAACCTTCTCAGCTTCCGGAATCATAAGAATCCTGAAAGCCTTCTCCAACTCTGTCAACCATAAGTCAGCATCTGCAGGGTTGGCAGTTCCGAAGTACTCGGTAGCTCCGACACGACGAAGTCGTTCGAATGTCTTACCAATACCTTGTGCTTCAGACTGGACAGGTGCCCTGGGTGTAGGAATGGGCATCCTATCGGTTATATGTGTCATGGTAGTCATGAACTGCCCGAACATCGTCTGTACAGTTGGATCACTCATGTCAGCCGGGTCGAACTGGGGTGGCTCTCTTGGCGACTCAGGTGCAGGTTGTTCTATTCTCGGAACTCTTGCACCGCCTCGAGGTGCACTAGCACTACTCTCTGCCACGTGCTCATCACGATGTTCTGACATTCTTATGTATCTTCTTCTCCTGAGGAGCAGAAGATTCTATTAGATAAGGAAGGAGTACTAAAGATAGACCCGACATCCTAAGTCCTATGCCTCTGTAGACTCAACCGACCTAGAGCTCTGATACCACTGGTTGTGGGCTCTGATCGCCAAACCATGACATAAACACGATTAAAACTTACCGGAAATGAATCGGTAATCAGCGGAAGACAAAAATCATGGAAAATTAAAACTTTTTGTGACAAGAGCTTGAATCCATAAAAGCTTCTTTCATAAAGTGGGATAAACTGTTTACATCTCAGGATAATTACTTCTTGAGTAATTATATACATCAAGATACAAAATCTCAAGATCACTATACAAAAGACTCCAAGACCTGAGAGTACAGAGGACACATAGGACTGACTCTAACTACACCATATAGCAGGACAATCTCCACCTGAGATTACTGCTGCCCCTGATGCTGCTGCTGAGACTGATCACCTGTAGGCTGGTTCCTTCGTCTCCGACGTCCACCTAAAAGGTTGAAGCCTACGGGGTGAGACAATTATACATAATTGTCCCAGCGAGAGTTATAACTCTTCCCCAGAAGCTTTATTATAACATCAAAGAATATCTTAAACAGTAAGACCTTCATAGTATTCTATAACAGTTGCAGGTATAACAAGATCTCTACAATTAGGAGATATGAAGAATATAAGCACTATTGCAATGTAACATCAATCAACTAACTTGGAGTTATCTCTAACAAGTTATACTACATGGTTGATTATATTTTACAAACAACATTATGCCCTGTGGAGTTGAGGCATACCACTCATACTCCAACTGATCGCTGAGAAGTCACATCAGTATCATACATAGGTCATTAAGAGAGCCGGATTCTCATGACCTTCACCTTCCTCAGTCAGTAAGAGGATCACTTGTAGGACATCTCGTGTCTCTACTGCTATAGCTCACTAGGGTAAACTGGTCCTTCGCTATTCTAGAGTCACAGTGGCATTCTGTACTCTCTTCGTCATCAGGAGGTTTCATGTTTACCTACCACTGATACGGATATCTATACTTTCTTCCTCATCAGGAGGTTTCATGTTTACCTACCACTGATACGGTATGGAAATATAGTGAATGATGGATGGATTACACATCTACATCACTTTCCTACACTAGGATGTAAGGTTCGACACATCCATGTACCCCACATACTCAAAAGTATGTGCTCCAGGAGTTCCCTGAGGAAAACCTGTTTCGCCATCACTTAATCTCTGACAATGATGGATCTATGATCAGGGCTCTACATTATACTTGATTAGTTAGGTACATTCAGTATTCTTTAACATCATACATTGTTCTTCAAACAATAACAGTAGCATAACAGCTATAAGAGAAGAATACTAAATGTAATATGCCTAACTCATATCAATCATCATTCCTCATTATCCTCATCACAAGTCATCTCTAAAGCATGACCTTGATGGTATTCATGTCTTTCACAGCTCATTATCATCATAGGATGCCATTGACAAGGCATCAAGTTACTTTTCTTATTCATAAGGCTAACAACATGCCTTTAATGAATAGAACATCAACATCCATACCTAGATATGATTACCTTCATATCAGAACCTGCATGGTTAATACAACTGATAAAGGTAATAAAAATAAGGAATATACTTCCTACTCTTATCATAAGAGTTAAATCTCTAATTCATATCAAATAGAGTTTAATACTCAAAAGCATGCCATTACCCTATAATTAGGGTTTACTGTTCATATTATATGTCATCACCCTTGAATTAGGGTTTACTATTCACATTAAGGTGAATTGAACTCATAACATCATTATGTATGAATAACATCATCACTGATGCCCTTAGATTAGGTAAAGGTTCATCATTTATTATAATTAGGGTTTCTATGACCTCACACAGATGGACCATACCCTAATTATGCTCACTTATGTGCATTGGAGATGCTTTACTTGAATTTCCACTTAAAAAGGGTACTTTCTCTCTCTAGAAGTACTTTCTCTCTCTAGAAGTACTTTCTCTCTCATCATAATGTTAGGTGATGTCAACATCACTCTAAAACAGGTTGGATTGAGTCATCATAGGCTAACATAGCCAAAAACATCACCATTATGTGATTAGAGTTACTTTCTCTCTCTAGGGTACTTTCTCTCTCTAGAGTACTTTCTCTCTCTAAAGTACTCTCTATTTCATCATACTAATGGTTAATGATAACATTAGACTAGATCAAGTTGGATAGAGTCATTATGACTAAAAACATCATTCTCATGTAATTAGAGTTTGAATTGAGCAAGGTATAACTCAATTGACCCTTCAGGGGTATTTTGGTAATTCACCCCATTGATCATCATTATGGTCAAAAACCTTAGTCAAATAACCCCTTACTATCCTAGATTATCATTAGGGTTTGATTTGAGCAACATTGGACCATTTATATTATGAATTGATTGAAAGAAGTCAACTTGGAATTACATTGATTGATTTCAATCAATAATCATCAATTGAGTTGAGATCGGTTGAAAGTGTTGACCGTTTGCCCACTTTGACTTTCCAAGACCGCGAGCCTCCTTCTAACTTCAAGACCGCGAGCCCCCTTAGGTTTCATGACCGTGAGCCTCTTCAAGTGGTTCAAGACCGTGAGCCTCTTCAAGTGGTTCAAGACCGTGAGCCTCTTCAAGTGGTTCAAGACCGCGAAGCCCTCTCATTGGTTCAAGTTGATGTTGAGACCGCGAAGAGACGTTGACCGTTTGCCCATCTTGACCTCAGGACCGCGAGGCCCTTCGCGGTCTTGAGACCGTGAGCCTCCTTTCGGTCTTGAGACCGTGAGCCCCCTCACGGTCTTGAGACCGCGAGCCCTCTCACGGTCTTGAGACCGCGAGGCTCTCAAGGTCTCAACCGTTTGGTCCATCAACAAAATCAATAAAGCAATCGATGGTGTCAAATGATGTTGAAGCCCTAAAAAGGTCAAAGCTATGTTGACCACCTATGGATTGGGTCAATAAAGGTTATGCTTAACCAATTTGTCATTCAATTGACCCTCAATTGTTGACCAATTAGGATTGAAATCGATTCAATTAGGGTCTATCAATGTTCACCCATCAATACTCAACAATGTGCATCAACACAAGGTTGAACCCTTCAATTGAGCTCCAATTGGGCTCAAACTTGTCCCAAACGGTCTTGAGGTCATGTGGGTGGACCCCACATGGTCTTGAGACCGTTTGCCCAAGATTTCATCAAAATCTAAGGTGATTTGATAGGGGTTGAACCATGATTGAGCCACAAGACAGAATTTTTGATTAAATTGATAACTTATTTGCAATTGGGTCCTCAATTGGTCAACTTACTCAACCCTATACCTTCAAACGGTCTTGGGTGATTGTCCTCTCGGTCTTGAGACCGTTTGGATGAGTTCCAAACGGTCTTGAGACCGTTTGCCCATCCAATTTTGGATTCTAGTGGAAATTCATCAAGGTTGAACAAATTGAGTTGATGATTATATCAATATTTAATTGCAATGTAATTTGGTGTAATTGTACCTTCAATTGGTCAACTATCCTTGACCCCAGACCTCCAAATGGTCTTGGTCCCAAACGGTCTCAAGACCGTTTAGGTCAATCAACCCTAAAAACCCTAATTAGGTCACCATAATTTCAGTACTGATTTTACCTAGGGTTAGCCCTAGTATTCACCCTTTAACTCTTAGCCCGTTTGGAATTAGACCATCAAACTTGGTGAGTTGTTAATTGACATAGTTTTGAACAGTAATTTCATATGGTCAACGCTTAGTCAACGACCTTACACGGTCTTGGGACCGTTTGCCCAAAAAGGCAATTTCGGACCGTTTGAAAATCAGTAATAAATTCATTTAAAGTTGTCACTTAAAAAGGTCATATCTCCCTATTCCTTTGGAGTTAGCCTCCCAACTTTTTAGGGTAATTAGACTATATAATTAGGAACAGATTTCTTATACGGTCCACGCTCGGTCAATGTGGCCAAACGGTCTTGGAGACCGTTTTCCCTGTCACGGTCTCAAGACCGTTTGCTCACCTCGCGGTCTTGAGTCCGAGAGAGCAAACTGTTGGGACCGTTTAATAAAGTGAAAAGCGGTGAGTTTTTCTTGGAAATCACGCCTTCATCTCCTAGCTCAAGAACAGTACAGATATCCCACGGGTTTGCTTGTAAAATAGCAAAGAACAGCAAGATACATGAAGGACTATCATCTAACCGCATATAAAAGATGTGTGTAGTAAAGCATGGGTTTAGAGTTATAAAACCCGCCTAAAGCTTGCTTCTTGAGCTCAAAGCTTTCAAGCTCCAAGCTCTAATGGCGTCCTGGAGTTCTTATAGGTTGGCCAAGGTGAAAACTCCAAGGAAGGATGAAAAGAGACGGCTAGAAAGGTAGGGTTTGAAGAGTTAGCCATGAAGATGACCTTGAATTCGAGTTCTAACCATGGAATTAGGCAAGAAGAGGGGTTTAGACCTACCTTGCACCCCTTGGTCGTCCTCCTTAGCTCCAAGGCAGTCCTTGGTCGTCTTTGGTGAAATGAAACAGTAAGGGAACGAAGGGTAAGTTCCCTTGCAACTAAGGGAAGGAGAGCTTATATACATGGGGTAGGATTTTCAACATTAGTTCATAAGTTGTCCATAATTCCAACTAGGTCCCTCCTTCTTTACTTGATCGTCCCTTCTTCTTTATTCTAAGGACAAACCTTCTCTTAAGGTCTTAGGAAAAGAAGGTAAAGGAGAGCAAGCTAATAATGAGGTACATACATAAAGAAATATTGCACATATACCCTGATTATTCAATCACAAAGCATATCTCATAACTTGATAATTCAATTGAGGTGACTCCCTCATCATTTCTTTTCTTAATGATGGCAAGAGTCTAAAAAGATACATTAGATGACATATTTTACAATTTGGATTCCTTAATTTGGGTAAATTGCATTTTACCCCAAATTAGGGTTTCAAGCACCGGGATTGCTTCCACAGCTGCACCTTGGTGCCCTGGCTTGGGAAATCCCTCAAACTTTACCAAAAAGATTCTCATGATGTCTCAACATCAGAGGAACATCTCAACATGTGCAAATTACAAGCTAACCCTTTTAACTGGGTAAATTGCTCATAGGTCCCTGCATATCAAAACAATGCTACTACTTTAAATAAAAAGGAGCAAATACTGAGATATATGTTTCTGAGAACTTAATTACATGCTCAGAGTTAATCACAAAGATTTAATTACATATTTAGGCAAAACACCTAGGGTTGACTCATAACCCAGGTCAGGGATGTTACAAAATGATTGAAAATCGGCGTTCAGGCATCACATGCTCAAAATAAGCAGTTAATTGTGTGTAGAAAAAATGGACTATCTGAATGGAAACTCGGCAGAAGGAGGAGTAGCACTTCTGGAATGTTACTCGGAAGGCAAAAAAAAAAAAGAGCTTTTCAAAAGTTTTTGGGGGTTCAAGAAAACAAAATGTTGTCCCCGATAATGGCGCCAAATTGTTAGTGCGTCACAGAGCACTTACAATCACTATGATATTTATCCTAGATTTTAATCCTTTTTCTACTTCCGATTAAGGATAGTATAGAAAGGGTTGATCCCACGAGACAACTTATTAAGATTGTTATCTCTAATCTCAATTGTTTGAAGAACTTGTTATTTGTTTTTGGTATTTTTTAGATTTGGAATAGAAATTAAAAGTTGAGTTTGGGGGTTGATGATTGATCACTAAGAAAAGAAATTCAGGAATGAAAATGTACTTAACAAGAATGTAAATTTTCCCTATCATAAGGAAAATTAAGATTGTTGTTAGCATAAGAAAAACTATTATGAATGAAAGGTCTAGATTTTAAGAAAGTAAATGAGTAGTGATTGGAATAAAGAAATGGGAATCGAGGCTTTAGGGGTTTTCACCACCTTTGCCTAGGCAAAAATAAACTAATCCTTAAAAATGACAGATTCGATGAAGGAAAGTGAATTAACAAAAATCCACTAAAGATGAACTCCACATGAGCCCATTGCTCTTGGTGCTCATGTTTCTTAGTCTATCATCCTAAAAGAAGATCCATGGTCATTTCAAAACTCCTATGCGATTGAGTTTGTTGTTCTAAATCCAAACTTCCACGGTCATATCCATCTGGATTAACTTTTGATCAAACTAATTAATTACTTTTTTTTGGAAGTTAGGAGGCAATCTTATTCATCCCGCCCTCCTCTTGTGAGTGACAAAATCAAATTACAATCACTAATCATGCAATCAAAATTAAACATGGTAGTACTACCACCATTACAAAGGTCCCTAGCTATGAGATTACAAATCTCATTAGGTGGGGTGGTATACCCCCTAGACTGAAGGTTGTTTTTTAAGTGAAATTTGGCTAACCCATCCACAAAAGAATTACCTTCTCTAGCGATATAAGTCACTCTCCATTTAGGTCTCTGCAGATTTTCGATCTTGGACAGATACTTCACATATCTAGGATTCTTCTCCTTGTCTTTTGACACTAATCTTACTGCGGTTTGTGAATCTGATTCAATAACGACCAACTCATAGTTATTAAAACTAGCCAACTCCATGGCCATACAAATTGCATTTAGTTCAGCACCAACCACATCGTCACCTTTTGTGTTCTCGGCCAAGCCTCCCAGCCATTTCCCCTCATTGTACCATGCTACAACAGTGTTGGCCTCTTTCCTCTCCTTCACCGCAACATCGCAGTTCATCATGGTGGTCGAACGTCCCGGTCTCTCCCACCTAACCTTCTTAGTCGTGCATAGTTCCTTTGGTTGTATGTGAAATGCTTCCAATTGCGTTCTCTACTCCTTTCTAATGTGGTTGACCTACTGGTATGTGTGTCTCCTTTCACCTTCGAAGATATGTCGGTTCTGGCAGAACCAGATGTGCGCATAGGCAGTGAGAAAGAAGCAAGTGAATTATTCACCCTCCTGGAGCTGCTGGTGGATCCATTCTCTAATATCCTGCTCCTCGAAGAACCTCTGACTATTCCCTCCTGTCAATAGGTTCAACCAAACCTCTTTCGCATATTGGAAATCTGTAATACCGTAGATCGTGGTCTCCTCTTCAGAATTGAAGTGGGTACAAGAGATACTATGGGTTAGGTGTCGTTGGACCCTCCTCTTGTTAGTGAGAATTTCTTCATGCATCATCAGCCAAGCAAATGACTTATATCGAGGTGCAACAGTAGCCTTTCTAACCTCCATCCATTTCCCATTGGTAGGTAGACCCTTACCAGTTCTCAACACCTTGTATGCAGTTTTGGTTGAGTAGTTTCCATTTGTTGTATACTGCCATACGCGGACATCTTCTCCATCCTGGTCGGATAGGACTCTCAGTCGCATAATGTCACAAACTAGATGCACGGTCAGCCAGTCCTCAAGGAAGTCGACATCCCAATCCTCCTCCAGATTAACCAAACTATAGACTTTCAGGTCTGCAAGCTCGACAAGTATTAGACGGCTAGTATGATGTTTCAGTAGCGGCCCGTCCCTCCACCACCCGTCCTCCCAGACATTGAAGCTACACCCATTCATGGGGATAATATAGGAATTCTCTTCAATACATGGTCTCGCCACTATAGCCGTTCTGCCAAGCCTGGACATATGAGAACATTTTTCATTAACCACCTTCTCGTAATGCCTCCTCATGGTTCTACACCAAACTGAATTGCGATTTGTGCTCATCTCCCACGCATGCTTGTATAGTAATGCTTGATTCCATTTTCTCATGCTCTTGATTCCCAGTCCTTCATCTTCTTTGCTACAAGTAACCTTGTCCCACACCACTAGTGCTATTGGGTTGCCTTTATGAACACCCCCCAGACAAACCTCCTAATCGTATTGTCTATTCTATCATACAGTCGGGCCGATAGCAGTGTTGTTTGCATCACATAAGTTGGCATCGCCGCAAGAGTGGCTTTCTCTAAGCATGTCCTACCTACCAAGGATAGGCTTCTAGCATCCCACACAGTAGTCCTCCCTTCTACTTTATCCATAACCTCTACATATGTGGTCTTGTACACTCTCTTGTGAAGGATGGGGACCCCCAAGTACTTCCCCAAATCATCAACAATAGCTTGGAAATTACATAATTTCTTGATTTTCCTCCTTATCCTTCTATCCACTCTCTTAGAAAAGAAAACTCTAGTCTTTGGGTTTGACATTGTTTGTCCGGACACAGCCTCAAACTCATTGAAGCAGCTTAGAATCGTCTTTATGTTTTTTGTAGATGCTTGTGCAATTAATTACTTCGATAGATCAATTAGTTATCAAACCCAAAATCCTTCTAGAATTGTTTTCAAGGAAAAGTCGATAAAGCCATGGCTAAGGGGTTATTCCTCTTACCTCTACAGAGAACTACTCACTCATGCTTGTGGAGAAAAGGGAGACAGAGGGAAGAAGAGTTCTAGCCATAGTCTAGTCTTACTAAAGGATAGTTCCTTTAGCTAAAGTCAATGAAATGGCCGACACTTAATCCCTTGCTCTAGTCCACGGAAGAATAAGAGGAAGAAGAAACTAGATCTAAATGAGTAAAGTAAAAGAACAACAATTGAAGGAAACACTTAGCATGTAAAAACTAATCTTTATTGATGGAAAGAACATAATAACATAAGAACACAAGAAGATTGCTCAGAAATCCCATACAAAGATGATACAAAAGATGATCTGAAAGATGGAGAACTCTCCCTCCTTTCATAGGACAAGGATGGGGTAGGCTTCCCTCAAAAGAGGGGGAAAAGGGGAGGGGGGATATAAAGAGAGCCGTCCATTTGAATTTTCTGGATCCGGTCAATAGAAATTTGATTGGTTTTAATTGTCTTGACGATGCAACTGTCTTCAATACAGATTCCGACACCAGCATTTTCGAACGTACTTCTCTCCCGTTAAAAGCATAAACCCGGTCCATATAATATGATATTCTTTTATTAAATTAAATTTTCTTTCCAATGAATACTTGTACACTCAATTTGGACTTTAGATACAATAGTTATGGCACTTTTGGTGACGGGTATACATTGATTACAGGACTGCTGCAAATTGTGGGATTATACTCCAAGAATATTTATCCCATTTCCTACAAAAAATCCAAGAAAATATAATTAAAATTATACTTAAAGAGAAAAATATAATATAATATAATTAATTATAAAACTAATAAAATAAACAACAAAACAATCCTAAAAACATATCTAAAAGATGTAAATAAAAATGATAAAAATACATTTATCATAGTCCTTGTCGACGCCTGTCACCATGCCTCAGTGGCTCCTTGGCCATGGAAACAATGTCCATGACTTCCCTCAATCTCGAGGATCATTATTCGATCTTGTTAGAGCTACTTTGTAGTCTCTCATTGTGGCTTTGGTTAATGGTTACTCCCCCTATTTCTTCTTCTTTCGGTGAGCCTTCTTGAGGTGTTGTACTCTTCAGAACCCAAGCATAGGCTCTTCGTGTCTGCTATCTCCTATAGAACAATGGAGCACACGACTCTCTATGAGGCAAGGGCTAACAGCTAGGATCAACGCTACTAGAGAACCAAGTGAGTTTCTCGCGCCATGGCTCACAAAGGAACAATCCAACTCAGCAAATGACCTTAAAGCCCAAGCCAGTTCAATCAGTTGATTAAAGTCACAAGGGCATTTTGGGGATTTTATGTGTGCTTTTGATTCACCGGCCGTGAGATACAAGTGTTGACCTAATTGACTCTTTTTCCCTCTCTATGTTAATTGCATGTAACACACACCTAAGGATTTTTGGTATTTCCACTTTTCATTTACATCAAATTTATTTTCGAGTTTAACGGGTGTCACACCAATGTTTCTTGAATAATGATTGGTTAGTTTTGCAAAATTCATAACATTTTCATATGACCTCCTAAAAATACAAAATAATACTCATTGAATTTTCTTTTAAAAAGGAACTCGAATTTTTATGTTTTAGGGTTTGTTTCCCCTCGAATAAACCCTAGTTTGCTAATGAGTTAAATCTAGGGTTTAAAATGATGAATAAAACACAAGGGGTGTATTTTATGTTATGAACAAAATGTTTAGGGTTCAATGGACCCCAAGAACGTGAACAAGGTTTCTTCCACCTAAGGATAGCAAAGAGGCCTACTCTAAATAAAAGGTAAGTGGTTCATGACCATTAGTATTTATGTTTATTATACCTAGTACATTTACATGCCTCTTAACAGAGACCTACATGTCCAATATTCTAAGTCAAGATATGCATGCCGGATTTTATATGCTTATGATTATGAACTTTCATATACTCAATACATTAAGTAGTTATTAGTCATGGAATGATTAAAGTTTCTTAATTAAGTTCATAGGGAGGATAAAAGAGTACATTCCTATCATACTCCTTAGAAATGTTTTAGGACCACAAGATGAGAAATGAAAAGTAAGACTGCCTTGCTTCAATGGGCATGTGATACAACCATGTATTAGGATTTTAAGTACAAATATGTTATTAGGATCTCTCATATATATATGTGTAAACATTTATTAATATTTCAAGTAGAAACTTGCTATTAAGATTCCCCTTGTTTGTAGAAACAACTGTGTACTAAGAATTCAAGTAGAAACATGTTATCAAGATTTCTTATATTTAGAGATCTAAGAATCAAGAAGTTAATTAGATTCCTTAGAATGATTACTATTTAAAAGTTAAGTACCATGTGAGGATATTAATGTTGAACATATTAAGGCATGGCCTATTTTTCAAGATAAAGGTAATATTGGGATTTGGATATATTATTTATGATGATGATATTATCAAATTGTGAGGCATTAAGTCATGATTAAGTTGCAAGACGAGATTCTATAAGATCCCTATTTTAAGAGTTAAGATACATGCTCATATTAATGCATTCATATTAGTCCTAATTAGATTTTATGGAGTCTATGCCACCTTGTCAGAAATCACACTTATAGATGCTTGATACCTAAATGACTCTCATATACTGAGTATTGATACATTTACTTCAGATCATTTTCCTAACCTTTTAGACTTAGTTGTAATATATCTAGTATCAAAAATTGATTAAGGCAGTCTATCAAATCAGAGTATTAGACTAAGGTTTATCCCGATAATAAGAATATCCATTTAGATTCATACTTAGATTGCACATTATGTGAGTAGTCAGATTCTAGATAAAGATACATGATAAGGGTTTTAGACCCAATCTCAGTTATGTAGTAGTTGTGATTCAAACTCATATCTATGAGTAGATTCAATTCAAAACTTTAGAGTAGAGATTCATATTTAGAAAAAGATTCAATTTTGACTAAGAATAATAGAACAAAGTCAGAGATAATAGTTCATATCAGAGTTAAGAAGCTAGGAACAATGTTATAAATAAGAGATTAAGACTCAAATATGAGAATATGAGAATAGATTCAAAGCTAAGAGATTAAAAATCAAAGATAAGAGAACAAAAATAGAAAATGACATCAGAACATTAATACATTATAGGATAAGTCCTCACCAGAGAGTCCTGCGATGATTCAGAGGGTGCATTGCACTAGACACTGTGGGTGTCACATGGGGCATGTTGCTCTATAGGGTGTGTTTCACAATAGAGGATACTTCAATGTCACCATAGGACACGTTGTGCCAACAGTGGGTGTGTTGCACCATTGAGGACACTTTGGTGTCACCAGAGGGCATGTAGTGTCAACAGAGGGTGTGTTGCAACATAGAGGACATTCTGTGTCAACAAAGAAGGACTTATCATATAATGGTGGCCACAATTAGATAAAATTAGAAATAAAAATACCTTAGTTTTGAGCATGTTTATAATCTCATCCATGAGGATGATGACAAAGATTCAGATAAGATACTTATGACCCAAGCATTTTGGTGTAGGTCATGAGACCCATGGTATATGTCTCCAAAAAATATAGAGTAGAAATATAGGAGTTAAATAAATAAGAGATTATTGGTTTCAGATTTTATAACATTTTATAAAATTTTAGTTCTTTAATAATGTATATTCTAGAATACTCATGGAACTTACTCTAATGATTATTTTCACCAATGCCTGGCGGGGGACGTGATGTCCTCAAGTTTTGGGGCTACTAATGATCAAAAGAGAAAGAAAAGGACTAGTAGATTCCTCAAGTAGATCGTGGTGTGATGTCATTTACCAAGAAAATGTAGAGTTTAAACATCTTTTATTTATTCTTAGTTATGTTATCAAATAGATAAGATTTTTGAGATGAAGATGATGTAGTTTTCTTTTAACAAGAACTATGTATGAATTAGTTATTAATCAATGCAAAGTGTTTTCATTTACTTTAATTGCAAAGAATAGCATTTTTTGACACCCCTCAGTGATATTCATGTGAAATGAAAAATATGGGTGTTACAGAAAGCATATTGATAAGTAGGCTAAACAGTGTACTATGCAGTAAAAGCGGGTAGTACAAGCTACATATACTAAATCTAAAGAAGAAAATACAAGATATATTGATATGATAGAATGCATGAATAGATTAATACCATGGTGAAACCAATGTTCTAAAAAATCCTTCCATTTTAATTTCCATCAACTTTACTTTTTGTTCTTTTATTTCTTGTTCTTGGTTTTTAATCACCAAATCAACTCTTTCCTCTTGACTTAGTTGATTTGACATTGATTCCCTTAATTAAATCTATAGTGCTCTTCATTAAAGTTACTTTTTTGAGGATTATGAAATAGATTAAGCACTAAGGATCCAAGCTTTTGTCATCAACAAGAATTAAAATTAAACATAAAGTCTAATGTTAGCATCTTTTAAGAGATCGGGGAAACAAATGATGGAATTAGGGTCTGAAATCAAGTACGTTGTGTATACTATTTGAGTTGATCAATTTGGAAAATGGGATCGTCTAATTTGGATAAGGGAGTGGAAAGTTATGCATTTTTGAATTCTTGTATCAAAACCATAGTGAAAAAGTGTTGATGGTGTTATCATTCATGTAGGGAAAAATCTCAGTTATAGGACGGTGATCAGGAAGCCAGCCAAAGAACTTCACCTGGGTGCCCACACACTATCCCCAAAGCCACATGGTGCCTAGATATTTGTTTCTCCTCAACACCTTGTGTTTCCTCGTCTCTTACATGTGGATCTGACCAAAATTGCATAGTTGGGTGTCGCTCTCTACTCTTCCATCATGGCTACAACCTATTAGTGCAACAATGACAATAGGTCAATGAAGCTGATCTACAAGCCACAGGGGCCAGTAAGGAGGCCAACCTGCACCACCTTGATTCCACAAAGGAAGTGGAGAGGTTAGATTGGATAGATAACCTAAGTAGATGAAGCCCCCTAAACTCCCATTGTGGCTATGCCATCAAGGTTGTTCTGGGTGGGGGAAGCAACCATGGGGAACCCTAGGGTGTGAAACAAAGGGGTAAATGGGGGATGGAAAGATGGTGAATAGAGACAAAAAGAATGGAGTGCTTAATGGCAAAATAAGAGGAAATATGGGGGACCTTAAGCAGTTTTGTAGTGGTGGTAGGTGGTTGCAATGGCTACACTTATGTCCATGTACAAAGGAGGAATGCACATGGTCAATGGTGGGATTGGGGGGTCTAATCCATGGAAACATATCCAAGGGTTGAATAGGATCAAGACAAACTCAAAGAGCAAGGTAACACCACCTAGGGGCATGGTTGTGCATCATATGGGTCCAATGAGTCTCGGCCCACCAAGAAAACAAAGTGATTAAAAATATTATAAATCAATGATAACTCAAAAATACTTTGTATGGTCATAACTTGGACTATGTAGGTCCAATTGAGATGAATTTTGCACTATTGGATTTATAATTGACTTATCTACAACATGGTATACATTATATATAAAGAATATCATATAAAAAGGGTCCATTTCACATGAAGTAGGGTAATTCATTAAGAGCTTGAATCTTAGGTCTATATGCAAATTCACATCACAAACTGAAATATCAAGCAAAAAGTGATGTAGTTGGATCAGTAACACTCTCAAATTATGGGATTTATATCCAATTAGAAAATATAAGTCACCATTAGAAAGAGTAGGTCCATAATGGTAGAAGGAGAAAGTTAGGTTGTTATTGGTACCTCCTGGACTGAGGTGGGATAGCCCCAGACCCTTCAAATCTTAGCTCGAAGGTCGATATCTTGGATCAAGTGGTTCCATGAACTTTCATGTTTTCTATTTCATTTCCTTTGGCGGTTTCAAGCCTTTTTAGATTCCTTCCATCTTTACTTTACAAAAGTTCTACATTTTATTCTATATTTTAATTATATTTACCTATCATCTTATTCATTGGGCCAATTTCTATGGGCTTCCATAGTGGAAACTTGCTCATATAGCTAAATTGCCTTTTTTCTCTCTATTTTTGCCTAGTGCGCTTGAACTAGATTGAAGGGATAATCTTGGAGCTTGAATAGATGTCTTAGACCGGTAAAGAAGGCTTATTGAGGGGATTTTTGTTTAATCATGTTTTCCTCATCTTATAAGGAAAGTGATATAGCTCTTGATGCATTTCTAGTCTACAATTCACTTGCAAAACCCTAATTGTGTTATAACTTGCTCATCCGCTAGAAGCATGTGACAATAGGTTATGTTTTTGAGTTGTTTCATACAACCATACCTATACTCTCATGTCTGTGTAGGGTGGATTTCAACCAAGATAACTATGTTGTATGTCTTGTATAGACTTTGAATCTAATTTTGAGAGGATAGAGGCCAAGGGAGGATTTATTAAGAATCTATTAGACAAGATACCCAAACATAATGAATCATCTAGGTTTTATCCAAAATGGCCTAGTTTCACTATGAGAGGAAAGTTCTCTTCATTAGGCATTTACATCCATAGATGTGTCAAACTTGACCTAGGTTCATCCAACCCAACTTTGGTTCACTTTGATTGGATCAGATTCCTTGTAGATTAATGTCACTCCTAATGCCACTTACTTCTTTGGACCTAAGAGGTAAGTCTTGCAAGTTAGGGGTGTTCATCCATTATCCTAGATAGAGGTATTAGTAACTGATGGGGTTTTAGTCAAACAATGTGAGAGAATGTCAGATGATCTCCACAGGAGTAGCTACCATGGTACATGTTGTGTTAGGATGTTAGTTTCTAGATTAGGTTTTTGAGGGTTTTCTATTCCTTCAAACAAGGTACATAGATAGTCTAATTTATGGTTGGATAGTCGGGAACTCCTTCTCTCATTTGGTAGGATTTGAAGGAATCTTCTTTCTTTACTTTAATTTGTTTTGTTTTCTTCAACTTGTTTTAGTTTAGTGCATATATCTAGCCATCTCTTTTTCTTATCTAAGAGTCATACCATAGGTGACTAAACATCCCCACATTCCTATGTTTGACTCTATTACTACATTGACCCCTTATATCATTATAGGAATCCCAAAGATTCGAGATATAAATATGAAGTTTATGCTTGATTATCAGGTCCATTTTAATCATATTGTAGAAATAATTCAAGGGTATTTCAGTCGATGGGCAAGTTTTCAAGCTTACATGTCTTTCCATGTTGATTATCAAGCTTTCTTAGGTGTTCCCAATGCACGATAGTTGCTTAAGCACCCTAAAACATGTAATATTCTCTCTTTGATTCTCTCTTTTATATATTTTTTCCTATCTTTTTCTTTTGTTGGTCGATCTCCATGGAATTCCATGGTGGTTTTTTTATGCGTATAGATAAAGAATCCCTCTTTTCTCTTTTTATCCCAAGTTGGCCATAGATATTTCTTATAGTTGCTTTGTTGGAGCACAAAGGAGTTGCTTGGTGGGAGTTTGATGTACATATCATGGTGTGTTTTGTTTTGCATGTTATCTTCATCTTCAAGTAAAGTGTTACAACTCTCGTTTTCTACTTCTTCCTACTTGATGCATACAAAACCATAATCTTTCCTTTCTTAACATGCCAACAAGTGGAATCTGGGCTATTTTTTATTATATCATTTGAGAACCAATTTTCATGTCTTTCTCTCTCTTTTAAAGATGATTTAAAACTACATTATACAACCCTAATATGTATACCAGCCAATTTTTTCGAAATATATGCATTTGGCCCAAAAACTACCATTTTCATGGAATTTTGATACCATACAATGGAAAAACGTGGCATAATCTTCCTTAACGTTTAAGAGTGATTCTTCAATGAAGTCAAGATGATTTACTAACTGTTATATTGATAATGCCATTGAACTGAGGTGTTGCACCTAAAAAGTGGTTCATATATGCATAAAAAAACTCCTTTTAAGGTATTTTGATTACATTTGACAGAAATACAAAATGCATGCCATACATTACTATTTGAATGTTTTAGTGTGATTATAAGTGGTTTTTCTTACTCTTATGATGCTAGAATTTTGTGCTATTTAGTGTTTACATGTTAAGGTGGCTATTTTATGCACAAAATTCTCTTTTTATGCCTAAACTTACATATAGTGAAACATTCACATACTTATGAGTTTTAATGATGTTTTCATGGTGATTTGTTGCTTTAAAGTGAAAATAAATTTATATTTTCACGTGCATTTCACATCTCTATGTGGGTTTGGCCTTGATATTGGCTTCAATGATGCTTTGGGCCTTTTATGGTTAATAATGGTATGATGGGCTCTGATTTGATGCATGAGCCTTGTTATTGTCAAGAACAGGTTGTTGTGCTTTCGTGTGCCCTAATTTTAAGACTTAGCCCTTAAAGTGTATTGATTTGGCAATTTATCCTTGGTTTTTCTTGTGTTGGTAATAGAACCATGATTTGGGTAGCTTGATATATGTTGTAATATGTTTTATATCTACTAGAGTTGCAAATTATTTGATTTAGGTCAACATAAATCATTATAACGTGTTCTTATAATAATATAGTTATGAGACAAGTAATAATCTTATGTGATCAAGGGTAACCCTAATCGTATTGTGCCCCATGACAGTAGAACTATCCTTGTATTTGTATGATATCGTAATGAAATAGTGTGTCCTTGTAGCAGATCGGTTGTTGTAAAAATGTTGCTCAGATTTGTATATTATTTAGCAAAATTAGTATGAAAAAGCATGGTTGGTTGGCATTCCAGTGTACTCTAAGATGCATGTTTTATCAGCATCCTTATATGATCTATGTTCTTTTTGTACCCTAGTGTTAGATGACATGCCTTGGGTACCTAGGATGAACCTAGTTTTCTTATGGACTGACCTTTGATAACTTTGCCAGTATTAAGGCCTTTATGCATAGTACTTTGTTTTTTCTTGATTTAGTAGAGATCTTATATACTCCTACAAATCCAAACATAAATTAGATGATTTGGGCTAATAGCCGCTAGTGGGAGTGATCATATGTATTCTTTTTTGAAAAATTATGGTAAATATATTTCCTAACCCCATAAGGGGACAAAATTATAAACTACATACAAAAATGTAGTTTACCTAAGAGTTTGATGAAGAGAGATCACAAGGATGAATCAGAAGAAAATAAAATTACATGAAGTCCCAATTTCTAGTAATAATACTATTGATTCTACTAAGTTTGTGCTTGTAGGTATCGAAGAGAGGATTCAACTCTTTCTCTAGTCCGTTGTATATGGCCAGAGTGTCTTTATGTCCTCCTCCATGTAATCTGGTATAACTTTCCATCCAGATGCTAGAGACACAACTAATAATTGCCCAAATTTCAATGATGTTATTATGGCTTGATCTACTGCCAATATTTCTTAGATAGTCACAAAAAGTATTGGAGCTCCTTATGTTCATCTTCAATTGGGCTCTTCCCCAGAGGTATTTCTAGAAGTAACTATTCTCAAATAGATGGTCATTTTTTTCTATTTCAGATTAACAAAGAATGCATAGGAGATTAGCAGTCAAATTTCATTTGCTTATCCTTTCCATCATGGGAAAAAAAATGTTGAGATCTCTAAAGGTAGTAAGTTCTCCAACGATGTTCATGCATGGTGACCAAAATATTTGGGAATGCTTTATCTTCATATTCTTTCTACCTATAGTTGGACCATAAACGAGTATCATCAGTTTGAATGAAGGAAGGCCAGAGATTCATCACCCTATGCTAGCTTGTTGAAGACCAACCATTGATGTTGGATATAAGATTGTTACCATATATTCTATTCATCCAAGTGCTCTAGAGAGAAGGCTCAGCTCTAGAGAGAAGGTTCATGCAAAAGTTTCTTGATTCTATTAAAAGTGTAGAAATCGGCCAGCTCCTTCATGAGACAAAGGTCTAACCCCCCTCCATTAGATGGATATAGAATTTTAGACTTGTTGGTGGGGTGTTTGGGACTACCCCAGATGAAGTTGTATAGAAGGATTTCCATTCTTGTCAAGGAGGAGGAAGGATTTTTGTGACGTCCCTAGATTTTCTAAAACGTAATCTAATGTGTGACATCCAATTGAAACCTCACTTCAGTAAGAATTCAAATTTAAACACCCCAAACTAGGCTAAGAAAAAGAAAATTAGAGGAAGTCAGAAGGAAACAATAGTAGCACTTGCACATGAACAATAAACAAACCACAACACATGTTCACCATTCAACATATAATTACATAATGAATTGTTACAACATTTGATGTTACACATTGAACAGTAAACTTTACATATACAAGTACTACATCTAAACAATAGGATCTTAAGACAATAGTTCTACCTGTTCATCACTTTCCACAGAACTCTCAACTATCTTGGATCTTCAGGATCACATGTCCACAACCTAAACAAAAGATTACATGTGGTACACATCAACACAATATTCAAGAATATTGTACTGAGTATGCCTACATGTGTTTTTATATACCTCTCCTTACTAAGCTTGGCAATAAGATAAAGCTATTACTTTCTAGTTATATAGAAATATAAGAAAGAGCATATACTTGCACAAAGATGTTCATTAACAAAAGAGAACACATGTTTTAAGCTCATTTTCCATTATATGTAAAGTTGATCAACCACTTGCACTATTCTACCAAAGAGATTTAGTGCTGACCTTACTATTATGCCAAAGAGATTTAGTACTTTCATAAATGCACTATTCTGTCAAACAGATTTAGTGCTCACATGTACTATTCTGCCAAGGAGATTTAGTACTTTCATCAATGCACTATTCTACCAATGAGATTTAGTGCTATCATATAATGCATCATATATCTTATGTTTCATGTGTTCATATCCACATTTGTATAGAAAATCAAGCAATATATCACACAAGAACAATCATTTCATCCTATACCATATGCCAAGTATTTTACTACACATGTAACACAAGCATATTGTATAATAAGCCAAGTAAGAGGTAGTGGTATACCTACATCAAGATATCCTAATCATCATATTCCTGAGTCACATATATCACTCTTGGTCAAACCCTTATTATTGAAAGATCATGTACTAACATTAGATTCTCATCATCTTACATCTCATCTTAACCCTAATGTGTCCATTTTAGGGTTTATCTTGGTTCATGAGGATATTCTCATAATTACTTATATTCACATCTTTTTTTTTTGGAAAATTTGGGTAAATATATTTCCAACCCTATAAAAGGGACAAAGTAACAAGCTATAGCTTATAGCTTACATGATAATACGAAAAAGAATTGGTTATAATTCCAAATTCCTGATTACAATAGGAGATAAATTAGCTAGTTCCTCTTTATGCATATTGTAGAGAAATTTGATTTCTCTGCCAATAGTATTGAACACCAGAAGATAGTCTTTGTTTTGAGTTCCATGCTTCCTATTGTTCCTCTCCTGCTAAATGATATGGACGCATCCAATGATTGTCCACAGGATCATAGTTTCCAGAGTTGTCCCTCTTCTTCTTGAACATGCGACCTTGAGGCACTCATATAAGTTATAGGGGAATCTAACATTAAATTTGAGTTGGACGCGTCCCCAAATATATTTCCAATAAGAGCAATTGCCAAACAGGTGATCAACACTCTCATTTGATGACCTGCACAAACAACATATGTCACTCACATTGGAGTGTCAAGCATTGATACGGTCCATGGTGGGCAGCAGATTTTTGCTAGCTCGAAAGCAAGTTAGACTCCATCTAGGGCGATGATATTTGAACCAGAGATTCTTGAAAGTGTTATCTATATTTCCCTTTTGGAAACAACTTTCCCAAAGCATATTTTCATCTTTTTTGGTGAACTGTGGCCACAGCTTCACCATTCTTCTCCAAGTAGTAGAGTAACCCCATGTGAGTGAAGTTTGAACACCAAGATTGGACCCGTATCTACTCCACATCCATATACTCCATATCCAATCACTGTGCATCAGCTTCTTTATCCTTTTGAGAGTGTGGAAATCTTTCAGTTCATTAAGATTCTTGAGGTTGATACCACCTTCAGTTCATGGATAAGCAAGCTTGGTCCATGATGCCGCATGGACTGGATTGCACCAGATGAAGTCAGCCATCATGATTTCCATTCTATGAAGAGCAGCTAAAGATACCTCTCCTTGGTGAAGCCAATATTTTATCAATCCCATAGCACAATGGTTGATAAGAATTAGTCTTCCTTCCATAGCTATCTTCGATCTAGTCCATCTAGCAATCATGTCTCTCAGTTTATCAAGGCAACCATGGAAATGTCTACGCCTGAGATTACCCCCAGCCAAGGGAAATCCTAGGTACATTATGGGCCATTCCCCCTTACATATGCCAAGAATGGAGACAAGTATGTCATTATCTCTGCAGTATTTCGACATAAACATATGAGTTTTATTTGGATTATACTTCATTCCTGAAGTCTTGCCAAAGTCAAGAAGTAGTAGCTTCAGATTTTTCAGATAATGTGCTCGACCTTGTGTGAAGATCAGAACATCATCTGCGAATAGAAGATGGCTTATGACTTTTGTGTGTCTGACGGTGAAGGATTTGAGAACACCTAGCTGGTGTGCTTTGTCAATTCTTCTACTAAGACCTTCCATAGCAATAGTAAAGAGCAAGCGTGTGACGTCCCCGGATTTTGATTTCTCCAAACCCTATTGGGAATGACATGTCAGAATCCGAAAACATCATCCAATCATATCAGAAAGCGATGCAGAAGCATAATGCGCATACATGAACATACAACCATAACATTTCTCAACATTCAACATGTATATTTACACAACATGAATTATTACACAAGATTTACAATTACATATTGAATGAAAATTCTACAATCTAAGAACATGTACGCTAAACTAGGATCTACACAATAGGTACAACCTGGACAATGCTCACTTCACATCTTTTATCCCACGCTATCTCTGAACCTAAAACATACGTGAAACAACGAATCAACACACAAGGTGTTGTGCACGTGGGTAGAAAGATACATACTAATATGCTTGCATAATTGAAATAATCTTGAGAAAGAAAGAGTAAAAGAAAACATTATTTAAAGTGATAATCATGTAAACATTCCTTTTATTGCATTCACTTTGATGCGGTTGTACTACACATACTTGCACTTGACTTACATCTAGTGTGGCCAATAGAATATCATCATACATCTAACATGGGCCAAGGAATCATACATCCATGTTAGGCAACATACATCCACACCAGGCTATGTGCTCTAGTAGCTACAACCCATCATACTCATTTATGTTCTATTAGATTTGGCGAAGTATAACTCATACTAGTTCAACCAAGAAATCATACCCATATACGAGAATTCAAGGTACATCATATCATTATGCATCCATGAAAACTAGTCATATACTTAATAAAAACCCACGTACCTGAGTTCAGAGATTCCTAATTTTTCCTGGACCATCTACATCACTAGTCATCACCTGATTAAATATAAATTAATCATCATTAATACATGGTCCATAATGTCATTGATATTTTAGGTCTAAGTTAGGGTTTAGGAAAAACCTAGGTTCAAACTGATCTAAACTTGTGTTTGATATTTTTCTACTGACTAGGGTGTCATTTTAGAGGTCTGGTCCAATTTTCATAATTTTCTGATGCTTTATCTATTTTCTAGAATTAATATGAGGTCAAAACATTTAATTGGGCTTTAATGAGAAAAGGCCTAACAAAGATCAATAAAACCTAGATCATAGTTCACCAGTGGGTTTCCAGAGTTATTAAAGTTCTACCAAAATTTTCTGAGGATTAATATCACATGGATACTATTTATTTCAACTAATGGACTCTAAATCACCTACATTAAATATCATCATTATTTGTTCATCAAAGGTCTGATCTAAGGGTCCAGTAATAAAGTAGGCATTATTTTGAGTCCATAGATATTTTTGGGTAATTATTTGGACACAGGAGCTATTTTTTATGTCATTCTTAAGATTTGGTCTATACATAGAAATTGACTAAGATTTACCTTCTCAAATTTACGGAGGTCGTCAGATCTTGTGGCTTGGGGTGCAGATTTCAGACACGTGGACTCTTCGGTTGTGGCTTGTACTTGTTGCCCAGGTGGGCCGGATAATTTGCTGTCGTTGGACCAGATTGATAACCTGGACGAGGCTTCGGGCGAGGCATGATTGTGTCTTCTGCTCGCCGCCTGATTCTTGAGACTTCAGTCTTCGAAGGTGAGAGTGCCGCCGATGTAGAAGACGTCGATGAGGGCAAGTATGTGGTCTCTGTTCCTTGTAAATGATGGCATGCGTGAGCACCTTCCGCGGATTTGGTCCTCATGGCTAGCAAGGAGGTAGAACCTCCTCCTCCTCGCCTGTTCTGACCTCCGCCAAGGAGTCTCGACGCCCCCCCTGATCCCCGCCTTCTGCTGGTTGGAAATTGGACTACACCTCCGAGACACCACCACCGCAGGCTCATCGTTAGTATGAGTCGCTGCTCTAGGGAGTGATCGGCCACTGAGTCCCTCCTCCTCTATTCTTCTTCTACAGACTGCAATGACCTTGATGGCTCAGAACATCTACTACGGCTACAAGCCCCCGACGCCCACATCCTTGCCACCGTGAGGGTCGTCTGTGGTCAGTTTTGATCTGGCGAGAAGATGTCGCTGTTGTGAGCCTTTTCTCAGGCGAGCAATGAGTCGAGGTGGGCCTTCTTTCATCCTGATCAGCAACACACCTCAGGAAAGGCTAAAGCAAACGACACTACAACGAGTTTAGGTACTTTCTATCGTGGTCATAGGAACCAGGAAGTGGGAAGCGAGGACTCCCTAAGCCTTATCAGTGGAGATGACAGGGGAAAATGGCAGATAGAAGTGGAAAAACAGGTCATCGCACCCCTGATTTGTTGGGTCGTTGGGTGTCTGGGACCATGGAACTCTATTGATGACCGAAATTAAAGCATGGTTCTCCATCTTCCAAGGTGTGAGCAAAGGAGCTGGACCTCCATCCATCACCTGCGAGTTGCTGTGATGTTAATGGTGTGACTACTTGACTAGGTTGAAGAGTGCTGAGAGATGATGATCAGTATGATACCCCCATAATTATCTCCTTGATCTGAGATATGTGTGTGTTTTGTTGCAGATATTTCCTTGTGGAGTGTTTAGATGCTCCTTTCTTTGCGGAGGTGGAAGACGAGGTCAAGATGGTTCAGCCTCCCCTAAATCATTGCATGTCCCCACAACTTCAGTTAATATACGTCTACAAATATTTTTGGCTTGGTTTGTAGTATGGTAAAAAGACTCGTATAAATCAATCATACTTCAAGCATTTGATCTACAATATTCAAGTCTAGGTATCTTTCAAGTAGCTCAGCCATATGATATAAAAATGTAAGCATTGGCTCCTTTGAAAGTAATCTAATTTCTCGACAAGTTTGATACTACAATTCTTGATCGTGCAATTCCAAATAATTCATCCATACACTTAGAAATAGTTGTGAAAACCTTGAATACAGATCAATCAATCCTCAATTCTTCATCAAACAAGTTCAATCCAATTAGTATGGTCGTTATCTATATCCAAAACTTCACTATATAATATTCAAATCCAAACATATCACTAGATGGATGTTTAATCTCATAAACATTTAATTAGTTAGCAAAAGTCTTCCATCCCAATTGAAGTCAGATAGATGTAAAAAAAATTATACATCATCTCTCCAATCAACCCCTAGTTGTGTTTTGAGTTCATCATTGGGTAGCTAATTCATCAATTTGGTATCAACCATCAACTTAGATTTCACGGTCCTCAAATGCTACCTTAGGTTTCAGAAACCTGAAATTCAGGGTCATCACATTCACCCCACCTTATTTGGAATTTCGTCCTCGAAATTCAACTAATCTCATACTTAAGAGGCTATTTAGGAGTTCAACTTCATATACTTCATCATTGCTTATATTCTAAGACCACCATAGTGGCATGTACTCTATGTTGTTAGCTTAGGGTCTATAGATTTTTTTTTCAAATAAGAAGGGCTTACGTAACATGCTTGACCATTAGGGTTTCACCCTATGGTGTGATATTCATACTCAACTTAGAAGCATACATTGAGAAGGATCAAAGTTACGAACTATATTTCTGATCATGTATCCTATGATCCAAAAATATCTTTATATCAAGTTCATGAGTTCAACTTTTTATGCCTTGCATGTATTATGTGAAGAAAAAAAGAGAATATACTAAGTTTATCCCATGATCTCAGAATCATATCTTTCATGTTTCATATGAAGGGGAAGACAATATTTTAAAGTCAAACTTATCATGATTTCAAACTTGGATATTACATGTATGATATAGGGAGGAAAATATAGGATAGGTCAAGCTTATATGAGTGACTCCTCATATATAAATCATCTATATAGCTCAAGTGAGGTTTCTATCATCATATATTAAGAAAGAGAAGAAGAAGGGAGAATTGTATTTTTGAGTATCTTTTGCACAAAGCATCATACTCTCATAACTAGAGTTCATATATTACCTCACTTGCAACTAATGATGAGATTCACAAAATATGTCACTCGAGCTAGGACCTAACTTAGCCAAAGGATTGACTTTATCATATGGGTCATCTACCCATCCTTTTATTTTACCCAATTTTCACATATAGATTTGAATCATGCATAAGGACTCAACTCAACACTCGAGAGTAATCTAGTATAGGATTTTTTTTAACACATATCTCATATATTGGAGGCTAGGTCCTATGACCTTCTCCCTGTGGGTCTTACTCTCTCTAGAGTTCACCACTTATCTCATCCTACCACTAGACGTCCTCCTTGTAGATGAGTTTGAGGCTCATGCACACTCGTCTCTATCTTAACTTAGCTTATCTTAAGTAGAAAAAGGGAATGTACTTTCATCATCACGACTTAGCATAGATCCTCCCAAGAGTGAATTCAGTTCACATATAACTCAAATCTTAATAAGGAAATTCATACCATCATAGATCAACTTAGGTAAGATTCTATATACTTATTTCCTTCATCTTTCTTTTATCTATCTATCTATCACATAACCTTATGAGGCTTTAGACATCTACTCTAGATCTATTCTCTCTTCTAGACTGATGTCACTCCCTTTCACTTAGATTGCATGAACACTAACTACTCTCCAGTGTGAGGGACACATTTTTATATTTACATATATATAATAAAATATTATATAGTTTTTCTCCGAGAAAGAAGACGTCAGAGAAAACAGTCGAGGCTCGAGCCGATTGGAAAACAAAACCAAATCAGCAAAACCGAGTGTCCCACACACATTAAATAGTCTAGTGTAATGTAACCTAGTGAAATGTTGATAACATGGTGTAGACTAGTGTAGCTACCCAATACATATGAGCTCTATATGGAAAGGGTTTCAGACACTTGTCTAAACCTAGTTCTCAAACATCTAGGTTCTAACCTAGAGGCTAAGTCAAACCTTATTCCTATATAACAACTTACTAACTTTCTAAGGTTTAAAGTGAAAGGTGAGATTTAGGTTTAATGTTTCATGGTGAGCAATTATTAGGTGTAGCTATTATTCATGCTCTGATACCAACTGTGACATCCCCGGATTTTGATTTCTCCAAACCCTATTGGGAATGAGATGTCAGAATTCAAAAACATCATCCAATCATATCAGAAAGCGATGCGGAAGCATAATGTGCATACATGAACATACAACCATAACATTTCTCAACATTCAACATGTATATTTACACAACATGAATTATTACACAAGATTTACAATTACATATTGAATGAAAATTCTACAATCTAAGAACATGTACGCTAAACTAGGATCTACACAATAAATACAACCTGAACAGTGCTCACTTCACATCTTTTATCCCACGCTATCTCTGAACCTAAAACATACGTGAAACAACGAATCAACACACAAGTTGTTGTGCACGTGGGTAGAAAGATACATACTAATATGCTTGCATAATTGAAATAATCTTGAGAAAGAAAGAGTAAAAGAAAACATTATTTAAAGCGATAATCATGTAAACATTCCTTTTATTGCATTCACTTTGATGAAGTTGTACTACACATACTTGCACTTGACTTACATCTAGTGTGGGCAATAGAATATCATCATACATCTAACATGGGCCAAGGAATCATACATCCATGTTAGGCAACATACATCCACACCAGGCTATGTGCTCTAGTAGCTACAACCCATCATACTCATTTATGTTCTATTAGATTTGGCGAAGTATAACTCATACTAGTTCAACCAAGAAATCATATCCAAATACGAGAATTCAAGGTACATCATATCATTATGCATCCACGAAAACTAGTCATATACTTAATAAAAACCCACGTACCTGAGTTCAGAGATTCCTAATTTTTCCTGGACCATCTACATAACTGGTCATCACCTGATTAAATATAAATTAATCATCATTAATACATGGTCCATAATGTCATTGATATTTTACGTCTAAGTTAGGGTTTAGGACAAACCTAGGTTCAAACTTATCCAAACTTGTGTTTGATATTTTTCTACTGACTAGGGTGTCATTTTAGAGGTCTGGTCCAATTTTCATAATTTTCTGATGCTTTATCTATTTTCTAGAATTAAAATAAAGTTAAAACATGTAATTGAGCTTTAATGAGAAAAGGCCTAACATAGATCAATAAAACCCAGATTAGAGTTCACCAGTGGGTTTCCAGAGTTATTAAAGTTCTACTAAAATTTTATGAGAATTAATATCACATGGATACTATTTATTTCAACTAATGGACTCTAAATCACCTACATTAAATATCATCATTATTTGTTCATCAAAGGTCTAATCTAAGGGTCTAGTAATAAAGTAGGCATTATTTTGAGTCCATAGTTATTTATTGGTAATTATTTGGACACAGGAGCTATTTTTTATGTCATTCTTAAGATTTGGTCTATACATAGAAATTGACTGAGATTTACCTTCTCAGATTTACGGAGGTCGTCAGATCTTGTGGCTTGGGGTGCAGATTTCAGACACGTGGACTCTTCGGTTGTGGCTTGTACTTGTTGCCCAGGTGGGCCGGCTAATTTGCTGTCGTTGGACCGGATTGACAACTGGACAAGGCTTCGGGCGAGGCGTGATTGTGTCTTCTGCTCGCCGCCCGATTCTTGAGACTTCAGTCTTCGAAGGTGAGAGTGTCGCCGCTGTAGAAGACACTGATGAGGGAAAGTATGTGGTCTCCGTTCCTTGTAAATGATGGCATGCATGAGCACCTTCCGCGGATTTGGTCCTCATGGCTAGCAACCAGGTAGAACCTCCTCCTCCCCACCTGTTCTGACCTCCGCCAAGGAGTCTCGACGCCCCCCCCGATCCCCGCCTTCTGCTGGTTGGAAATTGGACTACACCTCTGAGACACCACCACCGCAGGCTCTTCATTAGTATGAGTCGCTGCTCTAGGGAGCGATCGACAACTGAGTCCCTCCTCCTCTATTCTTCTTCTGCAGACTGCAATGACCTTGATGGCTCAGAACATCTACTGCGGCTACAAGCCCCCGGCGCCCACATCCTTGCCACCGTGAGGGTCGTCTGTGGTCAGTTTTGATCTGGCGAGAAGATGCCGTTGTTGCGAGCCTTTTCTCAGGCGAGCAATGAGTCGAGGTGGGCCTTCTTTCCTCCTGATCGGTGACAGACCTTATGAAAGGCTAAAGAAAACGACACTACAACGAGTTTAGGTACTTTCTATCGCGGCCGTAGGAACCAGGAAGTGGGAAGCGAGGCCTTCCTAAGCCTTGTTAGTGGAGATGACAGGGGAAAATGACAGATAGAAGTGGGAAAACAGGTCATCGCACCCCTAATTTGTTGGGTCGTTGGGTGTCTGGGACCTTGGAATTCTGTTGATGACCAAAATTAAAGCCTGGTTCTCCATCTTCCAAGGTGTGAGTAAAGGAGCTGGACCTCCATCCATCACCTGCGAGTTGCAGTGATGTTAATGGTGTGAATGGTCGACTAGGTTGGAGAGCGCTGAGAGATGATGATCAGTATGATACCCCCATAATTATCTCCTTGATCCAAGATATGTGTGTGTTTTGTTGCAGATATTTCCTTGTGGAGTGTTTAGATGCTCCCTTCTTTGCAGAGGTGGAAGATGAGGTCAAGAAGGTTCAGCCTCCCCTAAATCATTGCATGTGCCCCCAACTTCAGTTAATAGACGTCTACAAATATTTTTGGCTTGGTTTGTAGTATGGTAAAAAGACTCGTATAAATCAATCATACTTCAAGCATTTGATCTACAATATTCACGACTAGGTATCTTTCATGTAGCTCAGCCATATTGTATAAAAATGTAAGCATTGGCTCCTTTGAAAGTAATCTAATTTCTCAACAAGTTTGATACTACAATTATTGATCGTGCAATTCCAAATAATTCATCCATAAACTTAGAAATAGTTGTGAAAACCTTGAATACAGATCAATCCATCCTCAATTCTTCATCAAACAAGTTCAATCCAATTAGTATGGTCGTTATCTATATACAAAACTTCACTATATAATATTCAAATCCAAACATATCACTAGATGGATGTTTAATCTCATAAACATTTAATTAGTTAGCAAAAGTCTTCCATCCCAATTGAAGTCAGATAGATGTAAAACAAATTATACATCATCTCTCCAATCAACCCCTAGTTGTGTTTTGAGTTCATCATTGGGTAGCTGATTCATCAATTTGGTATCAACCATCAACTTAGATTTCACGGTCCTCAAATGCTACCTTAGGTTTCAGAAACCTAAAATTTAGGGTCATCACATTCACCCCACCTTATTTGGAATTTCGTCCTCGAAATTCAACTAATCTCATACTTAAGAGGCTATTTAGGAGTTCAACTTCATATACTTCATCATTGCTTAGATTCTAAGACCACCATAGTGGCATGTACTCTAAGTTGTTAGCTTAGGGTCTAGAGATTTTTTTTTCAAATAATAAGGGCTTACGTAACATGCTTGACCATTAGGGTTTCACCCTATGGTGTGATATTCATACTCAACTTAGAAGCATACATTGAGAAGGATCAAAGTTACAAACTATATTTCTGATCATGTATCCTATGATCCAAAAATATCTTTATATCAAGTTCATGAGTTCAACTTTTTATGCCTTGCATGTATTATGTGAAGAAAAAAAGAGAATATACTAAGTTTATCCCATGATCTCATAATCATATCTTTCATGTTTCATATGAAGGGGAAGACAATATTTTAAAGTCAAACTTATCATGATTTCAAACTTGGATATTACATGCATGATATAGGGAGGAAAATATAGGATAGGTCAAGCTTATATGAGTGACTCCTCATATATAAATCATCTATATAGCTCAAGTGAGGTTTCTATCATCATATATTAAGAAAGAGAAGAAGAAGGGAGAAGTGTATTTTTGAGTATCTTTTGCACAAAGCATCATACTCTCATAACTATAGTTCATATATTACCTCACTTGCAAGTAATGATGAGATTCACAAAATATGTCACTCGACCTAAGACCTAACTTAGCCAAAGGATTGACTTTATCATATGGGTCATCTACCCATCCTTTTATTTTACCCAATTTTCACATATATATTTGAATCATGCATAAGGACTCAACTCAACACTCGAGAGTAATCTAGTGTAGGATTTTTTTTTAACACATATCTCATATATTGGAGGCTAGGTCCTATGACCTTCTCCCTGTGGGTCTTACTCTCTCTAGAGTTCACCACTTATCTCTTCCTACCACTAGACGTCCTCCTTGTAGATGAGTTTGAGGCTCATGCACACTCATCTCTATCTTAACTTAGCTTATCTTAAGTAGAAAAAGGGAATGTACTTTCATCATCACGACTTAGCATAGATCCTCCAACGAGTGAATTCGGTTCACATATAACTCAAATCTTAATAAGGAAACTCATACCATCATAGATCAACTTAGGTAAGATTCTATATACTTATTTCCTTCATCTTTCTTTTATCTATCTATCTATCACATAACCTTATGAGGCTCTAGACATCTAATCTAGATCTATTCTCTCTTCTAGACTGATGTCACTCCCTTTCACTTAGATTGCACGAACACTATCTACTCTCCAGTGTGAGGGACACATTTTTATATTTACATATATATAATAAAATATTATATAGTTTTTCTCCGAGAAAGAAGACGTCAGAGAAAACAGTCGAGGCTCGAGCTGATTGGAAAACAAAACCAAATCAGCAAAACTGAGTGTCCCACACACAGTAGATAGTCTAGTGTCATGTAACCTAGTGAAATGGTGAGAACATGGTGTACACTAGTGTAGCTACCCAATACATATGAGCTCTATATGGAAAGGGTTTCAGACACTTGTCTAAACCTAGTTCTCCAACATCTAGGTTCTAACCTAGAGGCTAAGTCAAACCTTATTCCTATATAACAACTTACTAACTTTCTAAGGTTTAAAGTGAAAGGTGAGATTTAGGTTTAATGTTTCATGGTGAGCAATTGTTAGGTGTAGCTATTGTTCATGCTCTGATACCAACTGTGACATCCCCGGATTTTGATTTCTCCAAACCCTATTGGGAATGAGATGTCAGAATCCGAAAACATCATCCAATCATATCAGAAAGCGATGCGGAAGCATAATGCGCATACATGAACATACAACCATAACATTTCTCAACATTCAACATGTATATTTACACAACATGAATTATTACACAAGATTTACAATTACATATTGAATGAAAATTCTACAATCTAAGAACATGTACGCTAAACTAGGATCTACACAATAGTTACAACCTGAACAGTGCTCACTTCACATCTTTTATCCCACGCTATCTCTGAACCTAAAACATACGTTAAACAACGAATAAACACACAAGGTGTTGTGCACGTGGGTAGAAAGATACATACTAATATGCTTGCATAATTGAAATAATCTTGAGAAAGAAAGAGTAAAAGAAAACATTATTTAAAGCGATAATCATGTAAACATTCCTTTTGTTGCATTCACTTTGATGCGGTTGTACTACACATACTTGCACTTGACTAACATCTAGTATGGGAAATAGAATATCATCATACATCTAACACGGGCCAAGGAATCATACATCCATGTTAGGCAACATACATCCACACCAGGCTATGTGCTCTAGTAGCTACAACCCATCATACTCATTTATGTTCTATTAGATTCGGCGAAGTATAACTCATACTAGTTCAACCAAGAAATCATATCCAAATACGAGAATTCAAGGTACATCATATCATTATGCATCCACGAAAACTAGTCATATACTTAATAAAAACCCACGTACCTGAGTTCAGAGATTCCTAATTTTTCCTGGACCATCTACATCACTGGTCATCACCTGATTAAATATAAATTAATCATCATTAATACATGGTCCATAATGTCATTGATATTTTAGGTCTAAGTTAGGGTTTAGGACAAACCTAGGTTCAAACTGATCTAAACTTGTGTTTGGTATTTTTCTACTGACTAGGGTGTCATTTTAGAGGTCTGGTCCAATTTTCATAATTTTCTGATGCTTTATCTATTTTCTAGAATTAATATGAGGTTAAAACATGTAATTAGGCTTTAATGAGAAAAGGCCTAACATAGATCAATAAAACCCAGATCAGAGTTCACCGGTGGGTTTCCAGAGTTATTAAAGTTCTACTGAAATTTTCTGAGAATTAATATCACATGGATACTATTTATTTCAACTAATGGACTCTAAATCACCTACATTAAATATCATCATTATTTGTTCATCAAAGGTCTGATCTAAGGGTCCAGTAATAAAGTAGGCATTATTCTGAGTCCATAGATATTTTTGGGTAATTATTTGGACACAGGAGCTATTTTTTATGTCATTCTTAAGATTTGGTCTATACATAGAAATTGACTGAGATTTACCTTCTCAGATTTACGGAGGTCGTCAGATCTTATGGCTTGGGGTGCAGATTTCAGACACGTGGACTCTTCGGTTGTGGCTTGTACTTGTTGCCCAGGAGGGCCGGCTAATTTGCTGTCGTTGGACCGGATTGACAACCTGGACGAGGCTTCGGGCGAGGCGTGATTGTGTCTTCTGCTCGCCACCCGATTCTTGAGACTTCAGTCTTCGAAGGTGAGAGTGCCGCCGCTGTAGAAGACGCCGATGAGGGCAAGTATGTGGTCTCCATTCCTTGTAAATGATGGCATGCATGAGCACCTTCCGCGGATTTGGTCCTCATGGCTAGCAAGCAGGTAGAACCTCCTCCTCCTCGACTGTTCTGACCTCCGCCAAGGAGTCTCGATGCCCCCCCCGATCCCCGCCTTCTGCTGGTTGGAAATCAGACTACACCTCCAAGACACCACCACCGCAGGCTCGTCATTAGTATGAGTCGCTGCTCTAGGGAGTGATCGGCCACTGAGTCCCTCCTCCTCTATTCTTCTTCTACAGACTGCAATGACCTTGATGGCTCAGAACATCTACTGCGGCTACAAGCCCCCGGCGCCCACATCCTTGCCACCGTGAGGGTCATCTGTGGTCAGTTTTGATCTGGCGAGAAGATGCCGCTGTTGTGAGCCTTTTCTCAGGTGAGCAATGAGTCGAGGTGGGCCTTCTTTCCTCCTGATCGGCGACACGCCTCAGGAAAGGCTAAAGCAAACGACACTACAGTGAGTTTAGGTACTTTCTATCGCGGCCGTAGGAACCAGGAAGTGGGAAGCGAGGCCTTCCTAAGCCTTGTCAGTGGAGATGACAGGGGAAAACGGCAGATAGAAGTGGAAAAACAGGTCATCGCACCCCTGATTTGTTGGGTCGTTGGGTGTCTGGGACCTTGGAACTATGTTGATGACCAAAATTAAAGTATGGTTCTCCATCTTCCAAGGTGTGAGTAATGGAGCTGGACCTCCATCCATCACCTGCGAGTTGCAGTGATGTTAATGGTGTGACTGCTCGACTAAGTTGGAGAGCACTAAGAGATGATGATCAGTATGATACCCCCATAATTATCTCCTTGATCCGAGATATGTGTGTGTTTTGTTGCAGATATTTCCTTGTGGAGTGTTTAGATCCTCCCTTCTTTGTGGAGGTGGAAGATGAGGTCAAGATGGTTCAGCCTCCCCTAAATCATTGCATATCCCCGCAACTTCAGTTAATAGACGTCTACAAATATTTTTGGCTTGGTTTGTAGTATGGTAAAAAGACTCGTATAAATCAATCATACTTCAAGCATTTGATCTACAATATTCAAGTCCAGGTATCTTTCAAGTAGCTCAGCCATATGATATAAAAATGTAAGCATTGGCTCCTTTGAAAGTAATCTAATTTCTCGACAAGTTTGATACTACAATTCTTGATCGTGCAATTCCAAATAATTCATCCATAAACATAGAAATAGTTGTGAAAACCTTGAATACAGATCAATCAATCCTCAATTCTTCATCAAACAAGTTCAATCCAATTAGTATGGTCGTTATCTATATCCAAAACTTAACTATATAATATTCAAATCCAAACATATCACTAGATGGATGTTTAATCTCATAAACATTTAATTAGTTAGCAAAAGTCTTCCATCCCAATTGAAGTCAGATAGATGTAAAAAAAATTATACATCATATCTCCAATCAACCCCTAGTTGTGTTTTGAGTTCATCATTGGGTATCTAATTCATCAATTTGGTATCAACCATCAACGTAGATTTCACGGTCCTCAAATGCTACCTTAGGTTTCAGAAACCTGAAATTCAGGGTCATCACATTCACCCCACCTTATTTGGAATTTCGGCCTCGAAATTCAACTAATCTCATACTTAAGAGGCTATTTAGGAGTTCAACTTCATATACTTCATCATTGCTTAGATTCTAAGACCACCATAGTGGCATGTACTCTAAGTTGTTAGCTTAGGGTCTAGAGATTTTTTTTTTCAAATAAGAAGGGCTTACGTAACATGCTTGACCATTAGGGTTTCACCCTATGGTGTGATATTCATACTCAACTTAGAAGCATACATTGAGAAGGATCAAAGTTACGAACTATATTTCTGATCATGTATCCTATTATCCAAAAATATCTTTATATCATGTTCATGAGTTCAACTTTTTATGCCTTGCATGTATTATGTGAAGAAAAAAAGAGAATATACTAAGTTTATCCCATGATCTCAGAATCATATCTTTCATGTTTCATATGAAGGGGAAGACAATATTTTAAAGTCAAACTTATCATGATTTCAAACTTGGATATTACATGTATGATATAGGGAGGAAAATATAGGATAGGTCAAGCTTATATGAGTGACTCCTCATATATAAATCATCTATATAGCTCAAGTGAGGTTTCTATCATCATATATTAAGAAAGAGAAGAAGAAGGGAGAATTGTAATTTTGAGTATCTTTTGAACAAAGCATCATACTCTCATAACTAGAGTTCATATATTACCTCACTTGCAACTAATGATGAGATTCACAAAATATGTCACTCGAGCTAGGACCTAATTTAGCCAAAGGATTGACTTTATCATATGGGTCATCTACCCATCCTTTTATTTTACCCAATTTTCACATATAGATTTGAATCATGCATAAGGACTCAACTCAACACTCGAGAGTAATCTAGTGTAGGATTTTTTTTAACACATATCTCATATATTGGAGGCTAGGTCCTATGACCTTCTCCCCGTGGGTCTTACTCTCTCTAGAGTTCACCACTTATCTCATCCTACCACTAGACGTCCTCCTTGTAGATGAGTTTGAGGCTCATGCACACTCGTCTCTATCTTAACTTAGCTTATCTTAAGTAGAAAAAGGGAATGTACTTTCATCATCATGACTTAGCATAGATCCTCCCAAGAGTGAATTCGGTTCACATATCACTCAAATCTTAATAAGGAAACTCATACCATCATAGATCAACTTAGGTAAGATTCTATATACTTATTTCCTTCATCTTTCTTTTATATATCTATCTATCACATAACCTTATGAGGCTCTAGACATCTAATCTAGATCTATTCTCTCTTCTAGATTGATGTCACTCCCTTTCACTTAGATTGCATGAACACTAACTACTCTCCAGTGTGAGGGACACATTTTTATATTTACATATATATAATAAAATATTATATAGTTTTTCTCCGAGAAAGAAGACGTTAGAGAAAACAGTCGAGGCTCGAGCCGATTGGAAAACAAAACCAAATCAGCAAAACCAAGTGTCCCACACACAGTAGATAGTCTAGTGTCATGTAATCTAGTGAAATGGTGAGAACATGGTGTAGACTAGTGTAGCTACCCAATACATATGAGCTCTATAGGGAAAGGGTTTCAGACACTTGTCTAAACCTAGTTCTCAAACATCTAGTTTCTAACCTAGAGGTTAAGTCAAACCTTATTCCTATATAACAACTTACTAACTTTCTAAGGTTTAAAGTGAAAGGTGAGATTTAGGTTTAATGTTTCATGGTGAGCAATTGTTAGGTGTAGCTATTGTTCATGCTCTGATACCAACTGTGACGTCCCTGGATTTTAAATTCTCCAAACCCTATTGGGAATGAGATGTCAGAATCTGAAAACATCATCCAATCATATCAGAAAGCGATGCGGAAGCATAATGCGCATACATGAACATACAACCATAACATTTCTCAACATTCAACATGTATATTTACACAACATGAATTATTACACAAGATTTACAATTACATATTGAATGAAAATTCTACAATCTAAGAACATGTACGCTAAACTAGGATCTACACAATAGGTACAACCTGAATAGTGCTCACTTCACATCTTTTATCCCACGCTATCTCTGAACCTAAAACATACGTGAAATAACGAATAAACACACAAGGTGTTGTGCACGTGGGTAGAAAGATACATACTAATATGCTTGCATAATTGAAATAATCTTGAGAAAGAAAGAGTAAAAGAAAACATTATTTAAAGCGATAATCATGTAAACATTCCTTTTATTGCATTCACTTTGATGCGGTTGTACTACACATACTTGCACTTGACTTACATCTAGTGTGGGTAATAGAATATCATCATACATCTAACATGGGCCAAGGAATCATACATCCATGTTAGGAAACATACATCCACACTAGGCTATGTGCTCTAGTAGCTACAACCCATCATACTCATTTATGTTCTATTAGATTTGGTGAAGTATAACTCATACTAGTTCAACCAAGAAATCATATCCAAATATGAGAATTCAAGGTACATCATATCATTATGCATCCACAAAAACTAGTCATCTACTTAATAAAAACCAACGTACCTGAGTTCAGAGATTCCTAATTTTTCCTGGACCATCTACATCACTGGTCATCACCTGATTAAATATAAATTAATCATAATTAATACATGGTCCATAATGTCATTGATATTTTAGGTCTAAGTTAGGGTTTAGGACAAACCTAGGTTCAAACTGATCTAAACTTGTGTTTGATATTTTTCTACTAACTAGGGTGTCATTTTATAGGTCTGGTCCAATTTTCATAATTTTCTGATGCTTTATCTATTTTCTAGAATTAATATGAGGTTAAAACATGTAATTGGGCTTTAATGAGAAAAGGCCTAACATAGATCAATAAAACTCAGATCAGAGTTCACCAGTGGGTTTGTAGAGTTATTAAAGTTCTACTAAAATTTTCTGAGAATTAATATCACATGGATACTATTTATTTCAACTAATGGACTCTAAATCACCTACATTAAATATCATCATTAGTTGTTCATCAAAGGTTTGATCTAAGGGTACAGTAATAAAGTAGGCATTATTCTAAGTCCATAGATATTTTTGGGTAATTATTTGGACATAGGAGCTATTTTTTATGTCATTCTTAAGATTTGGTCTATACATAGAAATTGACTGAGATTTACCTTCTCAGATTTACGGAGGTCGTCAGATCTTGTGGCTTGGGGTGCAGATTTCAGACACGTGGACTCTTCGGTTGTGGCTTGTACTTGTTGCCCAGGTGGGCCAGCTAATTTGCTGCCGTTGGACCGCATTGACAACCTGGACGAGGCTTCGGGCGAGGCGTGATTGTGTCTTCTGCTCGCTGCCCGATTCTTGAGACTTCAGTCTTCGAAGGTGAGAGTGCCACCGTTGTAGAAGACGCCGATGAGGGCAAGTATGTGGTCTCCGTTCCTTGTAAATGATGGCATGCGTGACCACCTTCTGCGGATTTGGTCCTCATGGCTAGCAAGCAGGTAGAACCTCCTCCTCCTCGCCTGTTCTGACCTCCGCCAAGGAGTCTCGACGCCCCCACCTGATCCCCGCCTTCTGCTGGTTGGAAATCGGACTACACCTCTGAGACACCACCACCGCAGGCTCGTCGTAAGTATGAGTCGCTGCTCTAGGGAGCGATCGGCCACTGAGTCCCTCCTCCTCTATTCTTCTTCTGCAGACTGCAACGACCTTGATGGCTCAGAACATATACTGCGGCTACAAGCCCTCGGCGCCCACATCCTTGCCACTGTGAGGGTCGTCTGTGGTCAGTTTTGATCTGGCGAGAAGATGTCGTTGTTGTCAGCCTTTTCTCAGGCGAGCAATGAGTCGAGGTGGGCCTTCTTTCCTCCTAATCGGCGACATGCCTCAGGAAAGGCTAAAGAAAACGACACTACAGCGAGTTTAGGTACTTTCTATCGCGACCGTAGGAACCAGGAAGTGGGAAGCGAGGCCTTCCTAAGCCTTGTCAGTGAAGATGACAGGGGAAAACGGTAGATAGAAGTGGAAAAACAGGTCATCACACCCCTGATTTGTTGGGTCGTTGGGTGTCTGGGACCTTGGAACTCTGTTGATGACCGAAATTAAAGCATGGTTCTCCATCTTCCAAGGTGTGAGCAAAGGAGCTGGACCTCCATCCATCACCTGCGAGTTGCAGTGATGTTAATGGTGTGACTGCTCGACTAGGTTGGAGAGCGCTGAGAGATAATGATCCGTATGATAACCCCATAATTATCTCCTTGATCCGAGATATGTGTGTGTTTTGTTGCAGATATTTCATTGTGGAGTGTTTAGATGCTCCCTTCTTTGCGTAGGTGGAAGACGTGGTCAAGATGGTTCAGCCTCCCCTAAATCATTGCATGTCCCCGCAACTTCAGTTAATAGACGTCTACAAATATTTTTGGCTTGGTTTGTAGTATGGTAAAAAGACTCGTATAAATCAATCATACTTCAAGCATTTGATCTACAATATTCAAGTATAGGTATCTTTCAAGTAGCTCAGCCATATGATATAAAAATGTAAGCATTGGGTCCTTTGAAAGTAATCTAATTTCTCGACAAGTTTGATACTACAATTCTTGATCGTGCAATTCCAAATAATTCATCCATAAACTTAGAAATAGTTGTGAAAACCTTGAATACAGATCAATCAATCCTCAATTCTTCATCAAACAAGTTCAATCCAATTAGTATGGTCGTTATCTATATCCAAAACTTCACTATATAATATTCAAATCCAAACATATCACTAGATGGATGTTTAATCTCATAAACATTTAATTAGTTAGCAAAAGTCTTCCATCCCAATTGAAGTCAGATAGATGTAAAAAAAATTATACATCATATCTCCAATCAACCCCTAGTTGTGTTTTGAGTTCATCATTGGGTAGCTAATTCATCAATTTGGTATCAACCATCAACTTAGATTTCACGGTCCTCAAATGCTACCTTAGGTTTCAGAAACCTGAAATTTAGGGTCATCACATTCACCCCACCTTATTTGGAATTTCGTCCTCGAAATTCAACTAATCTCATACTTAAGAGGCTATTTAGGAGTTCAACTTCATATACTTCATCATTGCTTAGATTCTAAGACCACCATAGTGGCATGTACTCTAAGTTGTTAGCTTAGGGTCTAGAGATTTTTTTTTCAAATAAGAAGGGCTTACGTAACATGCTTGACCATTAGGGTTTCACCCTATGGTGTGATATTCATACTCAACTTAGAAGCATATATTGAGAAGGATCAAAGTTACGAACTATATTTCTGATCATGTATCCTATGATCCAAAAATATCTTTATATCAAGTTCATGAGTTCAACTTTTTATGCCTTGCATGTATTATGTGAAGAAAAAAAGAGAATATACTAAGGTTATCCCATGATCTCAGAATCATATCTTTCATGTTTCATATGAAGGGGAAGACAATATTTTAAAGTCAAACTTATCATGATTTCAAACTTGGATATTACATGTATGATATAGGGACGAAAATATAGGATAGGTCAAGCTTATATGAGTGACTCCTCATATATAAATCATCTATATAGCTCAAGTGAGGTTTCTATCATCATATATTAAGAAAGAGAAGAAGAAGGGAGAATTGTATTTTTGAGTATCTTTTGCACAAAGCATCATACTCTCATAACTAGTGTTCATATATTACCTCACTTGCAACTAATGATGAGATTCACAAAATATGTCACTCGAGCTAGGACCTAACTTAGCCAAAGGATTGACTTTATCATATGGGTCATCTACCCATCCTTTTATTTTACCCAATTTTCACATATAGATTTGAATCATGCATAAGGACTCAACTCAACACTCGAGAGTAATCTAGTGTAGGATTTGTTTTAACACATATCTCATATATTGGAGGCTAGGTCCTATGACCTTCTCCCTGTGGGTCTTACTCTCTCTAGAGTTCACCACTTATCTCATCCTACCACTAGACGTCCTCCTTGTAGATGAGTTTGAGGCTCATGCACACTCGTCTCTATCTTAACTTAGCTTATCTTAAGTAGAAAAAGGGAGTGTACTTTCATCATCACGACTTAGCATAGATCCTCCCAAGAGTGAATTCGGTTCACATATAACTCAAATCTTAATAAGGAAACTCATACCATCATAGATCAACTTAGGTAAGATTCTATATACTTATTTCCTTCATCTTTCTTTTATCTATCTATCTATCACATAACCTTATGAGGCTCTAGACATCTAATCTAGATCCATTCTCTCTTCTAGACTGATGTCACTCCCTTTCACTTAGATTGCATGAACACTAACTACTCTCCAGTGTGAGGGACACATTTTTATATTTACATATATATAATAAAATATTATATAGTTTTTCTCCGAGAAAGAAGACGTCAAAGAAAACAGTCGAGGCTTGAGCCGATTGGAAAACAAAACCAAATCAGCAAAACTGAGTGTCCCACACACAGTAGATAGTCCAGTGTCATGTAACCTAGTGAAATGGTGAGAACATGGTGTAGACTAGTGTAGCTACCCAATACATATGAGCTCTATATGGAAAGGGTTTCAGACACTTGTCTAAACCTAGTTCTCGAACATCTAGGTTCTAACCTAGAGGCTAAGTCAAACCTTATTCCTATATAACAACTTACTAAGTTTCTAAGGTTTAAAGTGAAAGGTGAGATTTAGGTTTATTGTTTCATGGTGAGCAATTGTTAGGTGTAGATATTGTTCATGCTCTAATACCAACTGTGACGTCCCCGGATTTTGATTTCTCCAAACCCTATTGGGAATGAGATGTCAAAATCCGAAAACATCATCCAATCATATCAAAAAGTGATGCGGAAGCATAATGCGCATACATGAACATACAACCATAACATTTCTCAACATTCAAAATGTATATTTACACAACATGAATTATTACACAAGATTTACAATTACATATTGAATGAAAATTCTACAATCTAAGAACATGTACGCTAAACTAGGATCTACACAATAGGTACAACCTGAACAGTGCTCACTTCACATCTTTTATCCCACGCTATCTCTGAACCTAAAACATACGTGAAACAACGAATCAACACACAAGGTGTTGTGCACGTGGGTAGAAAGATACATACTAATATGCTTGCATAATTGAAATAATCTTGAGAAAGAAAGAGTAAAAGAAAACATTATTTAAAGTGATAATCATGTAAACATTCCTTTTATTACATTCACTTTGATGCGGTTGTACTACACATACTTGCACTTGACTTACATCTAGTGTGGGCAATAGAATATCATCATACATCTAACATGGGCCAAGGAATAATACATCCATGTTAGGAAACATACATCCACACCAGGCTATGTGCTCTAGTAGCTACAACCCATCATACTCATTTATGTTCTATTAGATTTGGCGAAGTATAACTCATACTAGTTAAACCAAGAAATCATATCCAAATATGAGAATTCAAGGTACATCATATCATTACACATCCACGAAAACTAGTCATATACTTAATAAAAACCCACGTACTTGAGTTCAGAGATTCCTAATTTTTCCTGGACCATCTACATCACTGGTCATCACCTGATTAAATATAAATTAATCATCATTAATACATGGTCCATAATGTCATTGATATTTTAGGTCTAAGTTAGGGTTTAGGACAAACCTAAGTTCAAACTGATCTAAACTTGTGTTTGATATTTTTCTACTGACTAGGGTGTCATTTAGAGGTCTGGTCCGTTTTTCATAATTTTCTGATGCTTTATCTATTTTCTAGAATTAATATGAGGTTAAAACATGTAATTGGGATTTAATGAGAAAAGGCCTAACATAGATCAATAAAACCCAGATCAGAGTTCACTAGTGGGTTTCCAGAGTTATTAAAGTTGTACTAAAATTTTCTGAGAATTAATATCACATGGATACTATTTATTTCAACTAATGGACTCTAAATCACCTACATTAAATATCATCATTATTTGTTCATCAAAGGTCTGATCTAAGGGTCCAGTAATAAAGTAGGCATTATTCTGAGTCCATAGATATTTTTGGGTAATTATTTGGACACAGGAGCTATTTTTTATGTCATTCTTAAGATTTGGTCTATACATAGAAATTGACTAAGATTTACCTTCTCAGATTTACGGAGGTCGTCAGATCTTGTGGCTTGGGGTGCAGATTTCAGACACGTGGACTCTTCGGTTGTGGCTTGTACTTGTTGCCTAGGTGGGCCGGCTAATTTGCTGTCGTTGGACCGTATTGACAACCTAGACGAGGCTTCGGGCGAGGCGTGATTGTGTCTTCTGCTCGCCACCCGATTCTTGAGACTTCAGTCTTCGAAGGTGAGAGTGTCGCCGCTGTAGAAGACGCCGATGAGGGCAAGTATGTGGTCTCCGTTCCTTGTAAATGATGGCATGCATGAGCACCTTCCGCAGATTTGGTCCTCATGGCTAGCAAGCAGGTAGAACCTCCTCCTCCTCGCCTGTTCTGACCTCCGCCAAGGAGTCTCGATGCCCCGCCCCACTGATCCCCAACTTCTGCTGGTTGGAAATCGGACTACACCTCCGAGACACCACCACCGCAGGCTCGTCGTTAGTATGAGTCGCTGCTCTAGGGAGCGATCGGCCACTGAGTCCCTCCTCCTCTATTCTTCTTCTACAGACTGCAATGACCTTGATGGCTCAGAACATCTACTACGGCTACAAGCCCCCGGCGCCCACATCCTTGCCACCGTGAGGGTTGTCTGTGGTCAGTTTTGATCTGGCGAGAAGATGTCGCTGTTGTGAGCCTTTTCTCAGGTGAGCAATGAGTCGAGGTGGGCCTTCTTTCCTCCTGATCGACGACACGCCTCAGGAAAGGCTAAAGCAAACGACACTACAACGAGTTTAGGTACTTTCTATCGCGGCCGTAGGAACCAAGAAGTGGGAAGCGAGGCCTTCCTAAGCCTTGTCAGTGGAGATGACAGGGGAAAATGGCAGATAGAAGTGGAAAAACAGGTCATCGCACCCCTGATTTGTTGGGTCATTGGGTGTCTGGGACCTTGGAACTCTGTTGATGACCGAAATTAAAGCCTGGTTCTCCATCTTCCAAGGTGTGAGCAAAGGAGCTGGACCTCCATCCATCACCTACGAGTTGCAGTGATGTTAATGGTGTGACTGCTCGACTAGGTTGGAGAGCGCTGAGAGATGATGATCAGTATGATACCCCCATAATTATCTCCTTGATCTGAGATATGTGTGTGTTTTTTGCAGATATTTCCTTGTGGAGTGTTTAGATGCTCCCTTCTTTGCAGAGGGGGAAGACGAGGTCAAGATGGTTCAGCCTCCCCTAAATCATTGCATGTCCCCGCAACTTCAGTTAATAGACGTCTACAAATATTTTTGGCTTGGTTTGTAGTATGGTAAAAAGACTCGTATAAATCAATCATACTTCAAGCATTTGATCTACAATATTCAAGTCTAGGTATCTTTCAAGTAGCTCAGCCATATGATATAAAAATGTAAGCATTGGCTCCTTTGAAAGTAATCTAATTTCTCGACAAGTTTGATACTACAATTCTTGATCGTGAAATTCCAAATAATTCACCCATAAACTTAGAAATAGTTGTGAAAACCTTGAATACAGATCAATCAATCCTCAATTCTTCATCAAACAAGTTCAATCCAATTAGTATGGTCGTTATCTATATCCAAAACTTCACTATATCATATTCAAATCCAAACATATCACTAGATGGATGTTTAATCTCATAAACATTTAATTAGTTAGAAAAAGTCTTCCATCCCAATTGAAGTCAGATAGATGTAAAAAAAATTATACATCATCTCTCCAATCAACCCCTAGCTGTGTTTTGAGTTCATCGTTGGGTAGCTAATTCATCAATTTGGTATCAACCATCAACTTAGATTTCATGGTCCTCAAATGCTACCTTAGGTTTCAGAAACCTGAAATCCAGGGTCATCACAAAGGGGGATAAAGGGTCCCCTTGAAGGAGACCATTGGAATTTCTAAATAATCCAACTGAGTTGCCATTCGGTAATAGAGAAGAAGATGGTGTTGGAACGCATTGCTGAATCATGGAAATCGATTTGTCACTGAATCCCAATCCATGTAGAGCGTCCCACAGATAGGACCAGCGAACAATGTCAAAAGCCTTTGTAATGTCAAGCTTGACACAGGTTGATGGAGAGCCATTTTTATGGTTGAAATTTAAGGTGAATTCCAAAGCTAGCATGGAACAGTCCTCAATGCTTCTGCCATTAATGAAAGTGCCTTGATTGATAGAGATGATTCTTGGAAGGACCAGATCCAGTGTTCTAGTGATAATCTGGGCCATAATTTTGTAAAGCATTGAACAACATGAAATAGGACGGAAATCCGCAGGAGAGAAAACCATATCCTTTTTTAGAATGAGGGCAACGAACACATGGTTCACTTGATGAACCATGTTACCACCACTAAAAAACCATTGGACAACTTTAGTTAGATCAGAACTAATGAGGTTTCGATTGGATCTATAGAAAAATCCATTAAAACTGTCCAGTCCAGGGCTTTTGTTAGGACCAATGTCCCAAATAGCCTCCTTGATCTCTAAAATATTAGGAATTTTGCATACAACTTTGTTGTCTTCATCATTGACAAGTTCGGACCATTCAAAATGTATGAAAGGATTGTTATTAGGAGCAGAATCATCATTGGATTGGTTGTATAGTCCTTCAAAAATTTGAAGTGTTTCATTTGCGATTTCCTATTCATCATTAATAATGTTACATGCAATATCAAAAAGCTCAGTTATAGTATTGATAACATCTCTTCTTTTGATTGTAGAATGGTATAGCTTGGTGTTTTTATCACCATTAGCTATCCAGTCTAGACAGTTGCGTTGCCAGAAGTACTTTTCTTCATCTTTGGAAAGAAGCTCCAGCCTTTCATGGGTGATCTTTTCAGCATGGATGAGATCTATATCAAGAGGATTCCTTCTAAGAGCTTTGGATATGTCATCCATTTCCAAGGTTTCTTTTGCAATCAAATTTTTCAGATTGACGAACTCCTTCGACCATCGTTTGAGTTCAGTTTTGACATTTTTTTAGTTTGTGAGCAAAGCCAAAAAGAGGGTTACCATCCACCTGCTTGGACCAAGCTTTTTTGATGAGATCATGGCAGCCAGGCCAGTCCATCCAAAAGTTAAGAAAGTTGAAAGGTCTTTTCTTCATAATCATCTTAATAAGATCGACGTTGATTGCGGATTGATCTGAGAAAGCACAAGTTTTAATCATTGTCTTGGTGCCGGGAAATTTACTCAACCAAGCTTCATTGACTAAAGCACGATCAAGTTTGCAAGCAATGTGTTTGGCAACCCCTTGTTTATTGTGCCAAGTGTAGATCTCATTACCTACTGTTAGAAGTTCAATAAGATTGCAGTTGTCAATAGCAGTGTTGAACATACTGAGAACTTGAGAAGGAACCTCACGACCATCAGCTTTTTCTTCTCTCTTTCGGATGTTGTTGAAATCGCCTATCACTAACCAAGAGTCAATGATGGTAGGGCTAATAGACTCGAGGGTACTCCATACAGGAATACGGTCCAATGCAAGATTCGTAACATAGATAGAAGTAAGAAACATAAGAAGGCCGCCTTTATTTTTGCAAGTCAAAGTGATTTGCTAGTCATCCATATGTTGTAAGTTGATGTCCCAGGATTTGGGATTCCATCCTACACAGATACGCCCATTAGGATCCTTATCATGATTAGTAATCCAACTCCGACCATTCGGAAGAAGCTTCTCAGTAGATGCTTTCATGTAATGCTTGATTTTGGTTTCGACAAGAACAACAATGGTAGCTTTCGAATCTCAAACAGTTCTTCTAACTTCTCTTTTCTTGCGTGGTTTCCCTGAACCACATACATTTGTCATGAAGATTGTCATTAATGACCTCTTCCAGAGGATCAAGTACGACGTGACCTGCTCACTCTAGCATTCTTTTCAGTCCTCTTCCTTGGAGTATTGAAGATTCCACCCTCTTCTTTATCAGTGCAAGGATAGGAAGACCCTTCGCCATCAAGACCATCTGCTGCTGCAACTTCAGGGGCAGATGCTATCTCTTTGTTTCTTGGCATAGTGGAATCATCAGTGGGCGTCGAGGCCTTCGTAGTGTCAACACTGGTAGAGGCCACCGCAGTGACTTCTGTAGAGGTTACCGCAACAGAAGCACTCACCACAACCATTGTTGGGTTAACCTCAACCTCAACTGCTGGAGAGTCTAGGAAGTAGGTGTCTCCACAATATCTTTAGTTTCCAAGTTAGTGAATCTATTGCTAACCGAGATTACATGTGTCTCCGAGGATTTGCCTACTTCACGCGAAGAGTTCTTCGTGTTGAAGACAACTTTCCAAACTCTGGAATCTTGCACTGGTTTTGGTGGAATGGCTTTGGGCTTCATTGGACAGTCATCTTCATTATGTCCAAAGACTTTACAGTCTGGACATCTCTTAGGCAGATGCTCATAAGTAATGGCAACTTCCAATGGTTCACATATGGGCATATTAACTGAGACCTCTTCAGTCGGAGGTTCATCAGCTTCAACTTCAACAAGAGCACGAGCTTCTCCCAAGGATTCACTACAAATAGAACGATAATCAATTCTCAAAAGTTTCCCAATGCCACTGGCTACTATGCCAACGGCACAATGTGACCAGTTCTTGCCCATGCTAGGTATGTTAATCCAAACTGGGATGTTGCTGAATCTATCATTGACAAGATCATCACCAGTTTTATAATCTTTGACGATCACAAGTTGACCATTAAACCAACGGGGTCCGCTTTCGATCATGTTTTTCTTATCTTCTGCTATGTTGAATTGTAGGAGAAAGAATTGGTTAGGCTTTGAGTATAGATCGAAGCCACCCTTGGGTTTCCACATCTGCTTGATCCAAGCTAGGAGATGATGATAATATGGTCTTTTGCCCATTACGTATAGTTTGGCAGTGTGTTCCCATGATTTCTCCATCGCCTCATATGTTGTTTCGTCAATAGTGATGAACCTTTTATCTTCTATCTTCTCCGGTGGTTGATAGACATGCTCTTTGAAGGAATCTGATCCTATGAGAACCTATGTCCAAGCACGCCTGCTCTTCGTGGATGAAGATCTAATAGCCTCCTTGTTGAATGAAGATCCAGGGATCAACACTGTGGTGGCCGCAGATGAAGATCTATTTGTCTCCTTGCTGGTAGCATGGCCAGGGACCATCGTAGCGATGGCCATGTCCCAGGCAGATGCATGGGTGGAAGGAGGGATGATGGATGGAAGGGAAGGGTGGGAGGGGAGGGGGAGAGGTCCCCCACTCCAAGAACTTAGGAGATGTCTCCTAGATCGCCAGAGCGAGAGGAGAAACCCTAGGCGACATCCGCGTACAATATTAGTTATATTCACATCTTGGAGTTATCTTTCTAATATCATATTCTGTATAGTAGTTCATATATTGATAATTGTTTTTCACATTATTATGTGAACATATTAACCTTAGGTTAGAATATGCATTAACCTAAATAAGGATTTCAAACCATGTATTAAGGGTCAACTTCATATAACATGGATTATATGCATCTCACTAATATCAGAGTTCCACATTAGCTTCCAATTACTGATATGAGAGTGTGTTGTGAATTCCATCATTAACTGATCATTTGTGTATTTTCTACATTTTGTTTAGGGTTATTAGCCCTAGATATCCATATTGAGAAAATTACAAGACATTGTGCATCAACATCATAATCACTGACCTTAAATAGATTATAAACATGAATACAGATTTACTGACAATTTATCATAATTTTAGGTCATCATTTGATATTTACTATACATCAAACAAGCATAACATATCTTACAAGATATTACTGTTATTAAAGAATCAAAAGACTAAAACAATGGTTTAATATTATGATACCCTTTTTTCTAAACATTTTGGTATATTATTTCTATTTTTCATACAAGACATGGGAATTTACTGGGAATTTGGAGTTAATTACCTTTTTTGGCCAATCAGGAGCCACCACGTGGCTCTGCTTGGACACAGCTCCTTGGCTCCTAGCCACACTAAGCTGGCGGTTCATGTTTGTTCAAAGTTGGTCCAGTTTGTGGCTAGTCGGCTGGATTGATTAGGCATGGGACTCGACCTGATTCTGATCTGATGCTGGATCAACTGATTCACTGATCCACTAGCTCGACAATTTCTTTCTCGCACATTCTCTCTCTAGCATGGTCTCAAATTCTCTGGCCCATGAAAATAGTCGTCGTTGTGGGGTTCTACTCCGATGAGGAATCAATGATGCAGGAGAACTCCCCGTCCTCCCCTTTGGCTATCACCAACTCTGAGCACCCTATCTAGACGCTCACAGCATATCAGGCTCATCATTGGTGGTTTCTTCTTACAACTTGAGGGGCCACCGTCGTGGGGTGTGGCTTGGCAGAGCAGAAGAGGGCAAAATCCCTTGCTCACCCTTGCACCAATCTCAAGTTTGGGAAAGCTTCAAAAGGCCTCCACGAACTCGATGACACCTACAGAGTCCAATGGGATGTACTCCACTGACCCCCGTACATCATCTTCTTCTCTGATCAAAAATGGGTTTGTCAACCAGTAGTTCCACCGTGGGAGTCTGAGGCAACAAAGGGATTGAACTTCCCTAGACTGCAACTCACTTTTGTCTTCCTCAGATTCCTCGACACCACCTATCATCTTGATTCCTACTTCTGGCTACCTCCTGTGAAACCCAAAGGAGAGGTCATGGAACTAGAGAGTTCAATCTCTCATTTCACACCACCACACCCTTGAGTTAAGGGGTCACTGTGGAGAACAAATCAAACTGCATCTAACTGCTCATTTAGATCTGCCGATCACCCCACTATCTCGACGAGTGGTGGTCGGGGTGTTCGTGGGGTCAGCTGCCCCACTACCTTGCTCTAACCACTAGGTAGGAGACAAGCTAACATCCGTCAAATTTCATCCAACGGTTAAATGCAGCTGTCCACTTAAACCAATTCATGGCATCACCTTCTCAAGAACCATGGCCACTAAATTAAAGATCTAAGGCATAGAAATGTCCACACAGCCCAGTTTAGGATCTATGGGCGTGACACAATCAAACTTAGGTCTAATAAACACCAAAGCTACACATTATTTCCCAATTTTCACACCTTAATAACTCCCTCTAGGATACTCCAATTGCCACCAAATTTTAACCAGAGCCTTATTACCTCTCAAGATACATTCTACTCGAATTTGGTGGCAAAACCCAAATATTTGATTATTCACTTAAATGTTTCACAAAGGTATACTTTTTTAGGATCTTAATTATGATATCAATATCATTTGACATCCAAACATTGACAAAACACTTGGGACTAACAAAAAACTTGACATGCATGAATTGACTTATGTCATTGATCATCTAAGAAATCTAAAAGTCCACTTCATCACATGATACACACCTTAAAAGATATTTCATCCTCGAAATTAAGCCAAAAGTTCAGTCCATCACAATTTTCTCCTTGCCTCATCCAATATTTAGTAAGACCCATAGCACCGTATTTGACCAATACAATGCAGTCAGACATTGAAATTTTTGAGTGTGACCATATGTTGATCATATCTATGAGCCAATCCAAGAATTCATTAAAGTGCTTCCTTCTTAAGTTTCCCCTGGCCATAGGAAAACCTAAATATTTAGTAGACCAAGTACCTTCTTATATGCACGAGGAACTAATAGGGGTATATTTATTTATACATGAAGAAGACATGTAGATTTGAGTTGTGTTTGTGTTGCACTTCATGCCAGATTCACTACCAAAATCTATAAGAAGAGCTTTTAATGAGTTGAGACTTTGTTCTCAGCCTTCAACAAAAATGAAGACATCATCAGTGAATAGGAGGTGGCAGAGTGCTTTTGTTCATCAAACAATATATAATCTTAAGAGGAATTTGTCATGTCCAACCTTAATTTTCCTGCTAAGTCCCTCCATAGCAATAGAGAAGAGAAGTGGTGAAAGGTGATCACCTTGTCTTAAGCCTTTAGCACTCTTGAAGAAGTCGACTAAAGTTCGATTATGAAGAAAAGAGAAAGTGGGAGTGCAAATGCACTATTTGACTAGATCAATCCATCTTTCACAGAAACCCAAGCTTTCTAAACATTGCCATAAGTAAAACTAGTGAATTGAATCAAAATATTTAGTAATGTCAAGTTTGATGCAAGTTGTACGTGAACTATTCTTTGTATTAAATTTGAGGTTGAACTCAGCAGCAAGTTGTGGACAATCTTCAATGCTTCTACCTTGAATGAATGCCCCTTAATTAGGAGAAATCAACTTGGGAAAATAGAAGAAAGTCTTTGAGTGATGATCTTCATTATGATCTTATAGAGCACTGAGATACAAGAAATGGGTCCAAAGTCTGTCAGTGATGCAATCACATCCTTCTTTAGTACTAGAGCAAGAAAAACATGGTTAACTTGACAAACCATGTTATCACCTTAAAAATACATTTGACAACTTTGACAAGATCATCTTTGAGAAAACTCTCATTTTCTCTATAAAAGAATCTGTTGAACCCATCAAGACCTAGACTTTTGTTGGGTCCAATGCTCCAAACAACCTCCTTGACATCATTGATATCAGGTGTCTTGTATAAGAGCAAGTTATATTCCTCTGTAACCCTATCTATCCAGTTATAATTAGAGGCTTGTATGACCAAACCATGTTATCACCTTAAAAATACATTTGACAACTTTGACAAGATCATCTTTGAGAAAACTCTCATTTTCTCTATAAAAGAATCTGTTGAACCCATCAAGACCTAGACTTTTGTTGGGTCCAATGCTCCAAACAACCTCCTTGACATCATTGATATCAGGTGTCTTGTATAAGAGCAAGTTATATTCCTCTGTAACCATATCTATCCAGTTATAATTAGAGGCTTGTATGACTTGGTCATGAATATATAGGTCATGGTTACATATCTTATTAAAGAAAGAGAATGTAGTGTGTGCAATGTCATCATCATCTTTAATAAGATTGACATTAGTATCAAACAATTCAGTAATAGAATTAATAACATCCATTATTTTGACGATGATATTGTACAACTTAGTATTTCTATTGCCATTTGCTACCCAATCAAGGCGGCTTCTTTGCCAATCATATTTCTCCTCATCCTTCTCAAGTGTGTCAATCTTGTCATAGGTGACTTTTTTGTAATTTATAAGATTAGGATCGAGAGGTGTCATTCTGAGGGCCACAAAGATGTCATCAAGCTCTCATTTCTCTTTGACAATAAGATTCCTCAAGTTAACAAAATTGCTCGACTAGACCTTAAGTTTGTCTTTAACCTATTTCAGTTTATTACTAAAGAAGAATAAAGGATTACCTATAGCAGGTTGGGACTCCCAAGCATCTTTGATAATATCTCAATAACCTGGCCACTTCATCTAGAAACTGAGAAATCAAAATGGTTTCTTTTTGTGGATCAGTTCTTTCATGTTGTTGTTGACAACAGTATGATTTGAATAGTTGCATGTGATGAGTTTTGATTTTGAATTAGGAAATTTATTGAGCCATTCATCATTGACTAGAGAACGGTCTAACTTGCTGGCAATTCGTTTGGATGCTCCTTGTTTATTATTCAAGATGAAAACTTCTTTTCCTACAATGGGTAGCTCAATGAGACCCACCTTATCAATGGAGGTGCTGAAGGAGCTAAGGATGAATGTAGGGACCTCATGACAACTAGCTTTCTTTTCATTCTTCCTAATGTTGTTGAAGTCACCAGTAGCAAGACATGGCTCAAACATTTAACTAGCTATATCTTCTAAGACTTTATAGAGGTTATTGGTTGAGTAGAATCCTGGCGTAGATAGCAGTGAGATTGATCAACAAACCTCCTTTATTTATACATTTGATAGTAATTTTTTGATCTTCCATAGAGCAGTGAGTATCATCCCATGATTTGGGGTTGCAGCCTACGTAGATACAACCATTCACATCCTCAAAATGATCGTATAGCCCTTTCCATCCACGTGTAAAAATCTTTTCATATGTATTAATCAAATGAAGCTTAATTTTTGTTTCAACTAGAGCAATAATAGAAGCTTTATCATCCATAATCACCTTCCTAACCTCCCTTTTCTTATGTGGTTTCCCGGAACCACGTACGTTGGTCATGAAAAAAAGGTCGTTAATGACCTCTGTTGGATGATTGGGTCTTGCATGACCCGTCCCCTTTAGAAGTCCTAGGATTCCTACTGCTACCAATCTTATTCTTATATAGCCTAAGATATCATATTATGGTATGTGTCAAACTACCCATGACTTAATAATAAATTGAGCCATTAAGCCATGTAGACATATCTATTTAGATTAACTTGTGGAATAACACTATATAATTTAGTTCTCTACTACAACTATTACTTGTTTACTCCTATACTATATTTATTGTTGTCTTTAACCTTTGAAAATATTATTACTTATGGAATGTGTATTGTATAGAGTTTATAATCTGCAAAGTAATCTTCCTTTAAATAATCTAATAGTATGTTAGTAAGTAGAAAGAATGATATCTTTTGCTATATCATATTGTTGACACCCTCATGGATAACCACATCCTTTAGGTGACCTACAATGTGACTAAGGCTTAAGTGGTGAGGATCGTTCTTTGGTGATCAATAGTACATTGGAGGTTTTTGGTGCTCTGTTGAAGTAGTGTCTTACTTTTTCCATGTACTTTAGGTCCACACAGGGTGGATTTGATCGATTGTACCTATATTATAAGATTTTGAATTGTATACCTTGTGTAGATGTACATGTTGTAACTAGATATGGAAGATGTATATTTTATATGCAGGCTGTGACTATGGTCACTACATATCTTGTAAAGTTACATGTATATGATGAATGGAATGTAAGGGCCTTTGTGTCATTTATCTTGTGGACATGACATAAAATTTTGATACTTCTTCTGTGCCTTTTTGATAATTATTGATAATAATTCTTTGGTTTGGTGTTTGTTTTGAGTAATATTACAATTGTATAAAGGATTCTTACACTTGGCACATTATATTTTTATGATACACATAGGTCTTTAAATTTGTTTTAAAGTTTAAGAAAGACAATGAAACTCTTTAGCCATCCCAAAGTAATGAAATCTTGGTAATATTGTCAATCATAATTTATCCACAAACCTTTACATCATGAAATCATCATTTCCAAGTTACTATCAACAAGCACACAATATGAATAGAATACTTAAAACAACCATATATTTCATGTTTACTCAAATTGACTATAATGTTAAGGTTTTATGGTCTTTATCCATGGTTTCAGGTTTGGAAAACCTAAAAGTGGAATAATTTTACCTCTAAACTAAACCTACATTAGCCTATCATTAATATCACTTTTGAGATAAACCATATCCATAGTTTTAATCCTTTACACACACATATACATATATATATATATATATATATATATATATATATATATATCATTAGTCTGTTATTGGACCACATAACAAGGGGTAACATCATAGTCCATCAAGTTATTCATAAGTCAAAGATAATATCGTAAAATGTTTTTGAACACTAGGATCATCATTAGGACTACATTTCAATGCAATGAACAAATTCCATCCTAACTTTGTCAAGAAAATCAATGTTTTATACCACTTTTCTTGTAGAATTTTAATCGGTGTATGAAACCACTTATTATGGTGAATTTAACAAATATAGGGAGATTACATCGATGCACCAGCAAACCAAGTATATAACATGGAAATAGTTAATTTGGCCCTTCTCTGCATGGGAAATAGAACTGTTCAAAAAGATACATCCTAAATCATTAAATGGGCACTATTTTATTTTAGTCAATTGACTAATTCACTAAATGTGTGATGGAGTAGACTTTATAGTATTTTGGATACCTAACGATATAAGTGTATTCATATGTTTAATTAAGGGTTCCAAGAGTTTTAATGAAGTTGAGATTACAATGATATTGACATTATGTCTATGCTCCTATGTACATATGATCTTTTCAAGATAAATTGGGTAGTCAAAAGTGGTATATTTACATTAAAGTTCAATGGAATATCTATAGAGTGATGATGAAGTTATAAGTAAAATTCCATAATCGTTTCGATATACCTAGAAGGAGCTATTTAGGTTTGATTTTTTTTGCCTCTAAAGATTTGATGTTTTATTATGCTTTGAGAGGAGGATATAAGTCGTATGTCCTAAGTTTCTAGGCGCACATCCTTGGGCTTTGCTGTGAGTGTGTTGTCATGGATAGATCGTGAAAGGTCCTTTTACAGCCCTAGGATGTAATCGAACGGCTACAAGACCTTCCTCTTTGTGGTCATTGAGGCAAGCAGAGGGATAATGTCTGTTCATCCCCCACGTTGTGTTTGTGGTTTGACGAAGGAAGTGAAGTGGGAAGTTGGCCTCGCATCCACCCCGACCCTCAACATGTGTGGCTTTTAGTGCCGCATAGACAGAGAACAAGATCACCCTCCTATATGTAACTACTCCTCCGCAGTAAGGTGAAAACCAGGTTGACGCATCCTTGGCGAACGGTGACGGCGTGTGGTGCTTGAGCATGGGGGGCGGCACGTTTCCTCACTGACCTTCCAGCCATGGCGATGCATCGGAAGGAGGAGAACCTGCTGCTATCGGAGGTGTCGAAGAGAGACCTCCGGCCCGTTGTGCGCTGGAGGTTGGAGCTATGCGGCCGAGCTCTGACCCGGCCACAGCGGCGCCCGATCTAGCAGAGCACGACGCACACATACCGCTTCAAGCAGAACCAACGCGAGGATAACACGAACTCATGCGGGAAAAGGGAGGGAAGACCGACGACGGCACGAGGACTGACGAAACGATGTCGACACCATCAAGCAGGGAACGACGCACGTAGGCGTCAGGTTCAAGCACAGCGGCAAGGCTGCAACCCCACCCAACAGCGAGATCGAGCATGTTTCTGGTGCTCGTTAAGGAGTTTGAGAGGATGCCAATGAGGTGAAGGCATGATGCCATCTTGCCGGAGAAGATGATGGCCGAGAGAGATGGAGATCTATCGGAGGAGAACCTGATGGAGGCGGCCCTCATGAACAGAGCCCCACTGTGACTCTGGCGTCAAGCATGACGGATCAGAGTCCAGCCAGAGGCGGCGCCAGTGGGCGGACTCTTGCGTGAAGGGCGATTCCTTACGTGAAATCCCTACGGCAGCGGCGTGCTGAGGGGCCGGAGGTGGAGCAGGTCGTCCACCGGAGCTCTTAGGAACTTTGGGTTGTGATTAGGAGATGAGATTGGAGATCGATCCTTCACCGCAGATCCATCCTCATGACGACATCATACGACGCAGACATCAAGCTTTGGGATCGCGGAGAACGCGATCTGTGAGAGAGGGAGCGGACTAGGTCAGCCAGCGCTCAAACCAGAAGCAAACCGGCCCAAAAATTAGGCAAACTCAGAGCCTAGAGCAGCCGGTTCAAGCGAACCATGCAAGGAGGAGTGAGCCCACCTCCACCAAGTGACACGTGGTAGCGTTCCATTGGCCATTCAAGGTAAATCTTTAGTTAATTCCCAGTTCTTCTAAAATCCATAGAAAATAGTTCGTTTATCCGAAAAATACAAACAAGGTATCAAAATATTCAGAAAAATGAGTAGAACACAATTAAAGCAAAATATCAGGCTTTTCATGCACGAATATCAATGATATCTTATTAGTTGTGAAATGCTTAATTGATGGGTAATAAATATCAAACGTTGGCCTAAAATTATGAGAATATGTCAGTAAATTAATATTCATGCTTATAATCCAGTGGATGTTAGTAATCATGATGTTGATGCACGAAATCATGTAATTTACTCCATATGGCTAATTAGGGCTTTTAACCTTAAAGAAAATGCAATAAATGCACACATGCTCAATAAATTATGAAATTTACAGAGAAGGCTCATATCAGTATATTGAACCTCAGTTTTAGTTATGAGATCATAATGACGAACAAAATCCATGTTATATGAAGACGAATATTAATACATGTTATAAAACCCTAACCTAGGTTAATGATGTAACCTAGGGTTAATATGTGCACAAAAAGGATATGGAACCTAATGTTTAGATGATGAACTTTGATAATGAGATGTAATCTGGAAATTGACATCAATATGATAATTCTAAGACAAGAATGCAAGTAATGATGAGAATATCTTAATGAGATGTAAGATGATAAGAACCTGATGATAGTATATGGTCTTGTCTTGATCAGGGTTGACCAGGCTTATAGTTGACATCAGTGATATGTGATGGTTAGGTTTCTCTTTGGAAGGTACGCCATTACCTCTTACTTGGCTTATTATACAATATGCTTTTGTTATATGGTAGTAAAGACTTGGCATATGATATTGATTGAAATGATTGTTCTTGCATGATATGTTGCTCGATTTTCCATAGTTATGTCTATGAAAACAGGAAACATAAAATAATTGTTCCATTATATGAAAGCACTAACTCTTTGGTAGTGTGCTTGGAAGTGACCTAACTCTTTGGTAGTGGTCACATTGTACATATGACCTAACTCTTTGGTAGTGGTCTGACCTAACTCTTTGGTAGTGGTCACCTTGTACAAATGATCTAACTCTTTGGTAGTGATCATAAAGGCCTTGATATGTAATGGAAAATGTGCTAAAAATATGTGTTCTCTTTTGTTAATGAATATCCTTGTGCAAGTATACACTTTTCTTATATTCTTCTGTTACTGCCAAGTATATTAGTTTTATCTTATTGCCAAGATATGATGAGAGGTATATAAAAAGACACGTAGGCGTACTCAGTACAATATTCATGAAATATTGTGCTGACGTGTACCGCATGTAATCTTTTGTTTAGGTTGTGGTTATGCTCTTGAAGATCCAGGATAGAGAGAGTTGTGTCGCGAGCTGATGTACAGGTGGACCTGTTGTCTTAAGATCCTGTAGTTTAGTGGTAGTACATGTATATGTTTAAGTTTGCTGCTCAATATGTAATATCAAGTGATGTAACAATTCATGTTGTAATTATATGTTGAATGGTGAACATGTGTGTATGGTTTTATTATTGTTCATGTACATGTGCTACTGATTGTTTCCTTCTGACTCCCTTGATTTTCTTCTTCTTAGCCTAGTGTGTGATGTTTAAATTGGGATTCTCGCTGAGGTGAGGGTTTCAATTTGGACGTATCACATCAGATTAAGTTTTAGAAAATCCGGGGACGTCACAGGTGGTATCAGAGCATGAACAATAGCAAAGCCGGACATTTGCTCATTATGCAACTCAAAACCAGAAAACCTTGAACTTAATAATCTTTTAGGGTTAGATTAGTCGTCTTTTAGAGACTAGATCTGACCTAGCCTCTAGGTTAGAACCTAGATGTCCGAGAACTAGGTCTAGACTAGTGCTTGTGGTATAGCAAGTCCTTAGATGTCATTCTTTCCTTGTAGTGCAGCGGTATGGGACGTTGCACTATTTGGAAATGATGTGCATCAAGGGAAGAGCAACCCTAGACATATTGCGCACGTTGTCTAGCGTAGCTACACTAGTCTACCCCTTGTTCTCACCCTTTACACTAGTTTTCATGACACTGGACTCTCTACTATGTGTGGGACACCCGTTTTCAGGATTTGGTTTTTGATTCCAAACGAATCGAACCCCGATAGTTTTCTCTGACGCTTGTTTTATCGGAGAAAAACTATATAATAGTTTATTATGTATATGTATTACAAAAATGTGTCCCCACACATGTACGAGTAGGAGGTGGTCATGTAACCTAAGTGAAAGTGATGACATCAGTCTAGAAGAGAGAGTAGTTCTAGATTAGATGTCTAGAGCCTTTTTGATATATATATATGTGATAGACGGAATAGATGAAATAAGTTTTGTTGATATGATGTAAGTCTTACATAGATGACATAAGATGGTTATGATGATAATATGTTTGTCTTTGAGGACTTAAGTTTAGTTTTGAGGATTTGTGATAAGTTTTGATGATGCAAGTAAATAGGCTTTTATGAGATAAGATATGTTAAGTTAAGACAAGGTTGTGGATCAGCCTGAGCCTCAAGCTCTTTTACAAAGGAGGGCCTCAGTGTTGGGACCAGTTTTAGGGTTAACTCCAGAGAGAGTGAGACCCACAGGGAGAAGGTCATAGAACCTAGACTCCATGACATGAGAAATATGAGAAATATGTGATATGATATGTCCTAAACTAGACTACTCCTGAGTGATTGAGTTGAGTTTCTTTATGCATGATTCCTATAGCCTTCTTGAACCCTAGATGTCCTTGGGAGGACCAAACCCTAGATATAGAGAGAGGCTAACTATATATACACATGTGAATAAGGGAACATGAGTGCCTTCCATCTGGGTGAGGGAGAGAGCCCAAGACCCTGGAGGAGGTAGCTATGTTAGTTCAGTGAAGCCTCATGCATGGGTTGGTCGTTTCCCACATAGGAATCTAGTGGTGTATATAAGAGAGCTTTGGGTAAGATGTTTCATGGGTAGAGACCTATGAAGAGTATGTCATAGCATGTTTTGGTTTGTGCTTATGTGGCTAGAGCTTGTAAGGCTATCTCTAGTACCAATGAGGTGATCCAAGAACCCTAGACCGAGAGGAAAGATAAAATACATGCATATGAGATACTCATAGGGTTGAGTTAGCTCAGAGAGACTGAGCACAACACTACCCTTGTGGTATGGGTTAGAGGAACCTCATTGGGACTACATAAAGTTTTGATACATGTTTCATGAGCCACTTGTATAACTTTGTTAGCACAATCATGATATAATTAATGTAAGATGTGATCTAATCTCGAGACGTGTTATATAGACATGATAAGATGGAAATCTAGAAATGGTTTAATAGATCTACATGTATAAATGATTAACCACATACATCAATAATGATGGTAATATGATAGAGATGGTTAACCTTGTGATGCAATCATTAATAAATGTTCCAGTTTAATATGAACAATGAAATAAGATCATGTGAATAAAATTTGTTGCATGAGGTGTTGATCTTAGTTCTTAATAAAAAAATGAAAATATAGTTTGAAAGTTATCACAACATAATGCTTATGACACCTTGATATGTTTCAGATGGATAAAGTGGGTTAACTTTTATTAACTCCCTCCTAAAAGGCATATGTCAATGTTGAACATGTTCTAACAATTAGATCAATAAAAAGTTGAGACACCATGATATAATGGGATAACTTTGATTAACTTATAAAATGGTAATATGATGACAGAACCCTAATGTACGGGTAAGGATAAGGAAGCAACCCTAATATATGAGATAGGTAATGACATAACCTAAGTTTCTAAACCTTAAAGTGGTGCCTACATATGGATGAAGACGTTTAGGTTTTCCCTGGAAGTATGCGTATGGTTTACTTTCGAGGACGAAAGTTCTTTTAAGATGTATATGATGTGATAAAGTGGGTTTATTGGCTTTATTTTGAGGATGAAGTATCTTTAAGGTGTGTAGGATGTGATGGAGTAGACTTTATAGTATTTTGGATACCTAACGATATAAGTGTATTCATATGTTTAATTAAGGGTTCCAAGAGTTTTAATGAAGTTGAGATTACAATGAGATTGACATTATGTCTATGCTCCTATGTACATATGATCTTTTCAAGATAAATTGGGTAGTCAAAAGTGGTATATTTACATTAAAGTTCAATGGAATATCTATAGAGTGATGATGAAGTTATAAGTAAAATTCCATAATCGTTTCGATATACCTAGAAGGAGCTATTTAGGTTTGATTTTTATTGCCTCTAAAGATTTGATGTTTTATTATGCTTTGAGAGGAGGATATAAGTCGTATGTCCTAAGTTTCTAGGCGCACATCCTTGGGCTTTGTTGTGAGTGTGTTGTCATGGATAGATCGTGAAAGGTCCTTTTACAGCCCTAGGATGTAATCGAACGGCTACAAGACCTTCCTCTTTGTGGTCGTTGAGGCAAGCAGAGGGATAATGTCTGTTCATCCCCCACGTTGTGTTCGTGGTTTGACGAAGGAAGTGAAGTGGGCAGTTGGCCTCGCATCCACCCCGACCCTCAACATGTGTGGCTTTTAGTGCCGCATAGACAGAGAACAAGATCACCCTCCTATATGTAACTACTCCTCCGCAGTAAGGTGAAAACCAGGTTGACGCATCCTTGGCGAACGGTGACGGCGTGTGGTGCTTGAGCATGGGGGGCGGCACGTTTCCTCACTGACCTTCCAGCCATGGCAATGCATCGGAAGGAGGAGAACCTACTGCTATCGGAGGTGTCAAAGAGAGACCTCCGACCCGTTGTGCGCTGGAGGTTGGAGCTATGCGGCCGAGCTCTGACCCGGCCACAGCGGCGCCCGATCCAGCAGAGCACGACGCACACATACGGCTTCAAGCAGAACCAACGCGAGGATATCATGAACTCATGCGGGAAAAGGGAGGGAAGACCGACGACGGCACGAGGACTGACGAAACGATGTCGACGCCATCAAGTAGGGAACGACGCACGTAGGCGTCAGGTTCAAGCACAGCGGCAAGGCTGCAGCCCCACCCAACAGCGAGATCGAGCATGTTTCTGGTGCTCGTTAAGGAGTTCGAGAGGATACCAATGAGGTGAAGGCATGACGCCATCTTGCCGGAGAAGATGATGGTCGAGAGAGATGGAGATCTATCGGAGGAGAACCTGATGGAGGCGGCCCTCATGAACAGAGCCCCACTGTGACTCCGGCGTCAAGCATGACGGATCAGAGTCCAGTCAGAGGCGGCGCCAGTGGGCGGACTCTTGCGTGAAGGGCGATTCCTTACGTGAAATCCCTACGGCAGCGGCGTGCTGAGGGGCCGGAGGTGGAGCAGGTCGTCCACCGGAGCTCTTAGGAACTTTGGGTTGTGATTAGGAGATGAGATTGGAGATCGATCCTTCACCGCAGATCCATCCTCATGACGACATCATACGACGCAGACATCAAGCTTTGGGATCGCGGAGAACGCGATCTGTGAGAGAGGGAGCGGACTAGGTCAGCCAGTGCTCAAACCAGAAGCAAACCGGCCCAAAAATTAGGCAAACTCAGAGCCTAGAGCAGCCGGTTCAAGTGAACCATGCAAGGAGGAGTGAGCCCACCCCCACCAAGTGACACGTGGTAGCGTTCCATTGGCCATTCAAGGTAAATCTTCAGTTAATTCCCAGTTCTTCTAAAATCCATAGAAAATAGTTCGTTTATCCGAAAAATACAAACAAGGTATCAAAATATTCAGAAAAATGAGTAGAACACAATTAAAGCAAAATATCAGGCTTTTCATGCACGAATATCAATGATATCTTATTAGTTGTGAAATGCTTAATTGATGGGTAATAAATATCAAACGTTGGCCTAAAATTATGAGAATATGTCAGTAAATTAATATTCATGCTTATAATCCAGTGGATGTCAGTAATCATGATGTTGATGCACGAAATCATGTAATTTACTCCATATGGCTAATTAGGGCTTTTAACCTTAAAGAAAATGCAATAAATGCACACATGCTCAATAAATGATGAAATTTACAGAGAAGGCTCATATCAGTATATTGAACCTCAGTTTTAGTTATGAGATCATAATGACGAACAAAATCCATGTTATATGAAGACGAATATTAATACATGTTATAAAACCCTAACCTAGGTTAATGATGTAACCTAGGGTTAATATGTGCACAAAAAGGATATGGAACCTAATGTTTAGATGATGAACTTTGATAATGAGATGTAATCTGGAAAATGACATCAATATGATAATTCTAAGACAAGAATGCAAGTAATGATGAGAATATCCTAATGAGATGTAAGATGATAAGAACCTGATGATAGTATATGGTCTTGTCTTGATCAGGGTTGACCAGGCTTATAGTTGACATCAGTGATATGTGATGGTTAGGTTTCTCTTTGGAAGGTATGCCATTACCTCTTACTTGGCTTATTATACAATATGCTTGTGTTATATGGTAGTAAAGACTTGGCATATGATATTGATTGAAATGATTGTTCTTTCATGATATGTTGCTCGATTTTCCATAGTTATGTGTATGAACACAGGAAACATAAAATAACTGTTCCATTATATGAAAGCACTAACTCTTTGGTAGTGTGCTTGGAAGTGACCTAACTCTTTGGTAGTGGTCACATTGTACATATGACCTAACTCTTTGGTAGTGGTCTGACCTAACTCTTTGGTAGTGGTCACCTTGTACAAATGATCTAACTCTTTGGTAGTGATCATAAAGGCCTTGATATATAATGGAAAATGTGCTAAAAATATGTGTTCTCTTTTGTTAATGAATATCCTTGTGCAAGTATACACTTTTCTTATATTCTTCTGTTACTGCCAAGTATATTAGTTTTATCTTATTGCCAAGATATGATGAGAGGTATATAAAAAGACACGTAGGCGTACTCAGTACAATATTCATGAAATATTGTGCTGACGTGTACCGCATGTAATCTTTTGTTTAGGTTGTGGTTATGCTCTTGAAGATCCAGGATAGAGAGAGTTGTGTCGCGAGCTGATGTACAGGTGGACCTGTTGTCTTAAGATCCTGTAGTTTAGTGGTAGTACATGTATATGTTTAAGTTTGCTGCTCAATATGTAATATCAAGTGATGTAACAATTCATGTTGTAATTATATGTTGAATGGTGAACATGTGTGTATGGTTTTATTATTGTTCATGTACATGTGCTACTGATTGTTTCCTTCTGACTCCCTTGATTTTCTTCTTCTTAGCCTAGTGTGTGATGTTTAAATTGGGATTCTCGCTGAGGTGAGGGTTTCAATTTGGACGTATCACATCAGATTAAGTTTTAGAAAATCCGGGGACGTCACAAAATGGGTAGAAGTCATCTCATTCATCACTACCTCATCTCAACATGTATCAAATTTCTAAAGAACAACATCATAAGATGGTACAAAATGTAGCATAAAGTTGTCTTTGACAATGGTATGATAACATCTCAAATTCCATCAAGGTGTATCTAAGCTCATAGTGAATCAAAGATCATCAAACATCATCATATTATCCACTGATTAATAGAGTAGTAGAAATTGAAAGCAATAATCTTACAAATATGTGTACGTAAGAAGATAATCAACTCAAACCCAATACACATGATCAACTTATGATGGCTCTATGGGCGTATACAATATCTATCAAAACTATTCAAGAGCTAAGTCATATTGTATTCTATATTATATGGAGATAGTCCAACCAGTGATATGAGATCCCATCTCTCCTCATACAATAAGAAGCAAAAATCCTTGACGTCGAATGGATCGAAAACCACATATACTACATCAGTAACATGAAGAATGATGAATGTGAGCCATATATACATCATGTAGAGTGCTACCAAACTAGAGTAGCATGAGCATTCAACAAAAGGGTTAGTCCCCGCAATTCTTAAAAGGGTGATATGTTATTCCTAGGTGTTCAGAATGAAGGTCCATGGTCAAGTTATATAGTAAATTGGAGGGAATGTACATATTGCATTACATCTATGACTAGGTCAGTCTAAGCCTAATAGACATGGATGGATATATTCATATCCACCACAGAAACACCAATGATCAACCTAAATCACACATCCAAAAAGGATTGGATCTAGAGTAATGAGACTTCGAAATTTATATCCTGACACTCTAGTCCCCACAACTAAAATATGGGGTCCAATGTAGTAAATCAGGGACAATACACAAGGACAAAGGTGGTATGTGTTAAGATTGAAGATCCTTATCTTAGTTATACCAACCAAAGAGTGAGATAAACTTTTGTTTTCCTTACAGAATGATGGTACTCCAACAAAGAAGAAATTAAAAAAGGAAGACAAAATCAAGAGTTAGAACAAAGGAACAAGAAAGATCAAAGAGTAAGATATCATGTATGGATGAGAAACTTGGATTCGGTATCACCATCTAAGGTCTCTCACCAACAAGTAATACTGACACCCATTGTATACCCTTAGCAAGCTTACAAGTGATGCTCATTAGTGTTTATCCCTTCCTCTTTCAAGCTTAGGATAGATCTAGATTATAAGGTTTTCTCTCTTTTGAGATGGGAAAAAAACATATGATCATTATCTTAAACATTCAAACATTCTCATGCATTCATGCAACTCCATAACACTTACTATAGGTTAATACTACTCCTTTGAGGCATTAACCATAAAACAATACAAGATGGTAGATAAGCATGCAAGTGAAGTATTAACGTCAAGAGTATGGAGATAAACATTGCTAAGAGAATATATTCAATGGATGTAAGTATTTAAAGGTTGAGAGAACCTTAGTGTCTACTCCCAAACCAAGCTAAGAGACTAGCCACTCATGGTGATGTGAAGCTAGCCAAAACTATAAAAATGGAGAGACATGGAAATCGAAATGAGATGGGGATGAAAATGGATGGAAGGATGTGACTAGATCTAGTGAAGAGGGAGGAAGACACACCAGTAGTAAACATGGATATATTACACTTGATGGAGGCTTCCTATCCTTATTAACCTAAAGCAGTGATGTGAAGGGCGCTCGTCATTCTCCTTCTGTCCAAGGAGAGGTCGGGGCAGCTTTGCATTGGACAGAATGATAGGAGTTTCAAACTTTCACCATATAACCTCCACAGACTGATGGATGAGTGTTTTTTGATGGTGAGATTTCTCTATGATAATGCTTCACATATCCTATGAGTGGCGACCCCTTGCTTGGTGACATAGGGGTCCTATTTATAGCTTTGGTCTGGTGAACTTTACTTGTTTTGCAAGTCTGGACACATGCCTCGAGGCACGTGTTGAATGACCTTGAATGACTATTGTCGAGTATGTCCATCAGTTGGTAGGATGCATAGGGGAGCCATCAGTCATGCACCCATCATTGGTTTCACTTGGCCATCGACTGGTGGATTTTGTCATACCATTGAATCTTGGGAACTGTAAAGACATTGGGATGGATTACTGATGGTTGATAGCTAGAGATTGATGACCTTAACGAATGCACTAGTAGACCATCAATTTAAAAATATGATGGTTGCACTGACTGGAGAAGTTTTTAGTTGTCCAAGCTGGCCGTTGGTCTTTAAACCTGAGGGTGAACCTGACAGGCTATTGGACTAGCCATCATTTGTTGATAATTGATGGTCAGACTGACTGCACACCCCTAGTCTTCCTCTTCTAGGTCATCGATTTGGGAACTGATGGTAGGTTTAATGGTTCTCCAGGCTCCCTTTTGGCCTCCATCGGTTATGGAAATCAATGTATGTCCTTCCTCGGTAAACATGTATCATTTTACAAGTGTCCTACATGGTAACTAGTAATTAACTTGTAACCAAGGCATAAGTTCCATACATGTGAAAAATAGGGGGAAATTATATTAACTTTGCATAAAAAGAGGATATCAAGAATAGAATTAGGCATGAAATATCCAAAAAATTAGATGTTATCAACCCCCAATGCAAACATAGAATTTAGAGTGTCCACAATCTAATAAATAGAATCAAGGAATTGAGAAAATTTTAGGGCTTTATTTGTTTAGTGTTTGGTCCACTTCTTAACCATGTCTTCATATCATCCTTAGGTCAAGATCTATGTATTGTAGCTTGGATTACCCACTATATTCCCAGTTTCCTCCACCTCCAGTCTAGAGTTCCATTACCCATATGCTTAGTGTACCCTCTTTTTAGGAGTAGTGCCCCCTTCACGAAACACACCCAACCTCATTTTCTTGTACTTATATAAAATTCCATAGAGGTAGCTTTCACACCCGACCTTTATTATTTTTGGTGGACCTAGCTAAAGGCCTAACACTGGGCCAAGGCTTCTTGTGTTTCGAATCTTTCTTGGGCATGCTCAATCATGAGTGCAACTATAAAAATAGTGCCACTCAACTATTGGTCTTGATGTAGTTGCAGATGGTTAGGTGAGATAGCCGTCAAGAGATAGGTCTGTGACTGTCTAGCTTCCAAGCCCCACTACCAATCTCTATTCTTGAATGTAATTATACACTAACCCAACATAGCCTTTCAACATCTTTTCAAGTACAACACCCATGTTTTTATTCACACTTGGCTTTTATTCCTACTCTCAAGGCTTTTAGGAAATGAGATTTTCAAGGTAAAATGGGATGTTTTGCCTCTTTTGATCCCATAGAGAGGATTTCAAGCATTGGAAGGGGTAGTTGTTTCCTATGTTGTTCAGTTTTGCACTTTCCAAACTATACTAGGGAGATGGGTGTCCATTCGGGGGTACACCAGGCAGGGTCCTCCTTATTTTAGAGGGTATATATTGGGATTGTATCGTTCTTTTACATCCTACTATGTCTTGAAATAAGAATGGTGTGAAGACATGATCAAGTAGGGTTTTTGTTTATATGAATTAGTAGCCCAAAATGTTACTCTTGGAATGGTTACATAAGGATTAGCCAGAAGACAAGAAAGTCTAAGGGTAAAGGTTAGGCTAACATTCTAGAAAATTGAATTCAAAATTTTCCATCAAAACAACCTATTCATCAACAATTCTCCTTCTAAAGTTAAAAAGACAAAATTATGTACATTGGAAAAATTAGTCATTTTACTTTTCAAAAGTTTAGAAAAAATTTTGCACATGTAAAGTATGGAGACAGTAAAGTGAAGTAATGCAGGAAATTTGAAATGTAGGGCATGAAAATGTTCCAAACTCGCTTGTTTGGAGCCCCCCCCAATTTATCATCCACCCTATCCTCAGGGTGTCAAAGAGTGATGTTGGGTAAGAACAAGAAACATGATGTTTTGATATTATAAGTGCCCAATATGACATTAAGATATCTAAAATAAAACTCCCTTGAAGGTGGTGGTAGAAATTTTCCTTATAGAATTCCACCTACTTATCTGAAGTGACCAACATATGCATCCAAAAAAGCACATAGAAACCACATTCGCTGGATCCTGGCTTTTGTTGTGGGATCCTATGGTAGAACTGTAGCTTATCAAATCTTAGTCCTTCACGTAGAAGTCCCCTACAAAACATCCATATGAGCTTGACAATTTTTGTAGCCACTTGTGTTGCTTTATGTTCAGTGGCAACTTTTAGTTGTTTGAGCATTTATATCTACTGATAGAATTGTCTAATGTTCATCATGTAGAATGGGGGAAAATATGAAATGAGGGATATTATACTTTAGATGATCAGTTAGTCGATGTAGCTACCATGATTCTTTATTATGTAAAATGTCCTTGACTATGTCAAAGTAAGCAATGTAGGCATTATCAAGCTTGTCAGCTAAAAGAAACTGACAAGATGACATGACATTAACTGTCATACGACCTCCTACCATTATTATCTCATAGAGGTTGGGTCGAAGGACTTGGAGACTATTTTGTTCAAATACTATCGCAATCTCATCTTCATGTGGCTGTAGTTACTCCATGACAAATCTTTGATCATCCAGAGATAGCTCATATCAAGCATCTTTGTTGAAATTCTTGAATGTGGGTTTTGTCAAATATGTGGGTGCAGGCTCTAATGTTTCTCGTGGTTCATCATGAGTTGTGATGTCTTTTCTGCCTCTTCTATTTCATCCCCTTGGTTGGATATGCTAGGGGATTCCACTTCTACATTATGTTCTACTTCCTCATCTTCATCTGGTACATGGGTATCTTACTAAGGCGAAGAACTGGCTTCTATTTTTGGTTGAGCACTATCTATAGTGTTATAAGGAAAGGGGGTTTTGGCAGGAAACCCTTTGTTATTGCAACAAGTGGGTCTACTTCCATATGGATATCTATTGTTTCATATATGGGTGACTAGGTGTGGACTGTGTGGGAGGGTGGATTGATGATATCTAGAGAAGAGGGTGGAGATATATAAGAAGACATATATTTGGCTTCTATTTCTTTCGAGGGTGGGTTGGGAGAGGTTGATGTTTTTGGTTGAGAAGGGGACCGCAGTTGTGATAGTGGAGGGAACACTAGATTTATCATGCTTTCATGAGTGGGGGTTCTCTAATTCATGAGGGGGGATTTCAATTGCTCCCTCCATGGAGTCTTTTTAGAAAAGGGTACGTGTGAGTACATCCGATGTGGGATGTCTTCCATTCAAAAGTCATAGAAGAATCTTCTATCATGAGAGACTTCCATGATGTATTTTCCTTAGAGTGTGGAAATCATCATTCACCACCTTCTTTTAGAGGGACTCTCCTCTCTATTGCTTCAATCATTCACAACGTGTTGAATGAACTGTCCCCTGAGTTTTGAGTTTCTTGGGGCATAATACAGTCAATATAGATCTTCCTCTAATTTGGATGATAATATCTATGTAACATACTATATATTAGATGTAATATCCATGTAACCCTTTTTCCCAAGTTTCCCTTTCATTTCTATCCTTTATGTCGTTCATGTTTAATTAGTGGAATTTATAGTGGTTTGGTGAACATTTATTCACTATTTGTACCAATAAAAGGGTTTATTCACAAATACCTCAGTGAAAGTCTATTTAAGGACCTTATTACGTCTTCTAAACCTTAATCTAACTTTTTTATGTGTTTAGTAATCATAAAATGAGCCTATGTTTTCAAATTTGGTTCAATTTGAATGTTGTTTGCATGCAATTTTAGGAACATTATGGACTTTTATGCAATTTACCCAAATGGTATGTTTATTTTGCAAATTATCACGTGCATTATAATCATTATATATTCCCTTATTATTCTCAAGATTTTTAACGATGGGGAACCTAGTTTCACCTTGGTCTGAAGGTGTTTCTCTCCAAGGGCATTTTAGGGATTACCCTCTTTATAAATGAGCTTATCTTTAAAGATAACCAATGGGGTTATTTCTTTGAGTGGAGGATGGTGGGTGACGTGATATTTGGAATGCACTAACAAACTCACTCAAGGTTGAAATCCTTGAGCTTTTACCAAAACCAAATTGCAATAATACCACCCACAAGCGGACGAGTCTTATCACAATATAGTTGAGGATCGAACCCAAAGGACAACGTTTTTAAGAATCTTTGTCAGTCTAGTCTAGTTCGATTTAAGGCTAATATTTAAAATGATTGGTTGATTTGAGGTTAATTAAACTAATTGCGAGAAAGTAAAAACTGAATTAAAGTTTGGTTTAGATCAATGATATGGAATCGCTGGGATGGTATCGGGTTTCACCACCACTGCTCCTGCAAGCACATCAAACATCAAACATCAAACATCTTGGAAAGATATAACTATCCAAGTAGAGTTGTTGTGAAACCCCCCATACGGGTGTTAGGTCCGCGTAAGCATCACCTTTGGCTTCTGATTTCTCGTCACCATCCGGATCACATAATTACAGCTCTGAAGATACAACATCCAACTAAGGTTGTGGGCCCCCTATAAAGGCGTTAGGCACACAGAAGTGTCACCAAAGGTTAGATGGCTCGTCCCCTCACGAATCATACACTTACGACCTCAAGGAAACCCATTCTATTTCTAGTTTGGGAGTCAACCGTGATAATCGATAAGCAAGCAGCCAATTTATATATGAGAAAACATCGACAATTAAGAAGAAGATACAAAATCCAACTAAGGCTGTGAAACCCCTATACAGGTGTTAGGTACACAGAAGTGTAACTGAAGGCTAGATGGCACGTCCCCTTGTGGATCATACACTAACAACCTCAAGGAATCCCATTCTATTTCTAGTTTGGGAGTCAACCTGTTAAATGACATTTAATCCTACATAAAGATATTCTCACAACATAGGAAGAACAAAGATGAAAGCAAGCAATTAATCAAACTACAAACATAACGATTAACAACGAAATGAAAAGTTATATACATTGCCAAGGACGGTTAATAATATGACATGATTGCATGGGTAGTGGGGTTAGTCCCCGCACCCCAACGAAAAGGTACTACTCGCTCATGATACAAGAAACAAGAAGAATGAGAGAGAGAGAGAGAGAAATCCACCATGAACTCGGTACAGAAGGTAGTCATAGCTCAGTGAAGAAGATATGGCCTCCTACGTCATGTCAGAGCAGATCTGTACACAAACAGGAGATGCCAAGACTGGCTGAACACTCTCTCGTGCTCTGTCTTTCTTCTCTCCTCAGCCTCCTTGGTTGCAACACGGGAAATAGGTGAAATGGAACTGGCGCAGACTGGACTGGTTTTGGATCAGATCAGTATACAGGCAGCCTATCGGCGTCCCGGAACCCATGTCCAAGTGAGGACCCTTGGGGTCCGATTTATAGGCACAGGACTAACCCCAAATGGTCTTGGATTTAAAAGAGACCAAACAATTTCAATTTAGTTTAGACCAAACGGTCTTGAAATATCTTCTCCAAATGGTCTGGAGACCGTTTGCTACCAAATAGTTTGGATACCAATTGCTACCAAACAGTCTGGAGACTATTTGCTACCAAACGATCGCTCCAAACAGTTTTGGGCAAACGGTCTCTCCTTGCAGTTTGGGCAAATGATCTGTAAACATGGGCAAACGATCTTCAATAGTAGCAAACGGTCAACGCTCTAGCAGATGCCCAAACGGTCTTTAGGCAGCACCCATTCAGTCTCAATTGCTTACTTAATCTAAACGGTTTCCAAGTCGCAGCCAAACGGTCTGAGATCAGAATCAAGAAAACGGTCCTGCTTCAGTCAACGCTCCACAAATGAGCAGAAGATAGTCTGTTGGTAAATCGATCCAATAGCCATCTAATCTATCAAATGATCTTCAGCCTTCTTCTGTAGGTGTGACGGCCTCGGGGTGACCCCAGTTGGTCTGTGAATCACCCCCAAATGACCTTGCTCAGGAGTTGCAAATGTGTGATGGTCATAGGTTGAAGACGACACACCACGGTTGTGGTAAAGCTGTTGTCCTACGACTGTGCAGCCTTGCACGGGCGTGGTGGGTGTGAAATCAAGCTCTGATGGCATTGTGCCATGGCCGTGGCGTGACACCACGGTCGTGGTGAGGTAGCTGCCATACGATCGTACTGCCTCGCACGGGCGTGGCTAGTGAGAGACGGTTGATGCAGGTAGGGTGCCACGGTCGTGGATCGTCGACCACGGTAGTGGCGAGTTAAGGCTTAGGTCTGCCACGGTCGTGGCCACATCACACGGTCGTGGTGATGGCAGAAGACCACGACCGTGTTGGACCACCACGGCCATCGTTAGGACTCTTCTTCGCGACCTTGAGTTCATGTAATGCTCGATTCCTTGTGGCTGAGTGATGCCTCCAATCAGTCTCTGTTGTTCAAAACAGTCTTGAGACTGCATGGACTCAAATGGTCTTGAGACCGCATGGGCTCAACGGTCTTGAGACCGCAAGGGCTCAAACGGTCTTGAGACCGCATGGGTGGAATTGCTTGGTTAGATATCACGATCGGATGTAGAGATGAAGGTGGACCTTGACTACTTGTTCAACTTTGTCAAAACCTACATTAAATGAATGATGTTTAGTTAAAACCTTGATAATCGAATAAACTAAGTAGTTTTGCACATTATGATTCATATTTGAGTGAAATAGTATGTATAGAGTTGAATTGGTCCTGAAGTGATAATTGAATTTCATGATGAATATACATTCATCAAAATACCCCGAACTTAAATGTTGCTCACCCTCGAGTAACACAAAATCTAAAACAGTCGCCAAATGATACTTTCACATCGTGTGATTGCTTCATCTTCACATCACGAATGTTTTCTTTTTTCTCAACATGACTCAGTATCTCAACCTCCTGAGACCACAAAACACATCTTACCATATCTTTGTTCCTGAGTTCATTTTCCAAAATCACTTCCTCCTCACCTTTTCCAACACAAGCATGTCAAAGAGTTTTGTAAGAGTTCAGAGACACCCGCAGAACAACAAGTGTGCAATTTATCTGACACTGGTGTTTTCTAGGATAGGGTAGGCAATCATTGTGCCATTAGGTAGAAAACGAAGTGAATGATGGTATGGAAGGAAGAAATAAATCTCTCCTCTATTCGACTCGAGATTTTTTTTTCTTTTCTATTTCTTTTATTGTGTTTTTTTGTGTGAATCTCTCCTCTTATTGACTCAAGATTGCATTTCTTTTTGTGTGCACTTTGGCATCTTTTTGTTTGCAAATCTCTCCTCTATTCGACTCGAGATTGCATTTTTGGGGGTACGCCCCTATTTATTTGTGAGGGTTATGGAAGAAGCAGATAAAGAGGAAAGTGGCGAGCCACCCCGAACTTAGGGTTTGGCACCTTTTTGGCTATTTTTTTTCTTTTTTATGAATGGAGGGTACGAAGATGATAGAAGAGGTGTAGAAGAGAGTTCAGATCAGAATGCAACTTGATTTACAATTCAATGCATTAGGTTGTTCTCTTTATCAAACTCTGCTCAAATAATGACTTGATGAGGATCCAATTTGGATTCCATGTTATTGTTCCACAAATCAGTAAGGAAGCACGACGTGTTTGATCCCTATCAGTTTGACAGACACCTATTATCTTTGCAAAAAGTATCACGATGTTAGGAATCATAGGCTTCACAAGATGATTTCAATCAAAAGGCTTGTTTCAAAAAGTGGTCCTTTTGAGGATTTACTTCGAATAAGGAGGATATAATGATTCAAAATGCATAGCGGGTTAGTTAGTGACTTTTAATGAAACCAGGAAGTGTCAAAAATTCATCAAGTATCTGTTCAATTTCTTTGAAAATCATTAGAAAATTTTCAATTTTTTTTATCAAGAATGTGATAGTGAAAACTTAAGTATGAAAAGGATGGGTGTAGGTGGAAAGTGAGGTACGTACCCCCCACCCTCCACCCCAAACATAGAGATTTTCTCATCACAAGCAAACCCTAAATCCAAGATGGAGGGGAAAATCATGCTAGAATGATCACCAGGTGTGGTTGCACGCATCCTCTTATCTGGAAATCTCAAAGGTAAAGAGCAATTAGATCTTAAAGTAGCATCTTGCGATGTGGATTTTATTTGATGAAAAATTAACTAGAATGTAAAAACAAAATTGAAGAAGTATTCTAATTTGAAAGGAAAGGTAAAAGAAATTTATTGATCGGGTTGCCTCCCGACAAGCGTCGTTGTTTTATGTCGATGTCTCGACTGAATTTTTTCAGCTTCATGGTGGATCCTTAGGATTGGTGAGTTCCAGCATTGTTTCAGTGCCTATGTCAATCGAGGTGAAATATCTCTTTAAGCGGTGACCATTGGCCATTAATTCGCATGACTTTTCACTCCATAGAGAGAAAGCACCATGTGAATAACTTCAATCTTGAGTTGAATAGCAGAACTTGATCTCCCACTTGTATGTATTTTCTTTTCATATGTCCATTGTGCCAAAGTCTTGTACGTTCTTTGTAGATTCTTGCATTCTCATAAGATGTCATCCTGAGTTCATCCAGCTCTTGGAGTTGTAGAATCCTGGCTTGGCCTATTTCTTTCATATCAAAGTTCAATTGTTTAATTGCCCACCATGCCTTGTGTTCCAGTTTGATTGGCAGGTGGCAAGCTTTTCCATATATTAATCGAAAAGGTGTAGTCCCAATGGGAGTTGTATGAGCAATTCGATAGGCCCATAAGGCATCGTTGATTTTCGTTGACCAATCCTTTCGATTGCGTCCTATAGTTTTTTCCAGAATAGCCTTTAGTTGACGGTTAGAAACCTCTACCTGTCCACTTGTTTGTGGATGGTAAGGTGACGCTACCTTATGTGTAACACTGTATTTTCTCAGTAAAGCTTCAAAGCTTCTTTCAAGGAAGTGGGACCCTCCGTCAGATATCACGGTTCGTGGCACTCCGAAACGGGGGAAAATAATATCTCTGAATAATTTGATGACGGGTTTGGAATCACTAGTGATGGTTGGTATAGCTTCAACCCATTTTGAGATGTAGTCTACCACCACTAGGATGTATGAAAATACATGAGAAGATGGGAATGGACCCATGTAGTCCACCCCCCAAACATCGAATATCTCTACTTCTTGCCATAGATTCAGTGGCATCTCGTCTCTCTTTGTTATATTACATGTTCTTTGACATTAGTCGCATGATAGGACAAAATCATAAGAATCTTTGGATATGGTTGGCCAGAAGAATCCACATTGAAAAACCTTTAAAGCAGTCTTTTTAGAGCTCATATGTCCCCCCACTGGTCCTAAGTGACATTGTTCAAAAATAAGTTGAGCTTCTTCTTCGGCGATACATCGTCTATACAGACCATCAGCACATAGTGTAAAAAGATATGGCTCGTCCCAGTGATATTGTTTCACATCATGCATGAACTTCTTTAGTTCATTCCCAGTGAATTGAGGATGGATAACTCCAGCACCAAGGTAGTTCACAAAATCTGAGTACCATGGTATAGCTTCTGAGGCCTTCATTAGTTGATCATCTGGCAGGGAATCATTGATCGGAATCTTCTCAGAGTCCAGAGTGTGGATGTGACTAAGGTGGTCTGCTACAACATTTTTTATACCCTTTTATCTCTTATCTCTAGATCAAATTCTTGTAATAGGAGGATCCATCTAATCAACCTAGGTTTTCCATCTTTCTTTGCCAGAAGGTAACGAATGGCAACGTGGTTTGTGTAGACAATAACTTTCGAACCAATTAGGTAGGATCTGAATTTGTCAAAGGCATACATTACTGCTAGAAGTTCTTTCTCACTAGTTGCATAATTCCTCTAAGCTTCATCAAGAATTTTGGATGCATAATAGATCACATAGTGTTTCTTTTCTATACATTGCCCTAAAACATCGCCCACATCATAATCACTGGCGTCACACATAATTTCAAAAGAATGGTCCCAGTCGGGAGCTCTAATGATGGGGGTGGTTGTAAGGGCTTGCTTCAGTGTGTTGAAGCTTTTGACACATTCTTCATTGAAATTGAAATCAATATCCTTTAGTAATAGGTTCGTCATTGGCTTCGTCATCTTGGAAAAATCCTTTATGAATATTCTATAGAATCTAGCATGGTCAAGGAAAGCATGAACTTATTTTACATTTGTGGGGATAGCCATTTTAGAAATCACTTCAATCTCGGCTTTATTGACTTCAATTCCTCTATTGCTGACCCTATGGGCCAGGACAATGCCTTCTTTTACCATAAAATGTCACTTTTCCCGATTTCGCACAAGATGCGCTTCTTCACAATGTCTGAGGACCAGGGATAGTTGTTTTAAACATGAATCGAATGAATCTCCATAAATAGAAAAATAATCCATGAAAACATCCATAATTGTTTCAGTAAGACCAGCGAATATGGCGGCCATGCAATGTTGGAAAGTTGCAGGTGCATTACAGAGACCAAACGACATTCTTTTGAACGCATATGTTCTGAATGGTCAGGTAAAGGTTGTTTTCTCTTGGTCATCTGGATGTATGGGTATTTGATAGAATCCAGAGTAACCATCAAGATAACAAAAATATTCTTGATGAGCCAACCTTTCTAGGACTTGATCAAGGAAGGGCATTGGAAAATGATCTTTTCGAGTTGCCTTGTTCAATTTTCTATAATCTATGCACATCCTCCACCCTGTGACTGTTTGAATGGGGATGAGTTCATTGTTTTCATTTCATATAACATTCATTCCACCTTTCTTCGGGACAACATGCACTGGGCTAACCCATGGTGAATCGGATATCAGATTGATTATTCCCGCGGTGAGCAATTTAATGACCTCGCTACGGACCACTTCCTTCATATTTGGGTTCAATTTTTGTTGATGCTCAATAGTAGGTTTGTGATCTTCCATCATAGGGATCTTGTGCATACACAACGCTTGACTGACCCCAGTGAGGTCACTCAATTTATAAACGATGGCTTTCTTTCTTTCCCTCAATTCCTTCATAAGTTTCTCTTCTTGTTCAGCTGTTAGATCGGAATTTATAATAACTAGACAAACCTTGAGATCATCTAAAAACATGTACTTCAGTCCTTCGGGCAGAGGCTTCATTTCGGGAGCCTCTGGGTTCTCGCTTGTTTCTTCTGTAGTTTCAATAGCCTTGAGTTCTTCACTATTGGCTCCAACATCTTCTGTAGCAGAGTCGAGGGATTTGATGCAATCCTTCACTTGATCGTCGATCTGTTCATCAACTGATGGGTTTGTTAGAGCAATTTCCAAGGGATCGTTTGATTCATGATGATCTTGAGTCAGAAGTGACATTTGTTCAATGCAGTCAATCAGATAGACTTCTTCCTGCATACTTGGTCTTCTCATGCTTTAAAAAACTTTAAATTCGAGGGTTTCTTTGCCTAATTTGAGCAGTAAGGTACCAACTTCAACATCAATCAGGGCTCTTGCAGTGGCGAGGAACGAACGACCAAAAATGAGAGGATATATGGAATCTTCTTTTATGTCCATAATGATGAAGTCACAGGGAACATATGTGTCCTTACCTACCTAGACCGGGATCTTCAAGGATTCCTAACGGACATTTTATCGAATTGTCTGCGAGCTGTATTGTCATGCCAGTAGGAAGCAATTATGCAAACTCTAGTCTTTTGCACAGGCTAAGCGGCATAATAGAGATGCTTGCACCTCGATCCGCCAATCCTTTCTTGCATGATGAATCGCCAATATGACATGAGATTCCAAAGGATCCCGGGTCTTTTTGTTTCTTGGGCATCTTGCTCAATTTGATATCTGATGTAGTTGTTGCCAGTTTTACCGACTCATATTCCTCAGTTATATACTTCCTGGTTAGGAGTGACTTTAGGTACTTAGTCCAGCCTGGTATCTCAGCCAGAGCATCTAAGAAGGGTATATCAACATGAAGTTTCTGCATAGCCTCTTTAAACTTATTGAATCTAGTATCGAGCTTGGTTTGCCTTAGACGGGCTAGGAAGGGTATACGAGGCTTATATATAGTAATATCAGGTTCTGGTGTTTCAGTTTCTTCATCCGTAGATTTTTCAGGACTTCCCTTATATGTCTTGTCATCTTTAGATTGAGGCTCTAGTGTTGTTGAGTTTTGGACAATCACAGGTTCATCTTCGTCTGTAATAACCATAGGTGTCTTTATTGGGGGATTAATCCTTTCCTGACCTGGTGGTGACTGCCTTCAACTGTTCAGGATGCTTGGGATTGTTCTCGGGTTGGCCAGCAAACACTCTAGCGGGTGGCTTTATGCTAGCTTCATGTTGAGCTAGTTGAGATTCAATAGCCTTCTGCTTAGCTTGTTGGTTGGCTATCATAGTTTGCTGAGTTTGCAACATCTTTTCAATGGCTGATAACTTGTCATCAGAAGAGACGGGTCCTGCTTGTTGTGCTTGTTGTTGATTAAGATTCTAATACTGAGAGTTGTTTTGATAATTATTGTAGTTCCTATTCTGAAAGTTTTCCTTGAAATTCCCTTGATTCCCAAAATTTTGTTGTTGATTATACTGGAATCTGGGTGGGCCTCTTGGTTGATTGGTCGAACCAAATTGATGTGAGTTTACTGCTCCAGAGGGGTTTCCATATTGAAAACCTGGGTGATTCCTATTCTGATTCGGATTTTAATAACTTTGCCCAGGTATAGTGTTGATAGCATTAAGATTTTTAGTCTGACCATTATCTCCTTGTCCACATACATTGCTCAGTACAATGTCATAGAGAACATTGCATGATAAAGTGGAATGATTGGTGCTCTTACATGCTTCACAGAACAGGGAAGTGGACTTGACATGTTCCGGTTTCCGAGTGGGTGAACGTCCTCTTCTAATAGCAGCTAGAGATGATTCAATATGGTCTTTCTTGGCAACTAAGATCTTCAAGGATTCAGCGATAGACTTGTACTTAGGAGTAGCTTCAGCCATAGCTACTTTCAAAACTCCTTTTCCTATAGATCTGCCCCAATTGGCTTGACTCTCTGCTCCCAGGGTGACGACTCTCCATGCGCTATCATAACTTTGGCGCATGAAGTTTCCTCCAGATGAGGAATCTAGAAACCTCTTAATATCATCATCCACACCCTTATAGAAAATTTCGATGAGTTGATTCTTAGGAATCCCGTGGTGTGGACACTTGCGTAGAAGCTCTTTGTACCTATCTTATGCTTCAACGAGAGTTTCTCGAGGGACTTGAGTGAAATTTGTTATCCAGCCCCTAATTTCATATGTGAAAGATGAACTTTTCCAAAAACACATTTTTGGATTTGTTCCCAGGTGGTGATGGGTATTTCACTTTGCAATGAATTGTACCAACTTATGGCTCTATCAGCAAGGGAATACTTGAAGAGGCGGAGTCGAATGGCATCATCTGTGACTCCATTTTGTTTCATCATGGCACATAGATCAATAAATCTCAGAAGATGTTCTTGGCTATCTTCTCCTTGCTTGCCATAGAAGGGGTTATTCTGAAGTAGGGTTATCCAATGCGCTCTTATCTCGAAATTAGGAGCATTGATAGGATGGGTTTGTACTAGATGATGAACATTCACAGCTTTTGGGATTGAGAACTCTCTAAGACCCTTTTGTATTTTAGCTGCTTGCGCTGCTAGGATTTCTTTTGAACCGCAGCCCTAGCTTCTTGCATGAGCCTCTCTCTCTATGCAGTGATGGCTTGAGCCACTCTTCAGGATACTTCCTCTTCTTGAGCCATCCTTGCTTGGTTTTCTCTGATATGATGATGAAAATTTCTATCTATATCTGGATCAAGCTCACTGTTACTCTGGGGTTGTCCGAATGGTGCATGCATTACGCCTTGGATTGTACCTGAAAATAGAAAGATTGTGAGACTGATATCCACAAAGTAGAGTTAAATTCAAGTAGATGATTGATTGTTATAAAAAAGAAAAAGCAAAATCCTAGATTAGCCTTAAAATAACTAGATTTGACTGACTAATTCCATAGTCCCCGACAACGGCGCCAGAATTTGACGTGATATTTGGAATGCACTAACAAACTCACTTGAGGTTGAAATCCTCGAGCTTTTACCAAAATCAAAGTGCAATAATACCACCCGCAAGCGGACGAGTCTTATCACAGTATAGTTGAGGATCGAACCCAAAGGACAATGTTTTTAAGTATCTTTGTCAGTCTAGTCTAGTTCGAGTTAAGGCTAATATTTAAAACGATTGGTCGATTTGAGGTTAATTAAACTAATTGTGAGAAAGTAAAAAATAAATTAAAGTTTGGTTTAGATCAATGATATGGAATCCCTGGGATGGTATCGGGTTTCACCACCACTGCTCATGCAAGCACATCAAACATCAATCATCCAGGTAAGATATAACTATCCAAGTAGAGCTGCTACAAAACCCCCCATACGGGCGTTAGGTCCGCGTAAGCATCACCTTTGGCATCAGATTTCTCATCACCATCTGCATCACATACTTACGGCTCTGAAGATATGACATCCAACTAAGGTTGTGGGCCCCCTATACAGGCGTTAGGCACACAGAAGCGTCACCGACGGCGAGATGGCTCGTCCCCTCGCAGATCATACGCTTACAACCTCAAGGAACCCCATTCTATTTCTAGTTTGGGATTCAACCGCGCTAATCGATAAGCAAGAAGACGATTTATATACGAGAAAACATCGACGATACAAAATCCAACTAAGGCTGTGAACCCCCTGTACTGGCGTTTGGTACACAGAAGTGTCACCGAAGGCTAGATGGCTCGTCCCCTCACAGATCATACACTTACGACCTCAAGGAATCCCATTCTATTTCTAGTTTGGGAGTCAACCTGTTAAACGACATTCAATCCTACATAAAGATATTCTCACAACAAAGGAAGAACAAAGATGAAAGCAAGCAATTAATCAAACTACAAACATAATGATTAAAAATGAAATAAAAAGTTATATACATTGCCATGGATGGTTAATAATATGACATGATTGCATGGGCAGTGGGGTTAGTCCCCACACCCCAGTGAAAAGGTACTACTCGCTCATGATGCAAGAAACAAGAAGAATGAGAGAGAGAGAGAAATCTGCCATGAACTTGATGTAGAAGGTAGTCACAGCTCGATGAAGAAGATACGACTTCCTACGCCATGTCAGAGTAGATCTGGACGCAAACGAGAGATGCCAAGACAGACCGGACAATCTCCCTTGCTTCGTCTTTCTTCTCACCTAAGCCTCCTTGGTTGCAACACGGGCAGTAGGTGAAATGAAACTGGCACAGACTGGACTAGTTTTGGATCGAATATGTATACAGGCAACCTGTCGGTGTCCCGGAATCCATGTCCAAGTGAGGACCCTTGGAGTCCTATCTATAGGCACAAGACTAACCCCAAACAGTCTTGGATTTAAAAGAGACAAAACGGTTTCAATTTAATTTAGACCAAGCGGTCTTGAAATATCTCCTCCAAAGGGTATGGAGACCGTTTGCTAGCAAATGATCACTCCAAACGGTTTTGGGCAAACAGTCTCTCCTTGCGGTTTGGGCAAACGATCTGTAGACAGGGGCAAATGGTCTTCATCAATAGTGAACATTCAATGCTCCAGCAGATGCCCAAACGGTCTTCAGGCAGCACCCATTCGGTCTCGATTGCTTGCTTAATTTAAACAGTTTCCATGTCACGGACAAACGGTCTGAGATCAGAATCAAGCAAACGGTACTGCTTCGGTCAATGCTCCGCAAACGAGTAGCAGACAGTCTGTTGGTAAATCGATCTAGTAGTTGTCCCATCTATCAAATGATCTTTATCCTTCTTCTATAGGTGTGAGGGCCTCGGGGTGACCCCAGTAGGTCTGGGAATCACCCCTAAATGACCTTGCTCAGGAGCTGCAAATGTGTGCTAGTCGGAGGTTGAAGATGACGCACCACAGTCGTGGTTAGGCACCACAGTCGTGGTCAAGCTGTTGTCCCACGGTCGTGCCGCCTTGCATGAGCGTGGTGGGTGTGAAATCGAGCTATGATGGCATTGTGCCACGGCCGTGGTGTGACACCACGGTCGTGGTGAGGTAGCTACCACACGGCCGTGCTGCCTCGCACGGGCGTGGCGAGTGAGAGAGGGTTGATGCAGGTAGGGTGCCACGATCGTGGCTCGTAGACCACAATCATGGCGAGTGAAGGCTTAAGTCTGCCACGGTCGTGGCCACATCACATGGTCGTGGTGATGGCAGAAGACCACAACCGTGTTGGACCAGCACGGCCGTGGTTAGGACTCTGCTTCGCGACCATGAGTTCATGTATTGCTCGATTCCTTGCGGCTGAGTGATGCCTCCAATCAGTCTCAGCTGCTCAAAATGGTCTTGAGACCGCATGGGCTCAAACGGTCTTGAGACTGCATGGGATCCAATGGTCTTGAGACCGCATGGGCTCAAACGGTCTTGAGACTGCATGGGTGGAATTGCTTGGTTAGATATATTCATCAGAGCCAGAGATGAAGGTGGACCTTGACTACTTGTTCAGCTTTGTCAAAACCTGCATTAAATGAACGATGTTTAGTTAACACCTTGATAATCGAATCAACTAAGTATATTTGCACATTATGATTCATATTTGAGTGAAATAGTATGTATAGAGTTGAATTGGTCCCGAAGTGATAATTGAATTTCATGATGAATATACATTCATTAGTGGGGATGGCCTAGAAGTCTCCATGGAATTTTAGGACCGACGTTTGATATACAGGAAGTCTCTATGAGCTTTCCTCTTGCATGGCCATGAAGTCGTAGCCTAAGGACATATGGAAAGTCCCATAGACACCTCATGCTTGCCCCCTTCTTTATAAAGCCATGTCTACCCCTCCCCATCTCCCAATCCTAGAATCAATCCTCTCCTTCTCTTCCCCCTATCTTAGAGAATCATTCTTACTCTGTTTGGCCACAAAGGTGTTGTCCCAAGGTAAAAGAGAGTGCTTACCTTGGTGAAGAAGGCGCCTAGGTTCCAAATTTGCTCTATTTAGGGTTTCAAAAGCTCCTTCTTGGTGATTTCGACCAAAAATACTAAGTTTCCACCTTTCCTTCCTTGTTTCATGGTGTTAGTCTTCCTCCCACCTTCTTACAGGTCGTTGCATGGCCTTCCATGGTGAAACCCCACATAGAGCCTTAAACACCTCATCTCCATGTTCTTTTGCTAGGGTTTTTCACTTGAAAAGTGGATAAGGTACTTCTTGCTCGAGATAGGAGCTTTGTTGGAGAAAACAACCTCTCTAGCTCAGGATTGTTTCTATTTGAACTTTTTCATCTTCCCTAGAGTCAAAGTTTTGTTAACCCCCTTCTCATATATTGCTTTGTACATGCTTAAAACTCATACTTCTATGTTTAAAATCGATGATCTCCATCTCTATTTACCATGTTCTTCTAGGGTTTTGGATTCTTGTTGTTTTACATTCTCCAATAGCTCTAGTTTGGTTACCTATACATCTCCAACCCTGATCTTGGGTCAAATGGTATTTTCTCCCTCACTCTCACTCTTCCTCTCTTTCAAAGATTTCTCACTTGTCATTTCCCGATTGGTTCAAATTGAAAAATTCATATCCTTAAATCCACTTATGCAAATTTGACAAATAAATATGTTTTGTAATTCAAAAATTAATCTCTATCTAATAAAAATATTTTCAAGGTCTTATTTCATGGTTTGACGAAGGGTGATTTTTTTTAAATGAATTTAGTGCATAAAAACCATATAAAGTACATCTTAATCATCATAACTCCAAAATTAACATAAAACTATGTTTTCTTGATCAGGAGAACCTAACAAGTTCATTGGTGACATTTCAAAATCTAAATCTGAGTTTTGCTAAAATGTTTTGAAATTAAGGTTTCTATACATTAATGTGCATTATGTAATCTAATACATGTTAATACATTGAAAATAGGCAAAATGGAACTTAGACACAATTAAAATTGTAAAAGTTAGTAGTTGATATCAGTAAGAGAGGTATGTGCATTCTTGCACCCTAAGTTGGGATATTTGCAAACAAAAACCTATATTCCCTAATGAGGTACTATATGAACCCTATTTCCTCTATTCATGATTCTTTTGTTAAATTGCCTCAAAATTAGTAATGATATTCTTTTTCTTGGGTCTTGTACCCCACTACTGTGTTCTAATTAATATTATGCTTTTACTTGCCATGAATTCTTTTCTAGCATGTTGATTTTATGGACTATTTAGTTATAGTAGTGGGACTTATGTACAACCACCCATAGATAGGGCATGTATTAATTCACCCTAGGAAATTTATTATTCTCCCCCATCAACATATGTGTAGGTGACTAGGAATGTATTAATTCTCCCCACACCTATAGGTTGAGGTCTGGTAGGTGCCTCAACCCTACTTAATTAAGGTAGTCATAATTATCTTGCATGCAACCTTTTATTATATTTTGTTATGGCAAGCATATATTTAAAAATAGCCTCATACTCTTGAAATCTTCATCTTATGATGAAAACTATACTTTATTTACATGTTTTCTTTACCTTGATATCCTATTCATATTTGTTGACACATACTTTGTTTTCCTTTCCCTTTTGCTGGGTGTTTTTCCCGACCTCCTAGGTGATGAGCAAGGTGAAGACCAAGTCCAAGGAAATTGAAACCAAGAGTAGATCTCATGTTTTCTTTAGAAGAATGTCTAGGTTGGTAAATCTAGATCCCTAGTTTTCTTATCTTTTTCTTCTGAAAAACTTATGTAGTGAACTATGATGAAAGCCATGTAATAACTTTATTTCATTGTTTTTCCGCTGCTATTGACATTCTACATGTATCTTGTTCATGCTTAATTACTTGGAATAATCATGCATCCGTTAATATCTTTTATCTTTCTAAGAAGATGGATGTTTGTACTTCCTTTAAATTTTAGTAAGGAGGTGATCTCACCTCTTTATAGATTGGTATTAGAGCATTTAGGCAACTATTAGGGCATGAAGTCGATGCAAAGGTGCATAGAAAGGATCAGGGTTTAGGGGGATGGCATTATTTTCCTTCGCACCACTAGCTTCATTTATGAGGACTCTCAGATCCATATGATACCTGCCTGGCCTAAACTGATACAGATTGTCCAACATAGCATGCTTTTAGGAAATAGTAGCCGTACACATTCTTTTCTCATCTATTTCAATATACTCCTAGGTACCTAACATGATAACCTTGCCTTTCAGGAGGGGTGACATGTTTGACAACATGAACAACAACAACTCTAAAGAGTATGTCCAGAATGACTCCAGCAGTTTGGATACCCCTATGACACCACAAGGGCACAATGTGATGAACCTTGCAACTCCTAGCACTCCTACCTTCACGCCTGAATTGGAGTTGGCAATGTTGCGCAAACTTCTTTCTACTACCCTGGTGGGGCAACTCATCATTGCTACTGCAAATAACAATAAGCCCAAAGAGTTTAGTCTCAGTGACTTCATCAAAATGCAGCCGCCCCACTTCAAGGGTGAACATGAGCCAAATATGGTCGACAAAGATAATTACTAGGCATTGGCTCTTGATCAAACTTTTGAGGGCATGGCATGCCCTCCTCACCAGAATGTGTGGTTGACTACCTACGTGCCAGATGGGCCAACCCAAGTTTGGTGGATTGGCATCGCCCGTACCAGAGACACCTCCACCATGACCTGGGACCAGTTCTTAAAGCTATTCTGTGAGAAGTATATCTACCCCGCCTTTCTGAGGAAGAATGAGGTTGAGTTCTACAGCCTCAAGTAGGGTGGCATAAGTGTGGCCAATTACGTTCAACATTTCCTCCTCCTAGAATGCTATGCCATAGACCTTGGAGCCGACAGAAGATCAACCCTTTTCTTGGAGGTTCTAAACTACCAAGTGGGTTGAAACCTTATTCCACAACTCCCCCTTGCCTTCCAACAGATGGTGGACAAGGCTTTGGCAATTGTGTCCTATCCTAGATTTCAATCTCTAGGGCACAAAGACAAAAACAAAAGGAAGAATCCTTATGACAACCATGGATGTGAGAGGGGAACGAATGCTCTCACCACCATCTGCTTGGGAGATGCCCTAGCAACCATGCTCCAGCTCAGAGAGATGACCGACCTCCCCCTACCTGCCATGAGTGCGGCCAAGTTGGGCACATTCGACCCTTTTGTCTCCAATTTCAGTGAGGACATGCTCCAGCCCAACAACTGAGCCAGCAACCTCAATAGCCTCGATAGAATCCACCTCCACGGAACAACAATAACCAGAATTAGTGGCAACTTCCTGTGGAAAGGCAGAATGGAAGGGTGTTTTCTATCAATGGTGAAGAAGCGGGCGAAGATAATGAAGTTCTAGAATGTATCTTACCTATCAATATGCATCCTATCAAAGCACTTTTCAATTTTGGATCTATAAATACTTTCATGTCTTCTCATCTTGCTTCCATGTTAGAGTTAGAATCTGAATACATGGACCATGTGGTAGATGTAGAAACACCTAGTGGTAGGATATGCTCTTCTTACCTAATAGTACTCCCTACCTTGGACCTTTGTATATCTGAAAAGATGTTTCCTTCAACTTTTATCCTGCTCAACATGTTTGCCTTTGATGTTATCTTGGGCATGGATTGGTTGAAGAAGCATGATGTAGCCTTATTCTTCTGAGAAAAGAAAGTTAGCTTGTTGCATATTGATGGAGAGAGACTATGCATCAAGGTTAGGAAGCGAGATGATAGACAAATTGTTATCTCTACCATCAAAGTCGAAAAAATTGTCTCACAAGGGTGTAGAGCATACTTAGCATCAATCATTCTTGATGCGACATTGCCTTCTCTAGATCATATAGATGTGGTAAAGGACTTTCCTGACATCTTTCCTAAGGAGTTACCAGGTTTTCCACCAACTCGTGAGGTGGAGTTTTCCATCGACCTTGTCCCCTAGACTTCACCTATATTGAAGCTGCCTTATTGCTTGGCCCCGTCCGAGCTTGCTGAGCTAAAGAAGTAGCTTGAAGAGCTTCTTGGCATGGGCTTCATCCGCCCTAGTATCTCTCCATGGGAAACCCCTATCTTTTTTGTGAAGAAGAATAATAGTTCATTGGGGATGTGCATGGACTACCGCATGCTTAGTCAAGTGAAAATGAAGAACCATTATCCTTTGCCTCACATCGATGACTTGTTTGATCAGCTGAGGTCAGCCACGGTGTTCTCAAAGATAGACCTTTGGAATGGCTACTACCAGATGTGTGTAAAGGATGAGGATATCCTGAAGATGGCGTTCAAAACTTGCTATGGGCACTATGAATTCCTGGTCGTACATGTCAGTTTGAAAAATGTCCCTACTACCTTCGCGGACCTGATTAACTGAGTATTTCGCCCATACCTTGATAAGTTTGTGGTGGTTTTTATTGATGACATTTTGGTCTATTCTAAGACATTAGAACAACATCGTGAACACTTGTAGATTGTGCTCCACACACAGAGAGAAAGTAAACTCTAAGCTAAATTATTGAAATGTGAGTTCTGGATGAAAGAAGTGATATTTTTGGGTCATGTGATTTCTGTTGTACATATATTTGTTGATCCTGCAAAGGTAGAAGTTGTGACCAAGTGGAAACCTCCAAAGATTCCTTCAAAGATATGTAGTTTCCTCGGCTTAGCAGGTTAATATAAAAGGTTTATGAAGAGCTTCTCTGAATTGGCCTTGCCTTTAACTAAGATGACACAAAAGGAGGTCAAGTTCTCATGGACATTGGAATGTGAGAATAGTTTCTAGATGATGAAGGAATGTTTGACTTCGTCTCTTGTTCTTTCCTTTCCTATTAAGGGCATGCCCTATGTCATCTACACTAATGCTTCTAAACAAGGCTTAGGGTGTGTCTTGATGCAAGAGGGAAAATTGATCGCCCATGCTTCCCTCTAATTGAAATTGAATGAAGCTAATTGGACTACACATGATTTAGAGCTTACTTCCATAGTTCATGCTCTAAAAATTTGGCGAAACTATCTCTATGGTGTAAAGTTTGAAGTTTTCTCCGACCATAAAAGCTTGAGGTACCTATTGACACAGAAGGATCTAAATGTGTGATAGAAAAATAGTACGGGGCATCTTAAAGACTATGAATTTACCATCACCTATCATCCTAGTAAAGCAAATGTAGTTATTGATGCTTTGAGTCGCAAAACGGATGTGGTATGTGCTGCTCTAAGGTGTTAACATTGAAAAATCTAGATCATGTGTCTAGTTGGTGACCCCAGCTTGTCAATTCAGTGGATGAAGAAAGGTTGTGTGTTCATATCACTAGCTTGACCATTGCACCATCGTGGATCTCAAAAATTGTTGTTGCACAATTGGAAAGTTCCGAGCTTGAAAGGATGAAGGTTGTAAGGCCCCTAAACTTGCTTAATGAGTTGAATAAGATTAATTACCATAATTGAATGCTTAGAACCCTAATATAACCTTGTGATATGCTTTTAAATCATAATAAAATCTTAATTTTAAAATTTGGTCCAATTTAGACACTGGTTGAGCAAGTTATGCAATTTTATGCACATATTGGACTTTTCTACAATTTACCAAATTGAGAGGTTTTCTTTGCAATTTATCACTTGCATTACGTTTCTTGGATATTATCTCATCATACTTGAGCTTTTTGAGCCATGGGGCACCTATTCAATCCTTGGATTGAAGGTGTTTTCTCTAAGGGTATTTTAGGGTTTACCCCTTCACTGATGAGCTACCTTTAGAGCTATCAACTAATGAATTATGTGATTGGCTGGTAAATTCGACAAAGGAAAGCTAAGTAGGTCTATAAGGATGGTGGGGGATCTTCTTGTGTGTGTTCTTGTATATTCTTAATAGTTTAAGTCCATAGACACATGGGGAAGCTACTTTTACACCTCATGCTTGTTCACATCCTTATCCATGGGCTATATTTACCTCTTTCTTGACCAAGTACAAAACTTTGCTTGTTTTCTCTTTCCTATAACCTGGAGAAACGACTCCACTCTGTTTTTCTATGGAACCAAGTGATCTAAGGTAGAAGAAAACCTCTTTTTGGAGAAGAAGGTCTCCTAGAGCTCCATTTAGCCCTACTGAGGGTTTCCAAGGTCATCTTCTAGGAATTTCGACCAAGGCAAGTTATTTTCTTCCTTCCTTCTCCGTTTCTCTTGCTCTTCTCCTTCTTCAGACCTTCCTCTAGGTCGTAACCTTTCTGTTCCATGGTAGAAATTGCTCTAAATCTCTAAAACCCTACCTTTCTTGCTCCTTATACTTAGGGTTTGCTCATTTGATGAAGAAAGGTGCTAAATGGACGAGTTAATAGCTTATGCTTGGATTTTATACCCTACCTGGTCGAGATTTCTTCTATGTTGGGTTCCATCTTCTCATTAGAGGCAAGTAAAAGACAGATAAGTCTATGCTTCTAAGTGAATCAAGGTATGAAATCCACATAAGATAGAGAAAACTCCTATAACAAGTACAAAATGAGAAGATGAATGGGAACAATGCAAAGGAATAAGGTGGAACCTGAGTTAATCTCAGACCAACCTATGTGTGTAAGAAAGTGTTAATGAAAAATCAGCATGGCATGTGAAAGAAATTAAGGGAGATGATCCCAATTTTGATGAAGAAAATGTGGAATATGATGATTTACATGTCGATAAGTGGTTGAAAAACATAACAAAATAAGAGAACATAGCAAGTGTGGTAAATAGTCATCAAGGAAGGAGTAATGAGATATGTTAATCATGATGATTCCTATGCTAATGGCAAGGAACCTGAAATGAAAAAGGTAAAATGATACATAAGAAGTTGTAATTGGCATAATGAAAATAGAATTGGTTACCTTTTTGCTAGTAACCTTGAACAATGTTGCTATGATGTGGGAAGTGTGTTTGCCTTTGTGTCTTTTCTCTCTAGGGCACAAAGTTCAAGTGGATCATTGCCACTTGGTATGTGTGGATTCATTATAAACATGAGGGTGGATAGCTTATTATAGCATAAGGTTGTTTGGAATATGGTTCCAAAATCATAAAGTTTGTGATGATTTTGCTTTTGAGCCTTCCAATAATTAGGAAGACTCCTCTTATATGTTTTAATATTTGTTATGTCGGTAAAAGTAGATGAGATGAGGATGTGAGTTCCTTATAGCACATGAGGTGGATACCAAGGTAATGAATCCTAGTATCCAAGATGTATTAATAATATGAGAAATATGTGAAGGTTGGAGATGTTTATTAAACGATCATTCCAAGTATTCCTCTTCCGTAGAGAGAGAGGGAGATAGAGTTAATGTTGACCCTCTAAATGTTGTTTGGAAGGAAAAACAAAAGTGATTCTATAATATTTTGTATGGTTCAGTGATAGCTGGTCAAGACCACTATCAAGGATACATGTTTTGTTGATCAATAGATATGTTATACCGTGTTCCTTTAAGATAAACCTATGATCAAATATCAATGCATAAGAGTTAGATTGGATGACATAATTCACATGACCATGATGAGTTTAGAGTTATGTCCTTTAGACTAACCAATGTACAAATAGAAATTATGAATAGGAGGAATAGAGTGTTCCAGTCATGTCATACAAGTTATATTAAGATTTGAATGATGACGTGTCAAAGTATTTCAAATATGGTCAAAAATATGATCAATATTTCTTCAAAAACCTCCGGGTTATCGAAGCAGCAATAGCTATGAGACAAGTTGAACAAGAGTGAGATGGGGTTGATTAAATGTCTTTATGGGATCATGATATGTCTTCTAAGTAGGTTGTATAAATCATAGTAAGGTTAATATAGTGTTGTTGTTTCACCCCTAACAAGGTTGTCTAGGAATTATGTTTCCTTGTATGGAATGATAGGTGCCAACGTTAGCATTTCTTTTGATGCTGAAAAAGAACTGGCAAGTGTTCCAATGTTAGTGTATCCAGAAAAAAAAGGATGGATACATCACTTTTTTTTATACTTCAAGTAATGGTATGAGACACATGCCATGATTGGTAAAAAGCTAGCAAGTTTGACTTTTGAGTAATGTGTTCATACAATAGATATAATTTCAAGATGATAGTTAGAATTTAAAATTGAAAGTTACTATTAGATTTGTACAGGTGGCACAACAAGTTTCTATGTTCCATATTTGCAGATATATTTTTATGTGGAGGTTTTTGTGCTGACCCAAGAATATGCAAGTAACCATGTGAAGGTAATAGGATGTGGTGTAAAGGAAGTACCCATCTTTTTTTACCTTGGATTTCGGGGGCGAAATCCCTATTAGGGGTTTATAGTTGTAAGGCCCCTAAACTTTCTTAATGAGTTGAATAATCTTAATTACCATAATTTAATTCTTATAACACTAATTTAACCTTGTGATATGCTTTGAAATCATAATACAATCTTAATTTTCAAATTTGGTCTAATTTGAATACTGGTTGAGCAAGTTATGCAATTTTATGCACATTTTGGACTTTTCTGTAATTTACCCAATTGATAGGTTTTCGTTGAAATTTATCACTTGCATTATGTTCCTTGTATATTCTATCATCATCCTAGATCTATTTCATCCATGGAGCACCTATTTAATCCTTGGTTTGAAGGTGTTTTCTCTAAGGGTATTTTAGGGTTTACCCCTTCACGGATGAGCTACCTATAGAGATATCAACCAATGAATTATGTGATTGGCTGAGAAATTCGACAAAGAAAAGATAATCAGGTCTATAAGGACGGTGGGGGAGCTTCTTGTGTTTGTGCTTGTATATTCTAAATAGTTTAAGGCCATAGACACATGGGGAAGCTACTTTTACACCTCATGCTTGCTCCCATCCTTGTCAATGGGCTATATTTACCTCTTCCTTGCCCAAGTACGAAATGTTTCTTGCTTTATCTTTCATCTAACCTGGATAAAAAACTCCACTCTATTTTTCTGCGGAACCAAGTGCTCTAAGGTAGAAGAAAACATCTTTCTCGAGAAGAAGGTCTCCTAGAGCTCATTTAGCCCTACCTAGGGTTTCCAAGGTCATCTTCTAGGGATTTAGACCAAGGCAAGTTATTTTCTTACTTCCTTCTCCGTTTCTCTTTCTCTTCGCCTTTCTTAGACCTTCCTCCAGGTTGGAACCTTGTTGTTCCATGGTAGAAATTGCTCTAAAGCTCTAAAACCCTACCTTTCTTGCTCCTTATGCTTAGGATTTGCTCATTTGATGAAGAAATGTGCTAGATGGATGAGTTCATAGGTTAATCTTGGATTTTTTACCCTACCTTTTTGAGATTTATTCTGTTTGGGGTTCCATATTCTCATTAGAGGCAAGTTTTATAACTTGCTCCACGTTTATTGCTTACGATAAGCTTTCTAGCTCAGGTTCTTGCTTGAAAATGATGATCCATGCACTAAAAAGCTATGTTTGACTTGGATTTCAATTTTTATAATGTTCCCTATTCTTATTTCAGTTCTAGATGAACCTGTGATCATGTGTACATTATTCCTAAGGTATAATATGGCTTGGATCAGGTTGGTTTGACAACCTATGTTGCTAAGCACCTATCTACCAATGGTCAATTTTTGGGTTTTAAGCTGATTTCTTTTATAAACCCATGACCCGATGATGGTACCATTGCAACAACCCTATGGTGTTGTCTTCATGAAAACTGATGGTGGACATCAAAAGTTTCAGATGATGGTGACAACCTATGGTCACCCCCTTAGATCAGGTTTTGGATCAACTAGAAGTTTAATGATCAACCATTAAGTACCCTAATAATGTTATCAATTAATGATGACATTAGCTTAATATTTGATGTTGATTAATGAATATAGTTATAATCTAACAACCTATGGTGACTTAATGGTCACTAATGATGGTGGACCAGGTCTCCAAAACCTATAGTGAGTTAATAATATAGTTTTAGCATCAATTAAGCCTTAGACCAATGGTTTCTTGGGTAACTTGATGCAATGGTCGGACCTATACTGTGATTGATGGTTTTAATATATGAACTTGACCCAATGGTCAAGATCTACTATTTATTCTTCCAATAAAGTGGAATGATGGCTAATGTAATACATTGGTCCTAATAATGTGATTTATATGGTTTCCTTTATATGATCAACTTAAGGAGCTTACTTGTTGACACTGGATGGCTTGTTTGAAATGAAAGTTGATTGTGGGTTTTACCCTGCTTTCATTGGAACCTTTTGCATTGTTAATCAAGGGATGTCTAGGGTTAGATGGTGAATATTTATAGAGAACATATCAAGGACTTCATAGGTGGTTTATCTAATGTGTTTGCTTATGTAAACAACCAATGGTCTTACCTTTTAAACATCCAATGGTTCTTGGTGACATTGTCGTATGGTGATATGGGTTGAATAATGACGGAACAAATGGAGGGTTACCCTTAATAAGGTAGTCTTATCTATTCATTCATATATATAGAAGGGATTATAATCATATTGTGGTGATATGTAACCCTAATGAGGTATAGCTTGTTATACCTAGCTTTAATATAACTAAATGATGGTAACTGGGTATGAATAGTCCTTAAATGACAAATACAATCATGGAGTACTATGTTAATGTTGTTGAAACCCTAGTATGCTATAACCCAATGGTTACACATTGATTTATGTGTGGGTTCATACTTGAGAATAGTATGGAATTTGATGGTGATGCTTCACCTTATGCATATATGATCCAATGGGGATGACGTGAGTTAGGGTTTGGGTATAAGTGTTGATTAGTAACATTAATATAATTTATCTTGTTGAACCCAACTCTAATGCAAATAGATAAAGATGACTATTCATGTTTAACATTCTTACATGATGTCATGATGGTTAAATATCCTCCTTAACATGATCATAACCTTAATGTGTTAATCGGTGGTTGTCATAGCCACATGGTTGATACTTGCTTATGCGAAACATGTGCATTGTGAATATGATGAGGGTTAATCATATCTAGATTCCTTGCATGTTTATGTAATAAAGGAATGTTCTTACATTAATATAACCCTACTACGATTGTTTATAAATATCTCCTAGCTCATTAATGCAATATTGTGTTGATCTAGTGTATTATATGTAAGTGATGTTGTTGAGCCTTGTTATAAGGCATGTAAAGATAATGATGATCTTGCAGGGAATGCTATGATGGTCTTAATGACCTTTGGGCATGGTTGAGCCCTGAATGAGGTGTAATCCTCTTATGTTGAGAAGGGTTGATACCCTATAATATTGTGAAAAGGATTTATATCTTGTGATAGTATGATGACTAGTGTGGTCTCATGAATGGCAAGTGAATAGTACCATGTGATGATGAGATGAGAAATTATGTTTCACACGTTTTATATCTTTTTGAAGTTGTGATATTTATATGCTTTCTAGAAGTGAATTAGGTTTTGTATGTCCACTTGTTTGATGAAGCCTTAATTCACCCAATTGGCATAACTAATCAAGTGCACCTCTAATCATATAGTGCCCTGTTCCGTAGAACCATCTTTAGTGTCAAAACTTGATGGATGGTGAAACGAGTATTCCTAAGGGAAACTTAGAACACATATGTTGAGTATGTGGGGGTGGAAGGTTGAGGATATATCATCGTCATCCACAATGCATATTTTAGAGGTTGGCTATGGTCATGCCTCATACATCTGATGTGATTGAGAACGGTTGTGGTCATGTCTCGATGATTATAACATGATGTGATTAGATGACAACTGCGGTTGTACCTCAATGATTGGGTTTGAATACCTTAGTTTCTAGTGCCATGACCTATACCAAGGGCGGACTAGTGGTTAGTAGCTTGAATATATGTCACTGTGGTGGCAGCTTTGACTGATATGTCACTGCCTTTTACTCATACTGGCCGAGGGGAAGAGATCTTAGGATACCGACACTCCAAGATCTTGTACAAAACAGAATAGCCCTTCACATGGGTCGGTTGGACTTTGAATGGTATGATTCAAATTCCCCAGGGTGTAATAAAAGATGTGATATAGTCATGTGGCATATTTGTTTAGGGTTTTACATGATGTTTCACATTGGTTGATAACCCTAGTTTGTTATCTTTACATAAAGATGATGCTTAGTGCAATTAAGAGATAGTAGATATACTTGTATTGTGGATATGCTTAAGATTGTAGATGCATACATAAAGTAGCTATGCTTATGTTGATAACCACACCGCTACTGTTGATTATAATCATGATGCTATCTATCTCATGTTGTTAGTTATGTTTAGCATGCTAGCCATGCCTTTGTAACTAGAGATGCATATACTACTAATCATGCTTATCCAGATAGTTGTGCTTATATTGTAGCTCTTCTTATGATGTTGATATGTTCCACCTGTTAGACATACTGATGTTGTTAGCTATGCTTATGATACTAGATTTATTCAATATGTTAGAGATGCTCATGACGCTAGAATCCTTATATTGTTAATAGGGATATGATAATAGTTTGGCTAATGAAGACAATTATTATCTGCTCCTTTGTGTATTTTGTTAATCATCAGTGATGTTGAGCTTATGTTTGATATCTGATTAATTTGCTTAACTATTTAATTACTTAAAATGTTGTAATAAATAAGTGTTGTTGGAGGTTATATCTCTTGTCGGGACATGGGTCTCACCGTTGTGGTTCACCACATTTTTTTAGGTAATCGAAAGTGACAAAAATAAACATGAGGCAGAAAAGAGGATCTATAGTAATGAATCTTTGATAATTTTGATTAGATGTCTAGTGTGTCCTAGAGTCATCCTTGTACCCTCAGGTCCGGGTGAGAAAAAGTTTGTATATGGTGTTTCAAATAAATCGAACTTTTGTTAGCATATTAATGCTTGTTTGTGTGGAATATACGAATATTGTTCTCATGTGTATATATGTTGTGGCTAAGGTGATAGAATAATTTGTATCAAATTCTTGGCATAGTATGGATATAAGAAAGATGTTGGGCTCTTATGTAGATGTTTCTGAGCAAGTGCTGACATTGAAATCAGTTTTAATTTACCCATATTTTTGGGTATGTGATTAATTAGTGATCGATTGTGTTTTATGTTTTGAGTAATCTCGTTTAGTGTAACGGGCTCTCTCACAAAGGCCTTAGCTGAGAAATTGCAATCTGACTTCTTTGTTGGAGTGGACAGTGAAGTCTATTTCTGACATAGGTTGTGGGTTCCAGATGTTGGTGACCTGAGGCAGAAAGTTCTAAGTGAAGCTCATGGGTCTAAGTACACTATTCACCCTGGCACAAAAAAAATGAACAAGGACCTTCAATGAAGCTTCTGGTGGAGGAACATGAAGAATGATATAACTTTGTTTGTTGTGAAGTGCTTGACATGTCAGCAAGTCAAGATAGAACATCAATGACCTAGAGGTCTTGTTCACCTGCTTGAAATTCTAGAATGGAAATGGGAGAATATTACTATGGATTTTGTCACTAGTTTCCCTAAGTCCAAGAAATTTTGTGATTTTGTTTGACTGGTGATTGATCAGCTTACAAAGTATGCTCACTTCGTGCCTTTGAAAACCAATTACAAAGTTGTGAATATGGCTCAGTTGTACGCTGAGTGGATCATTCGCCTGTATGGAGTACCTAAGGTGATAGTTTCTGATCGTGACCGAAAATTTTCTTCTCATTTATGGGGTCAGATTTAGGAGGAGATCGATATTGACTTGCATTTCAGTACTTCTTACCACCTGCAAAATGATGGTCAATGTGAGAGAACAGTTCATATTCATGAGGACTTGCTTCATGCTTGTGTGATGGATTGGGGTGGTGCATGGGATCAATATATGCCATTAGCTGAGTTTTCTTACAACAATAGCTACCAAAGTAGTATTGGTATGCCACCTTTTGAAGCTCTCTATGGTAGACCATGTCGCTCACCCTTGCATTGGGTTGATGTCGTGAACATTCTCTAGTGAAGGCTGATGACATGTAGATGATGATAGAGAAGGTATAGTTGATAAAGAAACACATGAACGCTTATCAAGACTGACAGAAGATGTATGCTGCTAAGAAAAGGTCTTATGTTAGCTTTTGAGTGGGTGACTATGCATTTCTAAAGATCAAGCCTATCTATTCTATTGCTAGATCTAAAGTTAAAGGCAAGTTGAGTCCCCACTATTTGAAAACATAGATATGGTTGGAGACTATGCATACCGCTTAGCTTTTCCTCCTTCCTATGATAAGATCCATAATGTGTGCCATGTCTCTATGATGAAGAAGTATGTGAAGGACTCTTCTCATGTGCTTATTGTTGTGCCTTTGGAGATACATGAGAATATGACCCATGAAGAGCTGCCTATGAAGATCCTTGACTCCCAATTAAAGTAGCTGAAGAACAAAGAGATTGAGCCGGTAAAAGCTTTATGGAAATATCATGGTCTGGAATAAACCACTTGGGAGTTGAGAGATGAAATGTTACGTGCTCACCCTTCTCTTTTTTCTTGAGATTTCGAGTATGAAATCCTTTTGAAGGGGTGGAGTGTTGTAACATATTGAATATTAGATGTAATCTCCATGTAACCCTTTTTCCCAATTTTCCCTTTCATTTCTTTCCTTTATGTCATTCATGTTTAATTAGTGGAATTTATAGTGCTTTGGTGAACATTTATTCACTATTTGTACAAATAAAAGGGTTTATGCACAAATACCTCAGTGAAAATCTATTTAAGGACCTTATTAGGTGTTCTAAACCTTAATATAACTTTTTTTATGTGTTTTGAAATCATCAAATGAGCCTAAGTTTCAAATTTGGTTCAATTTGAATGTTGTTTGGGTAAGTTATGCAATTTTAGGAACATTCTGCACTTTTCTTCAATTTACCCAATTGGTAGGTTTTACTTGCAAATTATCACATGCATTATAATCCGTAGATATTACCTTACCATTCTTAATATTTTTAACCATGGGGCACCTAGTTGCACCTTGGTTTGAAGGTGTTTCTCTCCAAGGGCATTTTAGGGATTACCCTCTTTATAAATGAGCTTATCTTTAAAAGATATCAACTAATGGGGTTATTCTTTAAATGGAGGACGGTGGAGATGGCCTAGAAGTCTCTATGGGCTTTTAGGACCGACATTTGACATACAAGAAGTCCCTATGAGTTGTCCTCTTGCAATGCCATAAAGCCCTAGCCTAAGGACAGATGGAAAGTCCCATAGACACCTCATGCTTGCACCCTTCTTTATAAAGCCATGTATACCCCATTCCACCTTCCAATCATAGAAGTAATCCTCTCCTTCTCTTTACCACAGGTTAGAGCATCATTCCAACTCTGTTTGGCCATGAAGGTTCTATCCCAAGGTAAAAGATAGTGCCTACCTTGGTGAAGAAGGCTCCTAGGGTTCCAAATTTGCTCTATTTAGGGTTTCTAAAGCTCCTTCTTGGTGATTTCAAAAAGAAATAGTAAGTTTCCTCTTTTCCTTCCCTATTTTCATGTTGTTAGTCATCCTAACACCTTCTTACATGTCATAACCATGGCCTTCCATGGTGAAACCCCACCTAGAGCCTTAAACACCTCATCTCCATGTTCTTTTGCTAGGGTTTTTCACCTCTAAAGTGGAGAAGGTACTTCTTGCTCGAGATAGGAGATTTGTTGGAGAAACTAGACTCTCTAGCTTAGGAATCTTTCTACTTGAACTTGTACACCTTCCCTAGAGGTGAAGTTTTGTTAAACCCCTTCTCATATATTGCTTACTACATGCTTAAAACGCATGCTTCTATGTTTAAAATCGATGATCTACATCTCTATTTACCATGTACTTCTAGGGTTTTGGATTCTTGCTATTTTACCTTCTCTAGAAGCTCTAGTTTGGTTACCTATTCATCTCCAAATCTGATCTTGAGTCAAATGGTGTTTTCACCCTCACTCTCACTCTTCCTCTCTCTTGAAGATTTCTGACTTGTCATTTCCTGATTTGTTTAAATTGAAAAATTGATATCTTTTAATTCGCTTATCCAAATTTGACAAATAAATATGTTTTGGAATTCGAAAATTAATCTCTATATAATAAAAATATTTTGAAGTCTTGTTTCATTGTTTGACGAAGGGTGATTTTTGTAAAATGAATTTAATTTATAAAAATCATAAAGTACATCTTAATCATCATAACTACAAAATTAACATAAAAATATGTTTTCTTGATTAGGAGAACCTAATAAGTTCATTGGTGATATTTTCACAATCTAAATCCAAGTTTTGCTAAAAATTTATAAAATTAGGGTTTCTATACATTAATGTGCATTATGTACTCTAATACATGTTGATACATTGAAAATAGGCAAAGTGGAACTTGGACTCAATTAAAGTGATGAAAGTTAGTGATTGATATTACTAAGAGAGGTATGTGAATTCTTACACCATAAGTTGTGATATTTGCAAACCAAACTCTATATTCCCTAAAGAGGCACTATATGAACCCTATTTCCTCTATTCACAATTCTTTTGTTAAATTGCCTCAAAATCAGTAATGATATCCTTTTTCTTGGGTCTTGTACCCCACTTCCATGTTCTAATTGATATGATGCTTTTACTTCCCATGAATTCTTTTCTAGCATGTAGATTTTATGGGCTATTTAGCTATAGTCATGGTACTTATGTACAACCACCCATAGATAGGGCAACATATTAATTCTCCTTGGGGAATGTCTTATTCTTTCCATAAAAATATGTTTAGGTGACTAGGAATGTATTAATTCTCCCCTCACCTATAGGTTGAGGTCCGGTAGGTGCCTCAATCCTACTTAGTTAAGTTATTCATAATTATCAGCATGTAACCTTTTATTATATTTTGTTATGGCAAGCATCTATTTGCAAACATCCTCATACTCTTGAAATCTTAATCTTATGATAAAAATTAGACATTATTTAGAAGTATTCCTTACCTCGATGTCCTATTCATATTTGTTGACACATAATTTGTTTTCCTTTCCCTTTTGTTGAGTGCTTTTCCCAACCACTCAGGTGTTGAGCAAGGTGAAGACCAAGGCCAAGGAAATTGACACCAGGAGTAGATCTCAAGTTTTCTTCTGAAGAATGTCTAGGTTGCTAAAGCTAGATTCCTAGTTTTCTTATGTTTTTCTTCTGAAAAACTTATGTAGTGAACTATGATGAAATCCATGTAATAACTTTATTTTGTTGTTTTTGCATTGCTATTGACATTCTATATGCATCTGGTGCATACTTATTTACTTGGAATGTTATACATGCATCCCTCAATATCTTTTGTCTTTCTAAAAAGATGGATGTTTTTGTACTTCCATTATATTTTAGTAAGGAGGTGATCTCTACTCTTTACAATCTACTTACACCTTGAATAAAAAATTGAAGGTGTATGGGGATCTCTTGTATTGTCCTTTTCTTTGACTTCTCAAAAACCATCCTTCCACATGATAGGTCTTTTGCATTGTAGTTATAAGTAACTACCTGCCTTGTGGAAATATTCGCCATAGTGAGAAGCAGTGGTTGAAGGCCTTGAATGGTAAAGTTATGCACTACAGTTTCTTTTTCTTTTATAGTGTATCTTATAACTCTTCAACCGAGGGTGATTTTATGTTTTCCTTCTACTGTTTAGATTCCAATGTAGATGTGGCAGTGAAAACATTGTCTATCTTATGTTTGTACATATATTATTCAATAATAGTTCCACACAAGACTTTGAAGAACACTCCACTGATATTTGCCTTAGGTCGGAAGGTGAATACATATCTTCCCTCGTCATATTGTATCTTTTATTGTTGTAGATAATGTCTTGTCCAGGTTTATTATCATCTTGAATGTCAACCAGAACATGAATGTTATGTAAAACATTTTGGAACTTTTTGGACACTCTTATCTATTGATCTATGGGTTCTCTTTCCTCGAGGTTGTTTGTAGAGTGACCTGGCAAGGTTGGGGAATTGGCGAGTTCTTCCTCTCTTGTGGGCACTTCCCTGGTCTTTATAGACTCCTCCTCGCTTTCTTTAGTAGATATTTCTATTGTGGCTTCTTTCTCTCATGGTAGTGCAACCTTGTGAGGTTGCATTTTTTCTAGCACCATGTCTGCCTTCAACTACACGTCAGTATTGCCTCTGGTTGAAGGTTAAGTTTTCTTGTCGGTAAGTAGTTGTCTCTTTGGCGAATGTTCTTCATTGGAGGGTAGTGTTGGTGGTTCCTCCTTTCATCACCTCTTCACATAGCCCCTCATTTTCTTGGCATAAGTCATCATGATCCTATCAGAGAAGGGTGAATTCCCTTATCATATCCATGAAGGCCTTCATCACCTGCAATTGGTTTGCAGCAAATAGTTGCATTTGTAGTGGCATGCTTAGCAGGTGTTGGATGAAAGAAGTTAACTCTTCCACCTGTGAGGTTAGAGTAGACATATTCATAGTTAAAGTTGAAATATTTAAAGCTAAAGTTGATTTAATCTCACAGAGGTCATCTATCTCCTACACTATTTCCATAAATCATGTCATGGCACAGTCTCATTGTGGTTGCAACACATTCCTTCTTGAGATTACCTCTTGCTCAGCCACTTTCACTCTGATTGGGGTTCCCCCCCCCTCTTATGTACAGGCTTTGCACGGCCTCGCAACTTGATTAGGGTGCCTCTGTATTGGAGAACTCTGGTTCTGACAGATCGAGGGCAACTTCTTGGCTAGGTGGGTGCTTCTCTCCCATTTTGTCTGCATCTTCTTTATTGATGCCTTCATTGGTAGGAGTATCAGCCATGGTGTTGTTGTTAGCATCCTTGGAAATATTGTTTCAATATTCCATACTTGCATTGAGGGAGGGTTCAAAAGTTTCCTCCTCCCGATGTTCAGGCTCTTTTGGTAGCTCTATTATAAAGGTTTTGCATATATGTATGGAGTCATCCATAAACTCAATGCTATCTAGGATATTATTAGGTATCTATGATATACTCAAATGAGGTATTGTTACTGGAGCTTCTTCATCATCATGTCATGATATCTTCAGTATAATGATGGAAGGCATCATCATCAGAGGTTCTGGTTATTTTTTCCACAAATTTATCGCCTCATGTGGGGGACCTCTTCCTCTTTGTCTTAAGCCATTTTCTTCAGTGGGCACAGCATAATTCTTTGCATTGTTGGCCTAGTAGTTGTTTCCTCTATGTGATTTAGCTATGGCTCAGCTGATTCTTGTTCACTTAATGAGGGGAGAGGCACTGCTCCTTACATTTTTAGAATTAAATCCTTTAGGAATAGCAGTTTGGCATATTTATAATTGCTCATTTTGGGGATAGGAAGGAAGTGGTTGGTCCTAAAAAATATGTAGAAGTACTTATTCTTCTCCCATCTTAAAACATTTCCAACCGTCAAGTTCTTGGCATCTACCAGCCTCTCCCCAACAATTTTGGCAAAAATTTCTAGTTTGCTTAGGTATCCTAGACAGTGGGTGATGTATGTAATCAGGCCTTCCATGTAGAAATCTCGTTAAACTTCTGGGCCCACCACTGCTACTAGTATGTCTATCATAATGTCACACCCCGATCTCACACTAACCACTAATCATGAGATTAGGGCGCGACGGAGGGATTATCACATAAACAAATCACTGAGAACTTTTTCTTTTTAAAACCTCGTAATGATATCCGGATTATTGCTGTAAACTAAAACCTAATAAACTATTGCGGAAGCATTTCAATTAAACTGGCTAGAGTACGTAAACAGAGTTTACAACATGTAACATTGTTTAACAGAAAGTAAACATAACAGTTAATTTACATCTTTTACACATTCACCATACATACTCTCTCTCACCTACACCATGTCCCAAGGACCGAGGGGAAAGGACTAAGAGACCTCTAATTAGACTAACTACAAACCTTTTATAACTAGGCGTTAGGATGAAACGACCCTTCCGATTCCTGATGCTGATGCTGACCTGAAAATGTTTTGAGTAGAGGTATGAGCCTACTCGCTCAGTGAATAGCATTTCATTTAGCTATCACTAAACAACTCATCAGGTTTATAGATTTAAATAAAACATAAGTACAGTACTAAGCAGGGCAGTTCTAATAACATAACAGATTTGCAGAATATAATCACATTTCCATGCATTAATAGATAATTTGAACAGATAAACAAATATAAAGAAATAGCACAAAAGTTCGAATACTTTAATTTACTGTGATCCTATATGAGTACCAATTTATATTATTATTAAGCCCTAATCATATACAGTGTACCCTGTATATGAAGATCCGTAGCGAACTACGATCCCACCGTACAAGACTTAGCGAGACAACCTGGAAATGCTAAGTCTGACGCCAGCCCTACTCTGCCACAGGACCCCAGGCTCATCGGCCTCACTGCACTACATCGAGTGCTCTAGACTCCTCCTCTAACCTGAGTACACAAGCGGAGAGTCTCACGGGGTTACCTCCATGACATCGCACGGATCTTGTTGCAATAACCCCCAATTTTCTCCAGTGCCACCGTGACATCGCACGCGTTATTGTTGGACACTACCTGTCTATCCTCGTGTCTCCATGACATCGCACGGATAATGTTGCAACACGAGTTTCACCCCTAAGAAGCAGATCTGTCAAAGGGGTTCTACGGTGTTAGGGCACCTAAGTCTATTAACTGATTAACATATAAACATTTAAACAGGAAAATCACATTTACTGATTTCATATCAGATCACAATACACTGTCATTCTAAACTGACAGAGCAATATATTTGAAATCATTGTAATTTCTGAGAAATTCTCATACCATGCATCCAGACAAATTAGAAATGCATAAATAACCCAACTTATTTCAATTTGGCACATGCATAGTGAATTTACGCAATTGAACATCTTATTGCACAAATTAAAGAAATTTACTTCACATATGAGAACCATACTCAACATTTGTCAATTCTCTAAAATTCTTGAAAAACGTGCACATTAACCCTAATCCTGGTTTGTGCATCACTTAACTCAATTAAGAGTTAATTACATATCACAACACAATTTAATAACAATACTTGAGAATTTCTGGTAATATTTCAGAGAAATGTGCCATTTTATGTAAATATTGATTTACACATATTAACGTCAAAAGATATATGCAATTAGGGTTTTCATGCATATTTTATTTATTCATATCAACTTTGAAATCGTACATCTGATAATTTATCAGAAATCTTCATTGTCTGGGTTCATATCCAAATCATACCATTTAAGACATGAATTTCTAATTTCAACATTCAAATGAGCAATTTAGGTTCCAATGAACCATATAAATCTACCGATTCAATCCACACTGATCAATTGCTAAATTTAATCATATAACAGCGTCTAGAAGCAATTTATGAAATAAAAAGTTGGGCGTCGCCAAACGCCGCCCTACGCCTGATAACGCCTGTTATTAGCGTAATTCGCGCACAAAACAGAAAATATTCAAACGCCTGAGTTTATTAATGATAAATAAATGAAATTCTACTCACATCGATTAGGTCTATCCGGATTCGTCCGGAACTGCGTTTAAGGCCGGATTTTGGGCAATTTCGGATCGTCTTCTTGCTTTGATTTTTCACTGTTTACGGTCCTACTGTATACAACACCCGCACGCTCAAGCCAGGTTGACTAAATAAGCTTGATTCATGGCTGGAATTTGTCTAGGAGCTGTAGCTTCAAGCTCGAACCTCTGAATCGGAGCTCAAGGTAGCTCCTCAGCTGTTAGGTGCCCAAAACGATGCCCTCCTGGCCAAGCTGCAGCAGCCGTAACTGCTGCTTGCCGCAGGTCAAAGATGCAAGGCAACTTGCTAAGTGGATGGACCGCTAGCCAAAAGAGAAAGAGGAAGAAGAGAGGGAAGGTGGACGACCCTTTTCAACAGATTCTAAAACTCCAAATCGCCCCGCCCAAGATCCCTTGCTGCTGTCGATCGTGCGCAGTTGTAGCTGTTTGCTGAGCACCGCCAGGCTGGTCGAAGGTCGAGGTGCTACACACCTAGGGCGAGGAGGAAGAAGAAGGGAGGCACGACATCAAGCTGGATCGGTGGTGAAGGCTAACAAAAATCGCCTGCTCTCAACTCTCCTTCAGTCGCGATCTCTGGCTGGGCGGGTTTTGGGCGCCGCTCGCTGCTGTCTGTTGTATCGAGTGAAGGAGAAGAGAAGATAAAGGAAAGAAAAGTAACCGACCCACTAAAATGGAAAATAATTTGGAAAAATTACATTTCCAACCCTAAAACTTGAAATTCTCGTATCTTTTGCCTCGAATATCCGATTCAAATGATTTCTTTTGAGAAACTTCAAGAATGAGGCCCACTACAAACCCAAGGCATGAAAACAGGCTAATCACATTGTTTTACTGATTCAACATTCCAATTGCATCCAATTATTACTTTACTCAAATTAATCATCTTAATTATGCACCAATTGATCTTATGTGCTTGATTCAACTAAATCAAGTTAATCATTCACTAACTACCTCATGAGCACATAAATTAACTCAAATAACTTTAATTAGGCTCAAATCATACTGCTTACCAATAGGTTTTAAAACGGGTCATAACAATCTCCCTCCCTTATAAGAATTTCGTCCCGAAATTCCTAAAAGAGAAAAGGAAACTTGCTATGCATCTCAGATTCAAGCTCCCACATAGCTTCTTCAATGTTATGATTCCTCCACAGAACCTTCACCAATGGTATCTCACGATTCTTGAGTTTCTTGATCCTTCGATCACTATCTGAATTGGTCCCTCAACATAGGACACATCTGATCTGAGCTGTGCAGTTTCTGGGTCAACTATCTCCTCTGTACAAGGGTAACATTTCTTCAACATCGATACATGAAACACATCAAGTAAATTAGCCAACTCAGATGGCAATTCCAACCTATAGACTACAGGTCCAATCCTCTCAATGATAGGATATGGGCCCATAAACCTAGGAGTCAGTTTGTCTCTCTTACCAAACCTCAACACTCCTTTCCACGGTGAAACCCTCAGATACACTTCATCACCAACCTGAATCTCAAGTGGTCAACACCTCTTCTCAGCATGACTCTTATGTCTATCATGTGCAACTTTCAACTGTACTTTGATCACAATAATCTTTTCAGTGGTCAAATCCACTATCTCTAATCCATGAATCTGCCTTTCACCTACCTCATATCAACATATGGATGATCTACACTTTCTGCCAAATAGAGCTTCATACTGAGCCATAGCAAGACTAGAATGGTGACTATTATTGTATGCAAACTCTATAAGGCTCAAGTGTTCTTCCCAACTTCCACTGAAATGCATGAGACATGCTCTCAGCATGTCCTTAAGAGTCTGAATGGTCCTCCCGGATTGATCATTCGTCTGTGCGTGGAAAGTTGTACAGAATCTCAACATGTGCCCAAAGCATGATGCAACTGATTCCAAAACCTAGATGTGAACTTAGGATCCTTATTTGGTATAATTGAAACTGAGATACCATGCAACCTGACTATCTCATCCATATATATCTTAGTCAACTCTAAGTCTAAGTTTAACTTTCACATTTCTACTAGCATGTCTCTCTCGAAACATGCAATAGAGAATGCATCAACTGTTGAACTTAACATTATGCTCAAAGCATCTGCTACCACATTCGTATTTCCAGGGTGATAATCTATCATTATATCATAATCCTTAATCAATCCTAATCATCTCTGCTGTCTAAGATTCAGATCCTTCTGGGTAAAGATATATATCAAGCTCTTATGATCTATAAACACCTGGCACACCTCACCATAAAGACAGTAACGTCATGTCTTATGAGCATGAACTACAACAACTAATTCCAGATCATGTATCGCGTAGTACTCCTCATTCTATGCTACTACTTATTATTACTACTGTAAGAATTTATTTCAAAATTATATCTTACTCTTTTCTCCGAGTCATTTTCATATTGTGTATCTACCTTCCAGATTAGCTAACTTTAAACCCTGGATTTTATTAGTGCTAGGTTACCTTTCATAGTGCAAATCGTATGCTCTTGTTTTATAAAGATACTAGTATTCAAGGTCAAATCACTAGCGACATCCCTTGAACTACTTCAACTCTAAACATTCTAGGGTTTGGTCCTTATCAGCAACATAGCATTATTGTGGTGTGACTTTGCTTCCTTAGTTTGAAATCAAACATTAGATCTCATAAGTTCATCCATCCACTTGTAATGAATACAACAGATATGAATAATCATCAATGAACTATAGATATATAACAGAAATGTAACATCAACCAAGTTCTCTAGCATAACTTATTAACACAAAAGCTACAAATAAACATGATACTTGTTACCCAAGCATCACACATGGCTCACAAGGCCATTCATATCTTGTCACCTCTCACTAGGCAACAACTTATTCACATGGTTCATAAAATTCGTACACAATATTACTTTTATTAAGCAACAACAACATCAACACACAAAAAGCCAATCAACATTTATTATATAAATGTCACAGCCCAAACTTGGCTATATTCATCATCTCATCATACCTGCATGGTTATTAGGCATGATTACAGTCATACAAGATATTCATCACATCATGTGATACAATAATAACACCACCATTCCTTAACCAGGAATTAGGGTTCACTATCAAACAGGGCTTATCATTCCCTTTTCCCCAAATTAGGGTTAGGGTTCCCCGTTTCTCATTAATTCAGACCCTCTAGAGTTAACCAACTTTATCTTGTATTAAGGTATCTCCCCTCTTAATGCATTCCATCACAGAATACTCACCTTTAGCATATAATGCATAGGCCACCCATTAGAATTGTCCAGCTATCTCACATGATATGGACTTATCTTAGTTTAAAGCATAACTTTATTATAAAGTTGCTTATAAACAATCGCAATGATACACCCTCAACTAGGGTTTCACAATGATACACCCTCCACTAGGGTTTACTAATCATGTATTGGATCCATGCATTGGTTATGCATTATTGATTAGTACCATTAAGGGTATCTATCACCTAATCATTAATTTTAATCTGAACCATATTGTGTTCCTTTATTTCTAATTAAGGATTGCTCATATGAGATCCCAATGTTGGGTCTCCGATATCAGTTCCAACTAATTCGCTTTCTCTTATATCCCAACATCTTAGTGTATGTACATTCTTACTATGATGTGAGTCTAAATTATCCAGAGTCTACTCTTATTATATTATTAATAAGAGTCATTAGATCTCAGTAACGCATCCTGCCAGCCGGACCAGGCCGAACCTGTAGTCCTGAAGCCAAGAGCTACTCAGGATTAACCAACTCCTATTAATCTCAAACATGTGGAAAGAATATCCACTTAGGGCAAACTCGTTTAAACATAACTTTTGGTATACTTAATACAAAGAATATAAACAATAAATAAATCACTTCATGACACACAACAATATAAAGGAATCATATTTATTCTACTAACTAAAAATCTAAATTCATACATATAAGAGCATTTCTAATGATTTCCAATCAAATAAGCAATATAAAGCAAAAGTTGCATCACATCCTATGTTTAACCTCTTACTCCTGCATAAATTTCCAGTTTCTTAACCCTAAGATTTCTAGGGTTTCTCTCTAGCCTATCCTTCCTCTGCATACCTGGCCAGGGCATCCAGAGAAGAATAGACAGAGTAGCTTGATACTAGTCAATCTAAGTATTCAGACACCTGGCCAGGGTATCTAAACACTCAGACCTCCCAGAGATAAAGACACATCATTTCTTATCCATCTTAATTATAATTCTATATTTTGATCTTAATGATCCCTGATAACTCAGCTTAAATTCTCAACTTGATCCTTGTGACCACATCATCTTCCTACCATCTGCAATAATATAACAGAACACTTCCTGTTATAAAATTGCAGTTAGAAGGAAGACACCTAAGTCCTAATCCTATTGGTCTCTTATCGTCCCCTGACCTTGACTTAGAATAACCATGTACTCAACCTATGCTCTGATACCAAGATTGTCACACCCCGATCTCACACTAACCACTAATCATGAGATTAGGGCGCGACGGAGGGATTATCACATAAACAAATCACTGAGAACTTTTTCTTTTTAAAACCTCGTAATGATATCCGGATTATTGCTGTAAACTAAAACCTAATAAACTATTGTGGAAGCATTTCAATTAAACTGGCTAGAGTACGTAAACAGAGTTTACAACATGTAACATTGTTTAACAGAAAGTAAACATAACAGTTAATTTACATCTTTTACACATTCTCCATACATACTCTCTCTCACCCACACCATGTCCCAAGGACCGAGGGGAAAGGACTAAGAGACCTCTAATTAGACTAACTACAAACCTTTTATAACTAGGCGTTAGGATGAAACGACCCTTCCGATTCCTGATCCTGATGCTGACCTGAAATTGTTTTGAGTAGAGGTATGAGCCTACTTGCTCAGTGAATAGCATTTCATTTAGCTATCACTAAACAACTCATCAGGTTTATAGATTTAAATAAAACATAAGTACAGTACTAAGCAGGGCAATTCTAATAACATAACAGATTTGTAGAATATAATCACATTTCCATGCATTAACAGATAATTTGAACAGATAAACAGATATAAAGAAATAGCACAAAAGTTCGAATACTTTAATTTACTGTGATCCTATATGAGTACCAATTTATATTATTATTAAGCCCTAATCATATACAGTGTACCCTGTATATGAAGATCCGTAGAGAACTACGATCCCACCGTACAATACTTTGCGACACACCCGGGAAATGCTAAGTCTGACGCCAGCCCTGCTCTGCCACAGGACCCCAGGCTCATCGGCCTTCAGGCTCATCGGCCTCACTGCACTACATCGAGTGCTCTAGACTCCTCCTCTAACCTGAGTACACAAGCGGAGAGTCTCACGGGGTTACCTCCATGACATCGCACGGATCTTGTTGCAATAACCCCCAATTTTCTCCAGTGCCACCGTGACATCGCACGCGTTATTGTTGGACACTGCCTCTCTATCCTCGTGTCTCCATGACATCGCACGGATAATGTTGCAACACGAGTTTCACCCCTAAGAAGCAGATCTGTCAAAGGGGTTCTACGGTGTTAGGGCACCTAAGTCTATTAACTGATTAACACATAAACATTTAAATAGGAAAATCACATTTACTGATTTCATATCAGATCACAATACACTGTCATTCTAAACTGACAGAGCAATATATTTTAAATCATTGTAATTTCTGAGAAATTCTCATACCATGCATCCAGACAAATTAGAAATGCATAAATAACCCAACTTATTTCAATTTGGCACATACATAGCGAATTTATGCAATTGAACATCTTATTGCACAAATTAAAGAAATTTACTTCACATATGAGAACCATACTCAACATTTGTCAATTCTCTAAAATTCTCGAAAAACGTGCACATTAACCCTAATCCTGGTTTGTGCATCACTTAACTCAATTAAGAGTTAATTACATATCACAACACAATTTAATAACAATACTTGAGAATTTCTGGTAATATTTCAGAGAAATGTGCCATTTCATGTAAATATCGATTTACACATATTAACGTCAAAAGATATATGCAATTAGGGTTTTCATGCATATTTTATTTATTCATATCAACTTTGAAATCATACATCTGATAATTTATCAGAAATCTTCATTGTCTGGGTTCATATCCAAATCATACCATTTAAGACATGAATTTCTAATTTCAACATTCAAATGAGCAATTTAGGTTCCAATGAACCATATAAATCTACCGATTCAATCCACACTGATCAATTGCTAAATTTAATCATATAACAACGTCTAGAAGCAATTTATGAAATAAAAAGTCGGGCGTCGCCAAACGCTGCCCTACGCCTGATAACGCCTGTTATCAGCGTAATTCGCGCACAAAACAGAAAATATTCAAACGCCTGAGTTTATTAATGATAAATAAATGAAATTCTACTCACATCGATTTGGTCTATCCGGATTCGTCCGGAACTGCGTTCAAGGCCGGATTTTGGGCAATTTCGGATCGTCTTCTTGCTTTGATTTTTCACTGTTTACGGTCCTACTATATACAACACCCACACGCTCAAGCCAGGTTGACTAAATAAGCTTGATTCATGGCTGGAATTTGGCTAGGAGCTATAGCTTCAAGCTCGAACCTCTGAATCGGAGCTCAAGGTAGCTCCTCAGCTGTTAGGTGCCCAAAACGATGCCCTCCTGGCCAAGCTACAGCAGCCGTAACTGCTGCTTGCCGCAGGTCAAAGATGCAAGGCAACTTGCTAAGTGGATGGACCGCTAGCCAAAAGAGAAAGAGGAAGAAGAGAGGGAAGGTGGACGACCCTTTTCAACAGATTCTAAAACTCCAAATCGCCCCGCCCAAGATCCCTTGCTGCTGCCGATCGTGCGCAGCTGTAGCTGTTTGCTGAGCGCCGCCAGGCTGGTCGAAGGTCGAGGTGCTATGCACCTAGGGCGAGGAGGAAGAAGAAGGGAGGCATGACATCAAGCTGGATCGGTGGTGAAGTCTAACAAAAATCCCCTGCTCTCAACTCTCCTTCATTCGCGATCTCTGGCTGGGCGGGTTTTGGGCGCCGCTCACTGCTGTCTGTTGTATCGAGTGAAGGAGAAGAGAAGATAAAGGAAAGAAAAGTAACCGACCCACTAAAATGGAAAATAATTTGGAAAAATTACATTTCCAACCCTAAAACTTGAAATTCTCGTATCTTTTGCCTCGAATATCCGATTCAAATGATTTCTTTTGCAAAACTTCAAGAATGAGGCCCACTACAAACCCAAGGCATGAAAACATGCTAATCACATTGTTTTACTGATTCAACATTCCAATTGCATCCAATTATTACTTTACTCAAATTAATCATCTTAATTATGCACCAATTGATCTTATGTGCTTGATTCAACTAAATCAAGTTAATGATTCACTAACTACCTCATGAGCACATAAATTAACTCAAATAACTTTAATTAGGCTCAAATCATACTGCTTACCAATAGGTTTTAAAACGGGTCATAACATAGAATGTACCCTATGTCGACGGGATTCTTTTCCAAAATGTTACACAAGAAGTGGAGATCCATTCTAGTCACATTATTAGTGTCATTTTTGAAGAATAGGGTATTGGTGAAGATTTTGTGTTGTATGTACATCATTATTGAGTGCATTTTTGTAGCTTTTCACTGCCATGAACTCTGTCAGTATTCTTATAATAGTCTCTCCCACATTTGGTTGGTGTTGAAACCCTAAACTTTTCTACCTCCCATGGCCTTATCTGCATGCATGGTTTGTTCATCTAAGTCGGTGAAGATATAGTTCAACCATCTTTTAATGATTATGTAGTCTTCTTTAATGATTCTGACTACCAATTTAAAAGATCCTGCACACTCTTCTTCTGCATCGTTGGTAACTATCTACTTATTTAGGGACAACGTGACTGCCAGAGTGAGTTCCTCATATGAGAAGTGAGTGTTGAAGCAGATTTTAGAGAGCCATGTGTTCTCTAGATGATCCTTTACCCTTTTATATATCGCTATCTTCTTTGGGGTGCTCTCATATCTGAACCTTGTGGACTTAAGGATCGTATTGATGCATATTTCTTCCCATGTTTTTATCATGTTTGTCATCCCTAGGTAAGAAAGAGATATTGGATTGTTCCTTGTAAACGACCTATGTGCTTGTGGAATGACTTTGGGGGAGTTTTAGTAGTAGTTGTTGTTTTTGGCTATGCCAATATCTGACTTCTTGTATTGGTAGGTTCTGATATCCTAGCTATATTGCTTGACTTTTCCATGGGATTGGAGAGGGGTGCCCACCTCTTCTTGGGCTTTTGTATCTCCTCGGAGGGTGCACACTCAGAGGGCTATGTTCTTGTTGACTCATTAGTGCTGGAAGACACCTACTCTTTGGAAGATTCCTCATTGATGGAAGACTCCCTTGAGATATTCTCTCCTTGGTACGACTCCCAGTCTTGTGTATTGGTAGGGTTTGACTCCCCATGAGGGTTAATATACTCTGCTTTGTCTTCCCAATTGAGTGGTACTCTAATTATAGTGGTCTTATTGGTGCTTGATTTTCTGTTTGGATTACCTACAATTTTGAATTTTTTTTATGATGTAGGTATTGGCATACCTCATGCAAGATTAGTCAAATAGGTAAATGGAGTATATAATGGCACAAAGTATATGATTGAAAATTGATGGTATGTCTAGAACTCAACACTCGATGTTACTAGGGGGTTAGAAAATGGATGGTTTTCCACAACCAATGTTATTTATCGAGTGGTCAGATGATCAAGGAACTGATGGTTCCCTTAGGTATGGAGTAAACCATCTTCCAATGGTTTGTGGTGGTAATCTGAAAGAGAAAAAACAAATGGTGTGTACTATAGGAAGGTTAAGCACAACTCGATGGTTGTGTTGGTATGATGATTTGATGGTTCTTTGAGGAAAACCATAAATTGATGGTTATTATAACAAGACAGGTGCCCAACTAAGTAGATGTTTGCAAGAAAAAGTTGATGGAAGGGTTTAAAACCCAATAGTTCTGCTTAAAGGTGAGATTAGTGAACCAATGGCCCTACCTAGTGAAAGGGGAGGAAGTCGAAGGGTTAAAAGAGTCGATGGAACCCTAGATGCCTCAAAGTGGAAACAAAAGGTCAAACTTGGAGGAGGAATATGGCGATGGTTACTCAAAACATACGCATCAACTTGACAGAAGTGGAGGTAGTCGGTAGGTGAAAATAAAATGAACAAGAAGAGAAATATTACAATCACCGTGGTCGTCGACTATAGTGAAACTATTACTTTATCGATTGGCCATCTAGAACCCATGCTTATCAGGGTAGGACCACAACTTCCATGGTTTGCTTCTCCTTCCGATGGTCTGTTAGCTTCACTAGAGTTGGAAAGGTCCTCGTTGATTCAACTAGATTTTGACATTTGGTGGTTGATAATTGTGTGTGACTTCTCATAGAGATTAAGTTCATCATCATAGCCAGGGTTAGGTTAATCATTGATAGAGGTAGGTGGCTAGGGTTAGAATCTCTGGTCCACATTTACTCTGATATGATCAGTAACAAGTGATAGGATTGGGCCCTCTTCTCTTTCATAGTCACTGTCTTGAATTGTAGTGGGACCCGTATAACCATTGGTCCTTCTATTACACCTTCTGATGGTTTTGTTAGTCTTAGAGATTCGACAAAACAACAAGCCTTTGTCATTAGATGGTTTGACATACGAGCCTTCTAATGGCTCAACTGATCTAATAATATGATGGTTTAACATCTCACAACATTCGATGGTTGTGCTGAGCTCGTCATATTATGGCTATATTGACAAAGTTTTGATGGCTTCACAATGGAAGTTCTTTGGAAAATTCAGTGGTTGTACATGATTAGGCTTAACCTTCCGACGGTGTCACTAGTCTCTAAACCCTGATGGCTAGGCAGTGTATACCGAATTTGATGGTTCAACTGATATGTCTGCCTTCTCTTGCTCAATTTCAAGACCATCTGTCAATGGTGAATCTGAATTTTGAGATCCAATGGTTAAGCTTATAGGTATCAATTGATGGATAGACTAGGGAGTGCATCTTTTGTTGGTTTCAAGGGACCTTGAGAGCCGACAACTTGACTAAGGATTTAACTCAATGTTCTATTCATGAATTGGTGATCCATGCATTAGAAGCAAAGATCACAAATTCTTACTAACTATATTCTATGTACACTAAAAACTATGCAATATAAGCAATTAGATAAAAACTAAATCAAATTTGTGTCCATTCATAGGGAAGGTCCCTATATTTTCACCAGATATCTACATCATCCCTAATGGGTATATGTTTATCACAACAAATGGTCCCTGATGGGTATATTTTTGTCACAACAAATGGTGTTGACCATCTTGAATTCAATTTTTAAGGGAAAAGTCTGATCCTCAAATTAAATAGAAGAACCTTGTATCCCTTAGAGGCATGTTTTCTTTTTAAATGGGTGTCATGCCACACCTTTTTCCTTTGTTTACAGATTCTTTCAATTTCATAAGCATGGAGACAAAGCTCCTCTAGATCTTGCAATTGTAAAAACCTCTACTTTCCTGTCAGTCATGGGTCCATATTTATGAATTTGATTGCCCAGAAAGTTTTGTGCTCTAATTCAACTAATAAATGGTAGGCCTTACCAAATACTAACATATAGGGAGTGGTCATATAGGGGTCTTGTAAGAAGTTTGGTATGCTCACACGGCATCATCCAACTTCATTGGCAAATCTTTTTTGTCCTCCCAACCATTTATTCTAGAATTTGCTTTATCTGATGATTGAAAACCTCCATCTTGCCAGAAGTCTGTGGGTGATAAGGAGTGGTAACCTAGTGCCTGACTCCAACCTTTTTTAGCAATGCCTCAAATTGTCTTTTAGTGAAATGGGATCCCCTGTCAGTGATGACGGTGCGTGGGACTCCATATTTGGGATAATGATCTTCTCAAACAAACTCATAACAACTTTTGAGTTAAAGGAGAGGGTGGGCATTGCTTCTACCAATTTGGAGACATAATTTACAGCGAGCAAGATATATTGATTCCCTCTTCAAGATAGGAAAGTCCTCATATAGTCGATCACGCAAACATCAAAAATCTCAACTTTGATCCAGACAAACATTGGCATCGCATTCATTCTAGAAATGGTTCAAGTGTGTTGACACTATTTGCATGGTTTTACACTGGAATATGCATTCTTAAATAGATTGGGCCAATAAAAGTCAGATTGCAAAAACTTGGTAGACATATGTCTCTACCTAAATGCCATCCATAAGGTGAAGAGTGACATTCATGATGGATTTATGCCACTGCTTCTTTTGGGATGAATCAGCAATACAGATTGTCAACACGCCTTCTAAAAAAATGGATCATTCTAGTAATAGTTCATCAGGTTAGGTAACAACTTCTTCTCATTGTAAGTGATTTTAGGTGATTTTTTCAACATGCAAGGTAATTGCATATATCACCAAACCAAGATACCTTAGGCTCGACAAATTCTTACATCATCAAAGAATCATGCAGATAGTTTTCATTTACCAATAGTGTTTCATCATACGTCGTGACAATTTTTGACATGTGGTCAACCACTACATTTTTTTCCCCTTTTTTTCTATAATCTCATGATCAAACTCTTGTAGCAATAGTTTCCATTGCAGGAACTTGGGCTTAGTATCTTTCTTCTGCATTAAATACTTTATAACTTTGTGATCTATGTAAACTTGTCAAAGACAAACATTACTGTCGAGATTTTTTTGGTGATTGTGTGATTAACTTGATCTTGATCTAGTGTTTTACTTGCATTATAAATCGCCTGGTTCTTCTTGTCTTTCTTCTTTCCAATCAGAATTCCTATGGCATAGTCACTTGTGTCACACATTATCTCAAAAGGAATCTCCCAATCTAGAGTCTAGAGAATAGGTGCGGTCGTCAGAGCACTTTTCAGGGTTCCGAAAGCCTTTAGGCATTCATCTATGAAGTCAAACATGGCTTCTTTAACTAGAAGAATAGGCATGTGTTTAGAGATCTTAGAAAAGTCAATTTGAAACCTTCTATAATATCTTGTGTTGCCTATAAAACATCTCACCCTATCATAGTTTAGGGGATGGCAGTTTGTATATGGCTTCCACATTCCTCAAATCTACCTCAATTCCCTTCTTAGAGATTTTTTGCCCAAGAACTATGCCTTCTTGGACCATAAAATGGCATTTCTCCCAATTTAGAACTAAATGTTTGTCTTCACATCTTTTCAAAACTTGAGATAGGTTCTTCAAACAATTGTAGAAATCAATATCATACATCGGGAACTACGAAATCGTCCATGTATACTTCCATGACATCTTCTAAGAAGTATGCAAACACTACAATCATACACCTTTGATAGGTTTTTGGTGTGTTGTAGAGGTCGAATGGCATCCTTCGGCATATGTCCCAAAGATACAAGTGAAGGTGGTCTACTCTTGGTCATCTGGGTGGATGGGAACTTGGTAAAATCCCAAGTATGCAACCAAGAAGAAAAAGTATGAATGATAGGCTAATCGTTCTAGGACTTGACATATGAATGTAATAGAAAGTGATCTTTCTTAGTAGCATCATTGATATTTCTCTAGTTGATGCACATGCACCTCCCAACTATTGTTCATGCTTCCCCTTCATCAGCCTTTCTCCCTTCACTGTTGTTATGCTTTCCTTTTTGGGGACTACATGTATTGGGCTCACCCAATTGCTATTGCTTATTGGGTATATTATGCCCACATCTTGGAGTTTTGTGACATGTTTCTTTACTATCTCAAAATCAACATCTTCTTCATCATTTTAGTCATCTTCATGTTTATTTAGAATCAAATATAAGAATCTATAACTTTTCATAGCATAGATGGATCCCTTTATGGTGAAGTCACCAATGATGCATCATTTGATATGCGTCAAAAGGTTGGAATACATGCCTCAATCCAAATCAACTAAGGAAAGTATTGGGTTTTATGGACAGATAAATTCTCAACATAAGAAACAAACATTTCTTTGAAAACCCACGAGCACAACTCATCAACAACAATATATTTGGAAAGAGGGGTGAGAGGTGTAAGGACCCTAACCTTTGTTTTGGGCTTACCTTGTTTGCTTTGACGAAACCTTGTGTTTTTTCCTAATCACCTGAGGTGTGATTAGTGTTTGTTGTGTTTTGTTGTGGAGTTGAGGTGCAACTTGCAATTGACCCAGGTTCTAGGGT